>CM046448.1:27986789-28586789 GCA_025506515.1 Flaveria trinervia
GTTTTATTACAACGTTGAAATTGAGTTACATTAGTATAGTTACATGGTGTAATGTTTGGTTGTTAGAATGTTTCAGTGATGATGTTACTGTTATTTATAGTGGTGTTATATAGGGTGTAAAAGCTGTTACGATCTTGTACTGGATGAATACTAATAGATTTACGCGTATACCAAATCAAATAGTGCGGAATCCTATTTGACTGGCGATCCAATCAGTGAGAACGATCGTAGAATAAATTAAAGATTGAATCTAAATGTTAAGAACAATTAGCATTGATCTACTACAATCTATGAAGTTGGAACAGGTTGCTAGAGGTCTCTGGACGGCTAGAGTACATGTAGGCATCGAATTATTCAAAGTGTCTCGTTTTTCCACGATTTAAGTGGTATTTATAGGTTAGGGTTTCTCAATCATGCGACTGGACCATTTGCATGGTTTAGTTGTGCGATTGAGTCATGCGGTTGATCCATTCGCATGACTGAGTGTTTAGTCGTGCGACTGAGTCAATCTCATGTTATAATCATGTGACTCATCCAGTCTCCTAGTTCATTTGTACGACTGGTTCATTAGCATGAAGTTGTTCATGTGTATGGTCCATTAGCATAGGCCAATCGCATGAAAAATTCACACGATTAAGTTTAACATATTTCTTATTTATCATTTAAAAGATCTATGCAAACAACCACAAACCTATTTAATTAGTTCAATAAGCGTTATTACATACCAAGCAATGAAATAATAAACATTATAAGCACAACCACAACAACACATTGTATTTCATTAAGTACCCAATCAATTACATATGTGTAAGACAATAAAGATATTTACATTAAGTTCAGAAACTAGGGACACATGTATGTACAAACTCCCCCTTGGACCTAGTTTCATCTAATGTCTTACATCCTTCATAAGTTCCTCAAACTTCTTGTACTTCTCTTCTCTTGTGACTCCTGCATGTATTTCAAAAGCAAAATAGAGTCGTATCACGTTCTGAAATTGTAGAGCTTGTACAATATCTTGTGAGTCATAGAACAGTGGCCACTTGTATAATGTATAGACATCATCGGCAGACAAGTTAGTAAGCCACATCAGGTCAAACACCCTGATGGTGTCCATAACACCATTCTTGTTCAATACTGTGACTACCTCTCCTGTTCTCCAATCATAGTACCACCATTTGAAGTGTGGAGTGAAGTCCAGTGGCATTTCCCGTAGAGGGATCTTAGACATTGTGCGCGGAGGACTCCACTTCAGCACTATTTTCGGTTTTCCAGTTATGGCATCAACCTCAGACCTTCTGATATACCTCGTTGGTTGTTGAGGTTTGAAGTTGACCCATCTGGTGTGGCACTCTCTCTTTAGAGCCGCTTTAAACCAGCCTGACATTTTATGTGGGTCAGCGTATAACAATTTCAACTTTGCTAAATGGTTAAGCTCAAAACCAGGAAGAGTCTTCAGATCATGTGGGAACCTGAAGTGCTCAATCCCTTTCTCATCTTTAACTGCATAAACGTTGAGATCTTCAAAATGTGCCCACGCGATGATTTTGCCCAACACCTTGTGATGTTTCTTCACTTTGTATAGCTTGGTGTTGACAGTTGACGTTGGAGCACTGCGTTGGGCTCTTATTTCATCAAAGCATGCAACCCACCCAACCTTTCTGATGTTGACTTTGGCGTCCGAGGCTTGGGCCTTATCTTCTTTCTTTTCAGACTCTTGTTCCATTTTATCCAGAGTCTCAAAAGTTTCACTAACAAGATTGTCGGCTAGATTGGGAATGACATTACCTTCATTGTCAGTGTACTCTGGATAATGTTGATCCGTGACATCTTGAATCTCGATCTCATGGACTGTTGGAGCATCTTTCACAATCTCATCTGGATTGAGTCAGAACATTTCAGCAAGTTGCTCATCGGTGAGATCATGAATTATCTCTCCTTCTTCAGGAGTGTAATTCATTGATCTCCTGACTATCCCTTGCAGATCAAGAATCATTGTGAGTTGAGTCTTGATCTGTTGGAGGGGAGCAACATCATATTCATCTCCTTGAAAATTTGGATCTGCTTGATTTAAAACATGTAACACAACAACCATTAGTCAACAATCAAAGCAGTAAACATCAATAATCAAAATATAAACATTATATACATTAGTTGATACAATATTCAGTTACACATGATTTTAAATAACATAAAAAACTAAGCATTACTCTTGTCTTGTATCATGTGCTCCTCTGCTGACGGGGCTAATCTGGAGGCACCTTGGTCTTGAGCTTTCTTGGTCGTCCTTTCACTTGCAGATGTGGCACCCGCAGCAGAAGTATCATCATCTCCTTCATCATCATCATCAACATCATCACTAGCATCAGTATCATCCCCTTGATCATCACCATCATCATCATCATCACCATCATCATCATCACTGTCATCATTATCACCATCATCTCCATCTCCTTCTCTGATCTTTAGTGGCTCATCCTTTGATCCTTTGAGCCTCAGCATGATGGTCTTGTTGGTCGCCTCTAACTCCTCTATCCATTTTGCTGAATGGATATGTTGCTCCTGGAGTAAGGACATCTCTGAGCTCTGAGTAGCCATCTACTGTGCCCGCTGCTCAATTAGCTGAGCCTGCTGAGATATCTGCTGAGATTGTGCAGCAGTAAGATCTACTAGCTAACGAATCTGGGAAGTCTTCTCGTCATCAGCTGCTAACAGCTTCAGCACCATACGGTTCAATGCCGAGAGCTGTTCCTCTACCCCACTGGGAGGTAGAGATGATCCAGATGGAAAGGAGGGGTAAGATGACGGTCCTTCTTGGTGGCTAGTGGTGGTGGTGGCAGTGGTGAAGATTAGGGGTGGTATAGATGAAGGTGGTTGTGGATGAGCTGTAGTGGAGGTGAATTGGATGTGGGTAAAAGGTGGAGTGGGTGTGGTAGTGGTGTGTGAGGTGGTAGAGGTGGTGGCAGGTGTGTAGTAGCAGTGGTGGTGGTAGTGGTGGATGGTGTGGCTGAGGTAGTGGCTGTGGTAGTGGATGAGGTCAGAGTGAACTTCAGCCTCTTCCCCTTCTTGCCGTAGGGGTGTGCCATCCTCTTCTTCCTTGACCCTCTAGGCATAGAGGCTCCCCCTTGGCTGCTGGGCGGGTCCGGGGCATATGTGGGATCTGTATCAACAGCATCCCCGGACTCCCCTGGGCGTCCACCAACCTCCCTCAAACCTCTCTTTGTGGAAACCATCCGGCTGCCCACTGTCCTCATGAGAGGCTCCTCATCACTCTCTTCGTCCTCATCGGGAGGACATAAGTTTTGGTGAAAGCTGGCTGTGGTGGCATCTGGGTGTGTAAGGGATGAAGGAGTAACATGTGTAGTGGGGCCCCTCGTAGAAGCAGGCCCGGAGTCTCCACCCGTATCACCATCATCGTCAGAGTCTTCAGATGGAAGAGCAATTTGCTCAACATCTGAGTCACTCTCCTCGTGGCGCCACTTTCGCCTACCCGGTGCCATGTAATCAGCTTGGGCCAGATGCCCGAAGAGTCTCTTCACCGGTGGTTTGACCTGCTTTCCCCGGTAGACCTTCATATGACCCAATGTCGTATCATCCATGATCTCCAACGACACAACGTCGTGGCTCTCCTTGGGCAGTGTGGGTAGCTTCTCATCAAAAATCATCTGAAGAAACCTAGGGTACATGTAGAAACCCTCTTTTCCCTTAGCCTCCAGATTCTCTATCAAGTAAGAGAATATCATGCTCGAGAAGCTGAATGGGTGGTTCAGTACCAGTGCCACGTAGGCATTTTGAATCTGGTCAAAAAGATCATCAAACCCACCCCTTCACGAAGCCAAGCACTTAAGGATGACATGTGCTAAGTACTTGTACTGGGGACACAGGTTGCTCTTGTTGAGCACACCTGCATTGATATCCCCAGCGTACTTCATCCTTAAGAAGCACCCTCTCATTGTCAGAGGGTGAAGTCTAGTAGGGTGGTCTGCATCGTCACCTAGACCAAGTACCCGTCGAATATCCTCAGCAGTGACCACAATATCCGTCCCAAAAATAGAACTCTTGATGCTGTATGGCTCATGAGAGCAGTCAACCAATGCCCCCTCCCAGAAGGCCTACTGAATAGACCTATAGGGAGTGCACGGTGTAGATATATCCTTGTAGATCCTGGATCGCTTGAGGAAAGCAATGATCCCCGCAAACTCGGCACCGTTCCAAGTCGTGGCATCTAAATGAGCACATATATTGTGCTTGGGGTTGATGGACCACCTGTTAGCCATCAATCTGTAACACAAGACACGTAGACATTAGATAACCACACAACACAAATCAGTTCTAATTAACCTAGTTGAATTCATTCTGGTTCATTCATGCGATTAAACCATGCAATTGTGTTCAGTCGGTTGACCTGGCATGCGACTAGATTCAGTCGGGTGACTGAGCAGGCGACTGAGTTCAATCGGTTGGCTGAGCCTGCGATTGGTTCAGTCGGCCGACTGAGCTCATTCGTATTATCCATTCGGCTGATTGAGCCATTCGACCAGCTCAATCGTGCGACTGGAGTTCATCCTGGTGTCCAGTCGCATGACCCACTGTTCAATCGACTGAAATTCGAATTTGATCCAAAATTTAGAATTAGACGTCGTGTTTTGGTTCAATGGACTCGCATTCACTTTACTAATAACTAATGACTTTTATTTCAATATTTTACTCGGTTTAGTCAGGTTATTAGTCCATTTACAGGTTCGGTTCTGGTATGGGTCAAAATTCATAAATTAGGGCACCATTCCATTAGATTTCGGTGAGATAGCATCACATTGTACCTGTATAACAACTCACAATCGTCAAAATATCAAAAGAAGTCGGAAATTTTGGTCTGATGAAGTTTGGGCAGAGTAACGGTAAGGTGTGCGATATTAGGGCGATTGGGGGTGATGAGTTGAATGTGATCGACTATGGCCCTATTTATATTGAATCTGGTTTGAATCGGCCGGCTGGACCCATTCGCTTTGTTCATTCGAGCGATTGGACCTCAGTCATGCGATTGGTTCAGTCGATCAAATTCAGTCGGCCACTGGATTTCAGTCGGGCGACTGACTCATTCGCACAGCTCTATTCGGTCGACTGGCTCATTCTGATGTGCCATTCGGGTGAATGGTTCATACTCATGTGCCATTCGGCTGTTTAGTGTATGAGTATGGTCCATTCGTACAGTTGGTCCATACTCATGGTCCAGTCGTGCGATTGGATCATACTCATGATTTTGATTTTATAACCATTCCAAACTTAATCCCTTTTTAACTTTTGAATAAACATTATGAGCATTTGATCATCTCAGACATGATCATTTTAACTTGAAAAACTTTTGATCACCTTAGACGTGATCCTTTTAACGAAGTTGTCACCTCAGACGTGACTGATTTTACATTTGAAAAATATGTGTGGTCACCTCAGACGTGACCCATTTAGGTTATTAATCCCCTATTGAATTCCATGGCTTAGTCTGATATCTAACAAACTGAATTGATGAAATTTAAACAAAATAAAAGACTTAAAACTAAAATACAAAACTAAAACTTGTCTTTGAGGTTTTGTGTGAGGTGTAAATCCTAAGATAGAAATCTAATGGATTCATTTTCTGAAAAGACAGCTTTAATTCACTTTGACCATAAATGGACCGATTCAATTCGGAATCATACAGGTAAGTCAAATTATTTGGGACATGTTATTAAGACCTTTTGATGCTTTATTCTTGTTTTTCATCCAGAGTTGTTAGCAAGTTTAGGAAATTATACTAGTACTATTAGATCCCCACATTGATTTCGACTTTCAAGAATTGTAGCCACGATGATTGTCAGTATACTGGTCCTCTTAATCCATACACAAAATTTTGACACAGATTGGTGATAGTTTATGGTTTGATTATTTCAACAAGCACTTGTGGATCCCACACTTATATGGTAATCAACATTCATCAGGAGTTATTGAGCGGTCTCAGGGTAGTTTACAAGAAGAAACTATTCTTAGAACTTTCAAAGAGAAGCCAAGCCTCAGGTCAGTGCCACCGCATAGCAGAGAGGCGGCAAACAACAATGAATTCTAGAATATATAGGTTATGCTTATCCTCAGGTCAGTGCTATCGCACAGCAGAGAGGCACATAACCTATCTTTTTGTTTGAGCAATTTTAATCTTTTTACACAGATCTCACCACAACATAAGTTATTAGTTTGATTGCTTTTGCATTTTTCATGTGCTTTTGCTCATATTCTGGTCTTACGCTCACATTTGTGGCGTTTATTCTGCTTGTCACCCCTTCTTGGAATTTTGTTGATTGTGTTAACCAGGGATAGGATGATAACCCACAGCTTGTTGAACAACTTAGTTTAATCTTGAGATCACCAACAAGGTCTAATCATCTATTGTGTTGAATCTACCAACATATCATCTGTGGTCTAGCAACCTCTAGGTCTACTTTCTTTGTGTTACCTTAGTAGTAGCTAGTTTTACTATCATTTTTCATTTTATATTGCTCAGACTACACAGATTTATACTTTTAAACGTTTAAAGTCCCAAGTGGTTTGTTCCTGTGTACTATCATTTTCCAAAGTCATTGAATCGGTATCACATATACGATCTAGTTTCTGTCAGCTAGCCTCTCCTTCTCCCTCGTTTTTTTAGTAATGTTACTAACTAAACCTATTCTCCCCCTAAAATTCTAAATCCGTAACCAATTTACGCTTTTTAGGATTTTAATAGGCGACAAAATAATACCATTTTAATTAAATACTTATTATTAAACAAATAAATAAAGAAAATAAAAATTAAAAGAAAAATTGACTATATGCCTCAGACTACACATGGTCATCTTCAGGAATTATATCACTTTTCTTTTTAACGCCGTTGACCTCTAACAAGTATAGAAAACGTGGTTAATCAAAAGCCTTTGTATAGAGGTCAGCGCGTTGAAAATCAGTATTTATTTTAATCACATCGATTAGGTTCTTTTCAAAGCAATCACGTATATAGTGATATTTTATGCCGATGTGCTTGGTCTTAGGATGTTGGACCGGATTTTTAGTTACTGCAATTGCAGCAGAGTTTTCATCAAAAATAGGAGTAGACGAGAAATTCAAACCGTAGTCCCGCATTTGCTGTTGAATCCATATGATTTGTGAACAGCAACTTGTAGCAGCAACGTATTTGGCTTCATAGGTTGACAAGGCAACCAAGGTTTGCTTCTTACACTGCCAGGTCACTAATCTTCTCCCAAAGAATTGACATCCCACTGATGTAGACTTGTAGTTCATCTTGCAGCCACCATAATCCGAGTCACTATACGCTGTAAGCTCGAAGTCATCATCATGAGGATACCACAACCCTAGTGTTGGAGTACCCTTCAGATAACGGAAGATCCTTTTGACTCCTATCAGATGGTTAACTTTTGGCTTTGCCTGATATCGTGAACATAGACATGTAGCATTCATGATATCAGGTCTTGAGGCAGTGAGGTACATGAGAGATCCAATCATTCCTCGGCACATGGTGGCATCGACCAGATCACCATTCTCGTCGGGTGCTACATCATGGTTTGTAGCAAGTGGAGTCCCAGCTGCGGAAGCATTCTCCATGTCAAATCGACTAAGAATATCTCCTACATACTTGGTCTGATGTAGGAAAATCCCTTTTGGTGTCTAATCCACCTATAACCCGAGAAATATTTCATCTCTCCCATGGCACTCATTTCAAACTCAGCCTTCATTACTGCTTCAAACTCTTTACATTGATCTTCGTTCTTTGAACCAAAGATTATGTCATCTACATAAATTTGGACCAGCAGTAAATCACCATCCATTTCTTTAATGAACAGTGTGCAGTCAATAACACCTCTGCGAAACCCATGTTTCACAAGGTGAGTGAGAGTTTCTCATACCAGGCTCTAGGAGCTTGATGAAGCTCGTATAAAGCCTTGTCGAGTTTGTAGACTCTATCCTGATGATATAATCACTCAGGTTGACTGACGTACACTGTCTCTCGGATTTCACCATGGAGGAATGCACTCTTCACATCAAGTTGATACACTTTAATCTTCATATATGATGCATAGGCAAGGAAGATACGGATTGCTTCCATTCTTGCCACAGGTGCAAACACTTCATTGTAATCTATGCCCTCAATTTGTCAAAATCCTTGAACAGCAAGTTGAGCTTTGTTTCTGATGATCACTCCTTGATCATCTTTCTTACATTTGAAGACCCATTTTGTGCCAATGACCTTAGCACCTTTAGGTCTATCCACCAGAGTCCATACACTGAACTTCTTGAACTAAAGAAGTTCTTCTTGCATGGCACTCACCCATGTCTCATCATTCAAAGCTTCACTAACATACTTTGGCTCAAACTGAGACACAAAGCAACGATATGCACCGTTGTAAAGGTATCCCTTTTCCATCATCGAGGCATAATCAGCTGAGTACGGCTGATTTCTGGTCTGAACTCCTAATCTCACATTCCCAATGACAATATCCAAAGGATGATAGACATTTAGGCGTGATCCAGGAGTGGTTGGAACAACTACCTCAGAATCAAGATTATGAACATTGGGTTCAGTATCTGTGGCAGTAGGAGTCTAAGGTTCCGAAGACTCAGAGGCATCAATGTCAGATGCTTATGGACTAGCAGTAGGAGGACCCTGTTGCTCATGATTGTTTGGATCATTCTCCACGTCTTCATCTTCAGAGAAAGAGTCACTTCCCTCGAGTGCTCCCCCTGAGTTGGTAGATGAATCACCTTGTAATCCGGATGATGTAGATTCTTGAGATAGTGTGTTTAAAACATCATACATCATCATTGTTGCTATCTCATCATCAGACGTGTAGAGTGGGATGTTGAAGGACTTGAAGAATCCATTATAGTCAAAAAAGAAGGCGGGTCCTTTTTGTGAAGTCGGTTTTTCGCCGGATCGATAAACATCCGAGCATGTTCTTGACGGAAGGATAATAACAGCACAAACCAAAAAGTCAAATAATAATACGAACTATAATTGAATGGTTTCATTGATAAAACCTAACGATTACAAGTTCGTTACAACATAAGAATCAAGACTCTTGGCAAGGGGAGATCGAGCATGATCTCTCCTCTCATCCGGTAGCCCTAGGCTCCCGGGCAGACTCCTATCTCAACCCCTTAACCCTTCTACACATTAAAACTGGTATATATAGGCCTCGGCCCATATTAGATGCGACTGGGCCCATTCGTGCGATTGGACCATGCGTATGGTCCAATCGTACGACTGGACCATGCATATGGTTCAATCGTACGACTGGACCATTCTTATGGTTCAGTCTTACGAATGTCCCAATCGCATCTCTCAGTCGCACGGCTGGTCCATTAGCATGGCTCAGTCGTACGACTGAGTCTCATTCGCATATTCTCCTGCGAATGACCCAGTTTCATGTGTTACAAAATATCAGGTGTATAACATTAAGCCTAGACTATTCGACAAGCGACGGACACACTATATATGACTATATATGCTCCAACAAATTCCCCCTTGTACGTTGCTTGCGAATAGTAGATAACACCTCTTACAATCTTCAGTCAATCTTTGCTCTGGTTGCTAATAGAATCAAACGAAAACCATTTTAGCCAACGTTGCCGATCCATCAGGTTACTACCTCATCCCTGAAAATGAAGTTAGGCACAGTAGCTTTCGTTTACTTTGCAGAACACCATCACAACAACAAGATTCCCCATATGACTGATTTTTCCAGATAATGATACGAACAGTTTTCCATTGCTTCAATCTTCACACAGGCTAACCTGATTAACATCACCACCTGCAGAATTCCCCCTCACATTCAGCATATCCCAATATATAGACATTGTGCTCTCCTTGCGTCTGGACACGGTGTATTGGGCAAAAGGTTGAAGGTTCCAATCCACAGCTGACAATATCAACCAAATCAGCATGCACGAAGATTCATCATCGGAAACCGGTTCACATCGTCACTTTCTGATTGCATCTTCACTTTCTATATACAAGGATTCCCCCTAAGAAGCAGAATCCATTCTGTGCGGATAAATATAACTTGATTGGCCCATAAGTAGTCAGATGCTCCTGACTACCCCACAAAATCAGCAACAACTGCTGACATCTTCTCTTCTCTCTTTCGTGTTCCAATTACATTCACCTATTCTGGAAATTCGACGAATAATGGGGTACACATCGAACATATTTGACAAACGAACCTCTGGGTGAATATGCTTTGCTCATCTTCAAATCCGTGCAAGAAGCTGTTCCAGACTCTTTTATTTTTATTTTTATTTTTATTTTTATTTTTTTTATTTTTTTTTAATTTTTTTATTATTTTTTTTAGTCTGGAACAAATGCGAATGAGTCAATGCGGATGGCTCATTCGTGCGATTGAACATACGACTAGTCCGGTCGCACGACTGAACATACGACTGGTCCAGTCGTACGAATGGCTAATACGCATGGTCCAGTCGTTTGAATGGTCCATTCGCATGGCCCAGTCGTACAATGGTCCATTCACATGGCCCAGTCGCATGAACGGGTCTGCACGCAGATTTTCAGATCTGCAGCCGCCAGGGCTGCCCAAAACCCTAATCTGACGAATTCAACATCAACCGAAACAAAGTAGACATCATCAGATTCGAAAGGGTGACAGGAACGTGGTTTCGAATTCGATTTCAACATAGAAGCAACACACGTAACAAGATCTGAGCAAAACACGAAGAACACGAAGTGGGTTTAACGTCAAGATCTGAAATTCAATCCAGAAATCAAGAGCTCGGGTTGCTAGAATGATTGTTAGATCATTCCAGCAGTAACCGGCTCTGATACCAATTGTGAAGTCGGTTTTTCGCCGGATCGATAACATCCGAGCATGTTCTTGACGGAAGGATAAACAACAGCACAACCAAAAGTCAAATAATAATACGAACTATAATTGAATGGTTTCATTGATAAAACCTAACGATTACAAGTTCGTTACAACATAAGAATCAAGACTCTTGGCAAGGGGAGATCGAGCATGATCTCTCCTCTCATCCGGTAGCCCTAGGCTCCCGGGCAGACTCCTATCTCGACCCCTTAACCTTCTACACATTAAAACTGGTATATATAGGCCTCGGCCCATGTTAGATGCGACTGGGCCCATTCGTGCGATTGGACCATGCGTATGGTCCAATCGTACGACTGGACCATGCGTATGGTCCAATCGTACGACTGGACCATGCGTATGGTTCAATCGTACGACTGGACCATTCTTATGGTTCAGTCTTACGAATGTCCCAATCGCATCTCTCAGTCGCACGGCTGGTCCATTAGCATGGCTCAGTCGTACGACTGAGTCTCATTCGCATATTCTCCTGCGAATGACCCAGTTTCATGTGTTTACAAAATATCAGGTGTATAACATTAAGCCTAGACTATTCGACAAGCGACGGACACACTATATATGACTATATATGCTCCAACACTTTTTCCAGCAGGTGGTGTGGTGTATCTCTGAACATCAATATTGCACCACACTTATACTTGACCTGTTGAGTTATAGTAAACTCTCTTGTTCGGTATGTTGTATCCTAGAAAGATACCTTCACCAGCCTTCTCGCTGAATTTTCCCTCCCGAGTCTTCTTTTGTAGGGTGCACAGAGCGCCAAACGGCTCGAGATACTCTAGATTAGGTATACATCATTATAGTAACTCATAACACGTCTTTCCATGGCGTTTAACTACCAGAAATCTATTTAGCGTATAACACGCATTTGCAACTGCTTCATTCCAGAATTGAATAGGCAGTTTCGAGTCTGCTAACATCGTCCGTGCTGTCTCTATCAAACTGCGATTCTTCCTTTCAGCAACGCCGTTGATCTGAGGAGTGTAGGCTAAAGTGAACTGATGCACAATTCCCTTTTCCTTGCAGTAAGCCTCCATCCATTGATTCTTGAACTCGGTTCCGTTGTCTGAGTGCACTTGTCATACCTTCAACTTGTATAGGGACTCCAGAGTAGTTACTAATTCCTTGAATGACTCAAATGTTTCTGATTTGGATTTCAGAAACATCAACCAAGAGAATCTTAAGTAGTCATTAGTAACGACGTAGCAGTACAAGTCGCCTGCGATGCTTCTTGTACTGACTGGACCAAACAGATCCATGTGGAGAAGTTCAAGTGGAAGTTCGATGGAATGAACTTTCTTTTCCTTATGAGACTTCTTCGTCTGTTTGCCCTTCTTGCATGCAACACAGAAATCAGGAAGTTGGAAGTTTTTGACGTTAACTCCTCACACTAGATCATTCTGGATCAAGTGATTCATCTTCCATGGATTAATGCGTCCCATTCTCTTATGCCAGGAGATAGAATCCTTCTCAGTAGCTTTTGACAAGAAGCACTAAACTTCATGATCCGTTGTGGAGGCCTTTGATAGATCCAAGACATAAAGGTCTTTATATCTTGAGGCAGACATTAAGACTTGATCCTCCAGGATCACATAGTCCTTTTTTAGGACATAGCACTTCTTGTTGTCAAATACTACCTTAAAGCCTCTATCAAAAATTTGAGAAATAGAAAGCAAGTTATTTTGAAGTTGTTGAACATAGTTTACCTTGTCAAACTTCACTTTCTGATTACCTACTTCCCCTTGTGCTGTGATGTACCCACATTTGTTTCCAGCAAACGAAACATGACCTCCTTTTATCTGTTTGACGTTTGATAAGAGAGCCCTATTCCTACTTCCCCTTGTGCTGTGATGTACCCACATTTGTTTCCAGCAAACGAAACATGACCTCCTTTTATCTGTTTGACGTTTGATAAGAGAGCCCTATTCCTACTTCCCCTTGTGCTGTGATGTACCCACATTTGCTCCGCTATCTATAATCCACGTGTTGGTTTCAGCACTATAGCGAACACCCTGCACATTCAATTGAAAACATTAGTTCATGTTAGGGACCCAAGCCTTCCCTGGCTTGGGTTTCCTAGAGGCATCATACAGCATAAACTCAACCCTTTGACTGTTCGAGGGTGAGGGAAGCTTAGATGTCTTCTTGTTCTCATTATCAGACAATGAGGTTGATTTTTCCTTCCATAAGCTAGCTTTGTGTAAGGCCTGTTTGTGATAAACAGATGACTGGCTAATATGTTGAACTTTAGGTTCACTATCCCTTTTAGGTGGTGTCACTGAGTTCCTTTTAAAAGAGCTAGATTTTGGTTCCAGAAGTTCAACTTTCCTCCTTGGTGTCTGATAATAAGGACAGTTAGACGTAATGTGTCCATACTCTCCACAGCTGTAGCATGATCTGCTTTCGACTTTACGATTTAACTGTTTTTATGGAGATGTATGTGTGTATGTGACACATGGGTGACCTTACTCTGTTTGAGTTTTGACTCTTCTTCTTTAGATGTTTTGTCTGATTTAACAAAGTTAAATGGTTTAACATTCTTAACATCTTTTCCATTTCTATTATCTGGACTTTGACAAGATGCACGTGATTGGTTAACATTACAGGTCCTTTTAGGTTCAGATTTAGAATTGATTGACCTAGACTTTTCTATTGTTGCAGTTTTCCCTTCTTTAGGTAGGTAATTGTCAACTGGGGCAGTCTCTTCTGTGTTTAACATCGTTATTTCAACTGCAATATCTCCTTCACTAGCAGAATCATCATCCAGATCCTCCACACTAGCGATATTGGATTCTCCCGGTGAGACAAACCAAAAGCTCCAGTCCCGTCCTTCATCATCATGAGCAGTCAAGGCTTTAGGATCCTTGCTTGATGAAGTAGGACTGCTAGTGGGTTTATCCTGACGATTGAAGGAAGTGAAAGGATTCCCGTTTCTAGTCTTCTTTGGCTTCACACACTCCCGTTTGAAGTACCCTTTCTCGCCGCAGTTGAAACAAGTCACCTTGGTCTTATCGAAACCAAAGGTAGTGTCCTTAGTTGCAACCAAGTTCTGTCCTGTTTTCTTGACAAACTTCTTAGCTCACCGGACAGCACTCGCTAAGGCCCACATTATGTCCATCCTTTCTAGCTCTGTCTTGTCAACCTGCTCATAGTCCTCATCTGCCAGATGGCAGCTCCCAAATTTACTAGCAATTAGTCCATCATAGGAGTGGACTACCGCAACTAAGAGATCCATGTGTTCTTTAGCCACCTCAACTGTCACATTACCGAAGTTCTCGGTCTTCAGTTTTGCTGCATTGGCTTCAGGTACAATGTATTGGGTACCAGACGACCCTGACGTTTCTGATCCTGAAGTAGAGGCTTGAGAAGGACCAGATGAGCTTGATACAAAAGCTGTTTGAAGAGGTGCTCCAGATGTTTTGGCTTGTGGAGTCGCAATATACAGGGCTGGGTTCTGATCATAAGAAGACTTTTGTGCACTATACTTTATTCTAAGCTCTTCCTCTCTTAGTTTCAGAATGAAGTCATTGTGTAACACCCGGTTATTTACTTATTTTGAAGCCGACGAATGAAGAAAAAGAAATAAAGTCCAAGACTCGATACTCCATTCATCCTGGTGCCACAAAAATGTACCAAGATATGAAGAAGGATTATTGGTGGCCGGGTATGAAATGCGATGTGGTGGAGTATGTGAGCAAAGTGCCTTACTTGTCTACAGGTGAAGGTCGAGCAACATAAGCCATATGGGAAGATCCAACCTTTGGATATACCGGAATGGAAGTAGGAGCACATCACCATGGATTTCATTACGAAGCTATCGCGTACCCCAAAAGGGTACGATTCCATATAGGTGACAGTGGACCGTTTAATGAAGAGTGCTCACTTCGTACCAATTCACAAGACATATTCATCAGAGAGGTTGGCTAATCTGTTCATTAAGGAGATTGTAACTCGTCATGGTGTACCGGTGTCTATTGTATCTGATCGTGGCACCTGGTTTACCTCTAAATTTTTGAAGAAATTCCAAGATGCCATGGGGACGAGGTTACATATTAGCATGACTTATCATCCCCAAACTGATGGTCAGTCAGAAAGGACCATTCAGACACTAGAAGACATGCTTCGGGCATGTGTGATTGATTTTGGGGGAAATTGGGATGATCACCTACCGTTAGCCGAATTCTCATACAACAACAGCTATCATGCCAACATCGGTATGCCACCATATGAGATGCTATATGGCAGGAGATGCAGGACACCTTTTTGTTGGGGTGATATTGGTCAGAAGGAATTAGGGAGCGTCGAGGTAATCGAGGCTACGACTGAGAAGCTTGAAAAGATCATGGCCTTCATGAAGGCAGCCAAGGACAGACAGAAGTCGTATGCTGATAAATGACGCAGACCGATTGAGTTCTAGGTGGATGACCGAGTTATGTTGAAGGTCTCACCTTGGAAGGGTATCATTCTATTCCAAAAGCAGGGCAAGTTGAGCCCAAGGTACATAGGCCCTTTCCGAATCATCGCTCGAGTAGGAGAGGTGGCCTATAGACTAGAGTTACCAGATGAGTTAAGTGGAATTCACTCGACGTTCCATGTATCTCATCTGAGAAAGTGTTTAGTTGATGAAGACATGATTGTCCCACTGAAGGATATCGAAGTAGACGAAAGGCTCAATTATGTGGAGCAACCAGTAGCAATCATTGATAGAAAAGAGAAGAGGCCGAGAAATAAAGTGGTTCCTCTTGTGCGTGTACAGTGGAAGCATAGGAAGGGATCCGAGTCAACATGGGAGACGGAGGAAGAAATGAGACAACATTACCAACGTTTGTTCGAAGAATAACAAGTTTCGGGGACGAAACATATTTAAGGGGGGTTGCCTTGTAACACCCGCTTATTTATTTATTTTGAAGCCGACGAATGAAGAAAAAGAAATAAAGTCCAAAGTCGAGGGACCAAACTCGCCAACGAGAGAAAGTTGGGAAACTGGGAGTATTTAAGGGAGAGGGGAACCCTTCACCCTCTCCCCACATCAATATTTCAGCCAAGAAAAGAGAGAAGAAGAGAGAAAGAAGAGAAAAGAGGAAAAGTGTTGGTTCGGGTTAGTTCGAGTAGCCAAAATCATTGAGAAGCGAGTCAAATCGAAGCTCTACTCGTTGTGGTCGCTTGTGTGAGTTCTAGGACCCCTCTTTTAAATGTTTTTGAATAATTTGGGGCTGGAATACATCTGAAAATCGGTTTTTTGAGTGTGTGCATGTTTGACCCGTTTGTGTATGTGTATGTATGCGTATGATGCGTTTGAGTCTTGATTGTGAGCTTGTGTGTGCTTGAATGGTGGTATGGTATGCATCCCTAAGGTTTAGGATGGTCGATTTGGGCTTAAATGGGTTTAGATGTGTTTGGTGGCTGATAACCCTCGGCTGCAGTCGGGATGAATTGCATTCTATATTAGCTAGGGCTAGGCGACCTACTGGAGGCCGAATGGAGGCCATACGGCCGAGTAGGGTGCGATTGGGGTCCGTTCGCACGATTGGGGTCCATTCGCACGATTGAAGGTCCATTCGTACTATTGAAAGGCAAGTCGCATGGAGGTCATGCGATTGAAGGTCCATTCGCATAAGTGCTCTTCCGCATTAGTCCCATTCACATGAGGTACATCCGCATTAGTCCATTCGCACGATTGGGTGTTCATTCACATGAGTGTTCATCCGTATTGGTTCATTCGCATGAGTGTTCATCCGCATTGGTTCATTCACATGATGTTCAGTCGCATGGAGGCCATGCGATTGAAGGGTGTCCACACACCTGAATGGGGCTGTTGCACCCGAGGAAAGTGTAGTTTGACTCTTGACTTTTGGGGGAAAGTGCAGATGTAAGTTTTGACGCAAGGGTTCCTGTAAGATCATGTAATATGACGATTGAGGCCTTAGAGAACATGTTGGGCATGATGATGATGTTTTGCATGATTATGCATGTTATGTATGTATGATGTTGCCCTGTATGATGTTGATGCTTGTGTATGTTGATGTTCCTTATTATGATGTATGTTTATCTTTACTGTGGCTTTACGTTGAATGTTAATGAATGAAATAAAGTATTATATAACGTAAAGTGGAAGATAAAGAAAAGAGGAACATGAAATAAGAATGCATGCATTAACGAGTAATGAAAGTAAAGATAGTCTGGTATGCATGGTATGTACATCGGGGTCTTTCTTTGTGGTTAACCATTTGCATAGAACTATTGCTGCATACCTTAGGTGCTGTGACCACAAGGTGTGATGCATCATTATAGAAGGTCTATGATAGGCCTAGGTCCAGAACTATGAATAGAAAGGTATTGCATATGGCAATGGTACACCTATACTCATACCTTAGGTAGTGCGACCATGAGGTGCGATACACCGTTATAGAAGGTCTATGATAGGCCTAGGTCCAGAACCATGAACAGAAAGGTATTGCATATTGCATAGTAAACCTAAACTTTACCTTAGGTGCTACAGCCATAAGGTGCGGTGCACCGTTATAGAAGGTCTGTGATAGGCCTAGGTCTAATACCATGAACAGAAGGGTAAGGTTATGGTTGATGGAAGGGAAAAGTAACGAATGAAGCATGAAAGGTTAAAGAAGATAATGATGATATAATTTGTATGTACGTATGATGTATAATCACGAACGAATGTAAAGTATAGTATGATTTTTAAACAAAGTAAAGAACGGTTTTACGAAAGAAAAGTATGTTTTATTATAAAACTAGACAACACTCAGCAACGCTGACTTTGATGTGTTTCCAGTTGGCAGGTAATAGTTGCTGAGGATGACACGAGGCAGCTACTCACCTCTTTTGCGATGGCATCCATTTATATAGCGCTTTTGTGATATAATGCAACATTGTATTTTGTAACTCATTGATGATGCATTATTGGGCAAAAGTTTTTATAATGAAATGTGATGTCCTTTTTGAATGTTTCCGCTGCAACATTTTTGTAAGACAAATGTAATTATATGTTTTACGTGTGATGAGAACCCGACTGTAAGCGTCCTGGGAACGAAGCCCTACAAGTTGGTATGAGAGCCAAAGTTTAAGTGAAATGGGTAAATTTTCAAAATAAACCTTAGCTTAAATTAAGAATGGGACGGAAAGGGAATGGGATGCCAATCTGAGTAGCTGCATGCCATCAGGTATTTTCGTAAAGTTAACCGGTTTTATGTGCGCATGGTATGTGGTCATGTGTTGTATGTAGGTTTAAATACTGTTGTAGTCATGTAACACCCAGTTATTTAAAAAGACAAGAAATGAAGAATAAAAAGAAAGAAAAGCAATAAGTCCAAGTGGAGGGACTAAAAGTGTCCAAAAAGACAAAACTTTGAAAGAGTTGGTGTAAAGGTGGGCATGGCCGCCCACCCTCACCTCACATCAACATTTCTTTGGTTTGAGAGAGAGAGAGAGAGCAGGGGAAAACTCTCGGCTTGTAGAAGGAGAAGAAGTGAACGAATTCAAGGTAAGAATTCGTGGTTTTTATGTATTTATGACGGGTTTTATCCTGGTTATGTGTTTATGTGCTTATGTGTTGTGTGTGTGCTCGGGTGTGTGTGTGTGTGGTGTGGTTTTTAGGTGTTTGAACTCATTGCAAGCGGGTTAGAAAGGAAAAAATACCCAAGTTGCATCAGGTGAGTTCTAGACCCCGGTTTTAAATGTTTAAACTATCTTTGGGGCTGAAAATGTATTAAAATAATTTTCAAAGCTTTTGTATGTTTACCCGTATGTAATGTGCATGATTGGATGTTGATTCTTGAATGCTTATAGGTTGTTCATGTTTAGAATAGCCACATTAATCTTAGAATAGATGGGTTTGATGATTGGGTTTGAAACATACTGGAAACATGTTGAACAGAAGGTCCATGCGCCTAGATAAGGCTCATGCGCCTGAATTTGCTTTAGAAAAATTCAAGTGTAATCCATGCGCCTGAACAGTAGCCCATGCCCCTAACATTACCTTAGAAATGTTTAAGTACAACCCATGCACCTGAACAGTGGTCCATGCGCCTAGAAATGTTAGCTAGACGACTAAGTGTAGGACCATGCGCCCCAATAGTGCCCATGCGCCCAAGGGCTCATGCGCCTAAGTGTCCATGCATCCGAATAACTCATTCGCCTAAGTGTTCATACGTAAAAATAGTGCCCATGCGCCTGAATAGTTCATGCACCTAAAGGGATAAATGATTAAGTGTTGGCAAATGTGCCTACATATTGATGAAACGCCCGAACAGGGCTCATGCGCCCAAATAGTTCCCATGCGCCTAAGCACTTAGAAATTTTTACAGAATTTTCTAGGAGTCTGTGCTTTAGGGTTTTGACCAAGGTTGACTAGGGGCTTATTAATGATGATGTTTCATGCATGATATGATTACTTATGATTGTTCCTTATTATTGTTATTGCTATTATTATTATTACTTATAGTATGTGACTTTACATGGTATGTTATTATCGTAACGTAAAGTATATCGTAATAATAACGTGAAAGAGCAATAAAAAAAGAAGAGGAACATTAATAAAATGTTAACATGTCTTGCAAACTTATAGAGAGTGACACAACCGTGTTGTCGTTAGCTCGACCGTGTGCGGGTTAGCTACCCCATATTGCATACGAGACCAGGACCTTTGCAGCATGCCCTGGGTGATTAGGTCGGCCTTGTACACAGTACACAGAACTCTTTCGAGGGATACAGTTGACCCACGAGGGATATAGTTGACCCTTTCAAGGGATACAGTTGACCCTTTCGGGGGATATAGTTGACCCTTTCGAGGGATATAGATGGCCCATCACCCGTTTTCCATCGCGCATATAGTTGGGCTATTGCTCACTGGTCCATACAGAAAGTGAAACATAAAGATAAAAGTTTAAAGAACAAACAAGGCATACAGTAAAGAGAACGAACAGTACTTGTTCATATACAATACACAGTCATATTTTACAGAAAAGAGTATTTTCTTATACAACAATAGAAAGTATTTTATTACTTTAAACTAGAACTCACTCAGTAACGCTGACTTTTATACATTTTCAGTTGGCAGGTAATTATTGCTTAGGATGGCACGAGGGTGAAGCTACTCGATAGGGAAAGACTGACAACCATTCGTATTCTATGTTATTATTGTTTTGTAATGCGTTAAAACAATTATTTTGTAAACATATAATGATGATGTATTGCTTAACAACAGTTTTTTAAATGAAATGAATGGTTTTTGATAAATCATTTCCGCTGCTTAAAGTTTATATAATTATAATGTGTAGTGTTTTAACTGCTGTGATTGACCAACTGTGAGGTGCCCGGGAACGGGGCCTTACAAGTTGGTATCAGAGCAAAAGTTTAAGAGAATTGGGTTAAATAAATTTTAAAACCTAAACTTAAACTGAAAATGGGACAAATGGAGGGATGTCAGCCCGAGTAGCTACGTGCTATCAGGTATGTCTTTTCTAAATGATTAACCGGTATTATGTGCGCATGCTATTTGATTATGTGCTCTTAGTAGATTTAGATACTGATTAAGTCAGGATAGGAGATGCTTGGGGTATGAAGAGTAAAGTAAGTGGCTAGTTACAACTGGCCACTGTAATTAGGGACTTACTATACTTGACATAAACTGAGCTATTCCCTTGAATGATCGCGTTAGTGTTTAAATCTTATAGTGTGCGTTTAGAGGATAGTTTGGTGGTGCCTTCGAAGGTTTCGTCAGGTGAAGGTTGTGGTGGAGGTGGTGCTGGACCGCGTGTCACGAGAAGTATGGCTAGGGCTGCTGAGGTAGCACTCAAAGAGCCCGAGATCCATCACCCGGAAGCCGGCGAAGATAGTGCTAGTGTGAGGACCATGTTGACAGAGGCTGTTGTCGAGAGAGTTCAACGGCCATGCAGACGATTCCTCCAGGTATAGTGACCGAGATAATTAGGACGGTGAAGGAGATGACCGTGATTGAAATGAACAAGGAGTGTAGCAATGACAAAAACTAGAACGGAAAGCGGTCGAACGTGGGAGTTACACCCCATATAAAAAGGTTGCCAGGACAGATAACCGTGTGTAGCTTCATCCGGTGCAGGATAAGGAAGTGTGGTAGATGTGGAAGGGAGCATACTGGTGAGTGTAGGATTAGAATGAATGTATGCTTCAAGTGTGGTAGGCCTGGCCACATAGCTAGAGACTGTAAGAAGCCATGGGATGAGAGTTTTGGCATAATGATAACGACTGGAATTGTAGGGTCAAAAAGGTGTGATAAGTGTGGACGCAGGCACCTCGGGAAATGTAGATTAGGGAGCAATGTTTGTTTCTGTTGTGGAAGGACGGGACATGTGGCGAAGAACAGTGGCATGGGGCGGTGCTATTCTTGTGGTGAAGAAGGTCACGTGAGCAGGAACTGGAATAAGCTGAGGGCGGAATGTTCGGTTGTGAAGAAGGTCGGAGGAGCTAGGACGGACCCCCATGTTGTGTCAGGTACGTTTCTAGTAAACTTTAGCCTCGGTGTTATTTGGTTTTGATGCTAGTAAAAAGTTTTATCTCTGCTGCTTTCTGTGCTCAGTTACCTGTTACTAGTAGAATTGACCATAAACCATTCGATGCAGAAACAACTATTGGTAAGACCACTAGAATTACTAATGTAATAAGAGGACTGTGCCATAGAACTAGAAGGTCATAGGTTTGCTGCTAGGTTGCATGTGATACCCCTAGGAGGATTTGATGTAGTACTAGGGATGGACTGGCTAGCAACCTATGAAGCAAACATCATGTGTCGTAAGAAGATGATTTCGATGGTGGTGGCGGGGAAGTGCATAAGACGTGGATGTAGTGCCTACTTGCCCTACGTAAAAGATGTGGATGCGTTGGTATTGCAACTATCCAAAGTGCCAGTGGTGAGCGACTTTCCAGATGTATTCCCAGAAGATTTACCAGGCGTGCCACCGAATCACGAGATTGAGTTCCAATTGATTTGATACCCGGTGCTCAACCCGTTGCCAAAGCACCGTATCGGTTAGCTCTGACAGAAATGGAAGAGTTGATAGAGCGGTTGCAAGAGCTGCTCGATAAGGGTTCATTAGACCGAGTATCTCTCCCTGGGGTGCTCCGTCCTGTTTGTGAAGAAGAAAGACGGTAGTATGAGGATGTGCATTGACTACCAAGCTGAACAAGTTGACGGTGAAGAACCGATACCCCTACCAAGAATAGATGATCTGTTTGACCAGCTTCAAGGTGCCATTGGTTTTCAAGGATAGATCTTCGATCTGGTTACCATCAGCTGAAGGTGAAGGAGCAGGATATCCTAAGACAGCTTTTCACACGCACTACGGTCACTATGAATTTCTTGTTATGTCATTTGGTCTAACCAATGTGCCAGCTGCTTTTGTGGACTTGATGAATCGAGTGTGTCGGCTAGTGTTAGATAAATCAGTGATTGTGTTTTATTGATGATATCCTGATTTATTCAAGGAGCGAGAGGAGCATGCCGACCACATTCGGGAGGTGTTAAAGACCTTAAGAAGGGAGAAGTTGTATGCCAAATTCTCCAAGTGCACGTTCTGGTTATGCGAAGTTCAATTCCTAGGTCACGTGATAAATCCCGAGGGATTATGGTAGACCCTGCTAAGGTGGAGGCTGTGATGCAATGGAAGTCTCCAAAGACGCCATTCGAGATTCGTAGTTTCTTGGGGTTGGCGGGTTATTATCGAAGGTTCATTCAGGACTTTTCCAAGATCACTTCTCTATTGACCAAGTTGATCCGAAAGGATGTAAAGTTTATATGGGGTCAAGCCCAAGAACAGGCATTCGAGGAGTTAAAAGGTGAGGTTGACTCAAGCTCCTGTCTTGTCATTTCCAGAAGGAAGCGAGGATTTGGTGGTATATTCAGATTGATTCTTACTCGGGGTTAGGGTGTGTATTAATGCAGAGAGGGAAGGTTATAGCCTATGCATCCGGACAATTGAAAGTTCATCTGGTCAACTACCCTACTCATGACTTGGAGCTAGCAGCCGTCGTCTTCGCTCTAAAGATATAGAGGCACTATCTGTACGAGACGAAGTGCACCATTTTCACTGACCACAAGAGCTTGAAGTACTTCTTCGAGCAAAAAGATCTGAACATATGGCAGAGAAGATGGTTGGAGCTCATAAAAGATTATGATTACGAGATCCATTATCATCCGAGCAAAGCCAACGTGGTGGCTGATGCTCATAGCAAAAGGAGAGGCCCAAGGCGATTCGGGTGAAAGCATATCAACTGATCATGACCTCTGATGTAATGAAACAAGTCAAGGAGTTTCAAGATGAGGCATTAAAAGAAGATTATCTAAACTCTGAAAGAATAAGAGGTCTGGATTACGTGTGAGGATGGGTGTGGATTCCTCGTTAGATGGGTGTGGATTCCTTGTTTCGGGGATATACGTGTGAGGATTTTGGATGAAGCTCACAAGACTCGATACTCCATTCATCCTGGTGCCACAAAGATGTATCATGATATGAAGACAATTATTGGTGGCCGGGTATGAAGCGTGACAGGATCAGTGATCACAAGTTTGATGTATCAGAATACAAAGCAGCGGAATACAAACTAGAATTAGACAAATTGTAGCAAGCAATCGATACTTGTAAGCATTAAGATCGCATACGGTTATAGGGAGAGAATATGTATTTCTGATTTCTAGGAATGTTTTAGAGATGTAGAATATTTCTAATCAAATCAATCATTCATTCCATTCATTCACTCATTCCCCACTTGATTACAATAGTTGTCACTCCTTATATAGAGTGCAACAGTCACTGCTGTTATCACGGAAAGTGACAACTGGCAGATCAAATACAAAATACTAATTCTTAACAAACTACTGAAATGTTCACAACTACTGAGAACATATCAGCATGTTAAGTACATAATATAAAACTACTGAAACTACAACGACTGAAGACAAGCTCTTCAGTCGTTTTACAAAACTACTGAAACATAAAATATAAAACTACTGATATCACAACTGCTGAAGAAGTACTCTTCAGCAGTTGTGACAAACTACTGAGGCTTCAGTACTTGATCTTCAGACTTTGACCTTCAGGTGTTCATCAGCTGATGACTTCAGTAGATATCATCAGCTGATGTCTTCAGTCTTTGTCTTCAGACTTTGTACATCAGTGTTGATCTTCAGTACTTGTGAACTCTTCAGCTGTTGTACTTCAGTACTTTGGTCTTTCAGCTTCAGTACTTGTGTTCTTCAGCTGTTGTACTTCAGCACTTTGGTCTTCAGCTGTTAAGGTCTTCAGCACTTGATCTTCAGCTGTTGTAGTCTTCAGCACTTGTCAAACTACTGATGAGGCTTTCAGCAGTTGTGATACATGTGGGACTTAGAGGTTTTCTGATCTTGGCTCATTGGTTCTTTTGGTCCAACAAACTCCCCCTGAACCAATGCAGCCAAAACCTCTAACTTATTTATCTCCCACTTATTGATGGCAAAATGTTGGTCTTTTTCCTTCTTGATCAGTAGAGAAGATGACCCATGTAAGCTCCGGGCTGGGAAGAAATCTCAAATATTTGTTTGGCAGAGTATGAATGGGAACTCTGTTTTGGGGAACTGGACACAGAGTTGTTATCCCATTCATGAGATTTACTTCCCCATAATGAGTCTGTATGACTCACGAACATAGGCCTCAAGGAGAACAACTTGTTCCTCCTGAGAGAGTTCTTCTGCTCCTCCTTCGAAGAAGAACTCTGGACCATAGTACTCTGATAAGTACTTCATGGTCCTGCCATTTTTCAGCTCCACCGTAGTTACCTCCCTATATACAAATTCATCAGGATGGTTGCCTTCAAGGAGTAACTGGAGCTCATTCTTTTGATGTCTTCAAGCTTTTTATATAACAAGCCCTTCTTAATCATCTTGTTTTCTAGTAAGGCTTGAGGTGTCTTCTTTGCTTGGTGAGCTTTCTTGAATTCATCAATGATTTCGCAAGGTGAGACTACAACGGCCAACATGATGGTAGACTCTATTGTTTTTCGTACTTGGCCATTGTATCTATGTGGGATAGTTCTTTTATGGATTCTAGAACTCACCCTGGGGTCTGGCCATACTCTCACTCTATCCTTCTGATACTGAAAGGTGTGCCTGAGAGTGTACAGCCTTTGAGCATGCCCTTTCATGGCTTGAATAGATGATGACTGAGGAAATTCCTTCTCAACCATCTTCAACAGTTGCTCATCGTGCTGTTTCTCTGCTGTTCTTCTTCTTCTATCTTGACTCTGACCATTTCACTTTGAGAGTCAGGTGTGATCATGGGTTGACTTCGGGGTTTTGGTAGCTTCAGAACAGCAGAGAGTGGCAGACTATCATCTTCATCCTCTTCTTCTTCTTCTTCCATCCTCAGCACCCTTCTCCTCCTTCTGGGTACATCACTGGATGATGGTTGGTTGGTGAAGGAATTGGTTTTGAAGAATGAGGATGTTTGGATTTTGGCTTAGAGGTTGGTTGGGAGATTTGAGGGATAGGATCTGTTTGAGTGGGTGGAAGGGAAGGTTGATCTAGCATCCTTGTAGTTAGCTTCGCCTTTGTGAGTTTAGCCATCTCTAACCTTTTACCAGCCCAGCCTCATCAAGGGCTTCCACAAAATCCCTTTGTTGAATTGCTCAGACAGACAGATTCTGGTGGCTATAGCCAGAATGCTGTCCCTGGTCCATGCGCGGATCTCCATTAATGATCTTCCAAGTATTTTGCAATAAAGCGGATCATTATTTCCAACCTCTCTTTCTCAAGAGCATCATACCCTGCCCATCGGGTTTGTATCTCTTGTACTTCTAACCTTCTGATCTCACTATCCAGTGTGGCTGTGTCAAACCCCTGCCTGAAGTTGTTCAATTATTTTATCCATGGAGCGCTGTGTGTGGTGTCAGCTTCTTTGACAGCTCCTCCAAGGTTTTGTCTTCAGCAGTGTGATCATCAGCACTTCTCTTTCGCTTGTAAGTGAGCAGAGGTTGCTTTTCTTTTTCCTCCTCTTGGACTTGCATCACATCCTTTTCCTCGGACCTTTTCCTCTTCTTTCTTTCACTGCAGTACTCTCCCCCTTTTTGGTTGCATTGGAGGAAGGGGTTTGTACCGCAGAAACAGTCTTTTGGACAGCAGCATCAACCAAGGGCTGTAATGTGAGGAAAGCCTCTCATCAATGGCTTTGATCACTATATCAGTGATTATGGGTGTGATGAGAGGAAGGGATTTTGGAGTGCAGCACCTATTTGCTCAGGAGGTTCTGGTCCTGAGAAGGAGGGCCTGAAGCAGAGGCAGGTGGTTGATTTTGGGGTGGCTCGGTGTTTGGGAAACCTTCAAGGGAAGGTGCCATCTGTGGGTGTATTATGGTGGCAGATGGACTTGCATCCTGAGACATCTTGGCCAGCAGCTCTTGAGTCTGCTAACCTCATCCTCTAGAATGGGTTTTGAGCAACTACATCATAGAAGAAGCTCAGGTCATCATCAGTTGATACTGAATCACCTGACCTCCTGCTTAGAGCAGGATTTACATGCACTGGGTGTAGACCAGTGGTGCATGTGCCCCTTGTGCTTGGTACTGGGGACTTCCAGCCTCAGGACATGTCCATCATCAGCTGTTGCCTCTAGGGAGGTCTTAGCAATGTTACCAGCCTCACTCTGGTCATGTGCTGAGTCAGAGGAGGTGGCAGCCTCACTAGATATTCTAAGCTCCTTGTCTACACCAGGAGATAGAATGGGAAACCCCTGTGCTGTGGGTTCTCAGGTGCACTGTGTTCCTCCCCCTCAATAGTAGAGGTATTCCCAGTAGTAAGTGGTGTCTGGGGAGGGGGTGAGGAGTGCAATTGAGTCAGCACTTGTGCAACTATTAAAGTTGGGCTGTGAGGGGCGGTTGTTTGGGGTGAGGGGATAGAAGCAGTGTGCACCTGGGGTGGATGGTGCTCTTCAATGGCAATCTCCTCAAGTGAGTAAGATCCCAGATAAGTAGGTGCCCCTTGGGTTGCTGCAGGCTCCTGGAGAGGAAGCCTGAGCGGCTGTGGCTGGAAGAGTCATTGTATCCACTAGGGGGTTTGGACTAGTGGATATATCCTGCGTTTGTGTTGCAGGGGCATCCTCAGGGGACTCAATTCCCTGAGTAGCCATTTTGGGTTTCTTGGTGGTGGGTGTGGTGGGGACATTGGATTTGGAGGTGGTGGCTGTGGGTTCCAGCTGCGTGGGTTTTCGCAGCTTGGCAGCCATTTTGAGTGTCCGGTCAGAGTTGTGCCGGAGTATACTTCTGGCAGAACAGCTGTAGCAGGGACTCCCAAGCCAACAAGTCCCTCAGCATTAAGCTGGTCTGTAATAATGGCCATTATGAACCGCGGATAAGTATCCAACGGTTGGCAGTTAGTTTTTGAGCCATATCTTTGAGCTCTGAAAATATTAATTCTGAAAAGTTTATGGTTGTTGCTCAAGGATAGAATACTACCTGCTGCCATTTGGTGGACATTTGATCCCAAGACGACGTCTTAGGGGCCAAACATACATTGACCATATGAAAAATCAGGCGCTCAGCGTCATTAAAGTGTTTCTTCATGATGGTGGTGGCACTGAGATCGCCTTGATATCCATGCTGAGCAAATGATAGATCTATGGTGCCCTTCGGATATCCAGCAGGAGAAGTAGCATCACTCAGTTGAAGAATTTTACGGATTGTTGCAGGAGTAATGACTACTTCTTTGTTGTTGACGACTGACCGGAGGGATGGTGTGTTGCTCTCCTCAGTTGTAACAGTAACGTTCATCCAAAATTGGTTCAAGGATTCGGCATGTAAGACGGGGTTCAGAAGGAATGCCTTGTTGTATTGGGACTGAACCATAAGATCGATAGCAGTATCAACTTTGTCCAGATCGGCGATTTTGTGAGGTAGGCAACACAGTTGTGTCGCGGTTTAATTTGCATAGACGCCATGGAGAAGAGGGAAGTTTTGGAGAGGAACGTTAGGTTTGAAGAAGATGAAGCAATGAGAGCTAAGGTTAGGGATATATATAGGGTACGGGTAGGAAACGACTGAAGGATGTGGTGTTAGTCATCAGTAGTTTTAAACGACCGTTGACATGGTATTATCCTTTCAGACGTTGAAACAGCTGAAGTCGTGGTGTTAGGCATCAGTAGTTTAGAACTACTGAACCGACCGTGGTTTTGACTTCAGATGAAAACAACTGAGGACATGGTGTTTGTCATCAGTAGTTATGAAACTACTGAAGACAGTGGTTTTGTCATCAGCTGTTGTAAACAACTGAAGACTTGGTATTAGTCATCAGTAGTTATAAAACTACTGAAGACGTGGTTTTGCTTCAGTGTTTAAAATGAAACAGCAGTTGTACAAACGACTGAAGAGAAAGTTCTCTTCAGCTGTTTTCGTCAATTCTTAGCTTTTCAGCTGTTTCAAACTGTCCTCAACACATTCATCAGTCTTTATGGCTGATTTCAGTTGTTTCATAGGACATCAGTACTTATCTGTTTTTACTGATTGCAGTAGTTGTAACTGCATCAGTAGTTGTAACTACATCAGTAGTTTAGAACAGATGAAGTACTTCAGTACTTGTGAGACATTTAGCCTTCAGTTTTATAAAACTACTGAGGTTAAAAGAGCTCATCAGTACTTATATGTGACATAGGTACTCATGATCATCAGTATGAATTACTAAGATCATCAGTAGTTGTCACCTATTCTAGCTGCAGCATACCAAGCCTTAACACCAGGTTTTGGAAAGTTGAACTATCCAAAGGCTTAGTGAAAATGTCTGCAAGCTCATCAGCACTAGGCACAAACTTAGGATCAATCAGACCTTTTTCAAAACAATCCCTTATAAAATGATGTCTGATCTCTATATGTTTGGTCCTAGAGTGCTGGACTGGATTTTTGACAATGCAAAGAGCTGAAGCACTATCCATTACAATGGAGTTAGTCTCTGTAATGCCATAATCCAAAAGTTGGTTTTGAAGCCAGAGTACCTGAGATGTACAGCTTGCAGCAGCAATGTACTCTGCTTCAGCAGTGGATGTAGCAACTGAGGTCTGTTTCTTGCTCTGCCAAGAAATCAAGCAGTTGCCTAGGAATTGACATCCACCAGAAGTTGATTTCCTGGTCAACTTACACCCTGCATAGTCACTGTCAGAAAAAGCAACTAATTTACCAGAATGTCCGGTAGAATACCATAAACCTAGAGATGGAGTGCCTTGCAGATATCTAAAGATCCTCTTGACTGCAATCAGATGAGACTCTTTAGGTGCAGCCTGAAATCTAGCACAAACACATGTAGCAAACATAATATCTGGTCTAGAAGCTGTTAAATACATCAAGGACCCAATCATACATCTGTAAAGTGTTTCATCAACCACTTTACCTTTCTGATCTGAGTCCAGTTGTGTGGTGCTGCTCATGGGAGTAGAACAGGGCTTACAGTTTTGTAAATCAAACTTTTGCAAAAGATCTTTTGTATATTTGGACTGATGAAAAAAAATTCCATCAGCCTATTGTTTGATTTGCAACCCCAGAAAGAACTGTAATTCTCCCATGGCACTCATTTCAAACTTCTGTTGCATCAACTTTGTAAAGGCATCACACAACTTTGGATCAGAAGATGCAAAAATGATATCATCTACATAAATTTGAACAAGTAGATTATGCTGCCCAGCTTTCTTAATGAATAAAGTCTTGTCTATGGAGCCTCTAGTGAAATTGTTTTCCAGAAGAAAGTTTGATAATGTCTCATACCAGGCTCTGGGAGCTTGTTTTAACCCATAAAGAGCTTTATCAAGCTTATACACCCAATTAGGATGTTTATTGTCCTCAAAGCCTGGAGGTTGACATACATAAACCTCTTCTTTAACTTTTCCATACAAAAATGCACTTTTGACATCCATTTGAAAGACTTTAAGGTTTTGATAAGCAGCATAAGCTAAAAACAATCGAATTGCTTCCAGTCTGGCTACAGGGGCAAAGGTTTCATCATAATCAATACCTTCTTCTTGTGCAAACCCCTGAACAACCAGTCTGGCCTTGTTCTTAACAATAAGCCCATTTTCATCAGTTTTGTCCTAAACACCCATTTAGTGCTATTGCACACTTACCTGGAGGTAGAGGAACCAGTTCCCACACTTGCTGTTTCTTGAACTGAAGAAGCTCAAGCTGCATGGCATCAACCCATCCATTGTCCTTTAAAGCAATGTGATAATTCTTTGGCTCTTGCTGACTGATGAAGAGAGCATAGAAGCAGAAAGTTGACAATTGACTTCTTGTTGATACTCCAGCAGTGATATCACCAATGATTTGAGACATAGGGTGATTCTTCAGATCTTGATACACAATGAGATCTGTGCAAGTGTTTGTAGCCGTTCAGCAGCAACAGATGGTGATGGTGAATCATTTCCTTGAAACCAATCAGTGGATGGTAATTCAAAGGAGGTTGAATTCGAAGAATCTCATCAGCATTTGTTGTGGATGGTGCTACTGGCGCTACAGGAACATCAGGTCTAGCTGAGTCAGGCAGCTGATCACTAAACCTGAAGAGGTGAGTACTGCAATCATCATCATCATCAGCAGTACCACCAGGTGGTGAACTGTTGACAGGAGCAACAGCAGGAGTTTGATAAGGAACATATTGCAGTATGTCCAAATCAAATAACTCCACAGGACTTTGTGGAATCTTGTCCTTTGGAGATTCATTAAACTTAACATGTAGAGTTTCTTCAACCATCTTTGTTCTGCAGTTGAAGACTCTGTATGCTTGCAAGTAGATGAATAACCAACAAAGTATCCTGCATCCACCTTAGGATCAAATTTGTGGAGTTGATCCTTTGTGTTGAGAATAAAACAGGGACACCCAAATGCTTTGAAAAATGAAATCAGAGGAGCCAAATGATGGAGAACTTCATATGGAGTCTTCATCAACCTCTGATTTACTAAAACTCTATTTTGCACATAACAAGCTGTGTTGACAGCTTCGGCCCAAAAGGTCAATGGCAAACCTGAGTCAGCCAGCATGGACCTTGCAGCTTCAATGAGGGTCCTGTTCTTTCTCTCCACTACTCCATTTTGTTCTGGAGTCCTTGGAATGCTGAACTGCCTTTTGATTCCCTTTGAAAGATAGAAGTCATCAAGTGTATGATTTCTGAACTCAGTTCCATTATCACTCCTAATACACTTGACTGGAAGGGAATACTGCTTCTCAATGTACAGCACAAAGTGGATAATCTTCTGAGCAGCCTCATCCTTTGAATGTAGAAAGAAAGTCCATACAAATCTGGAGTAATCATCCACAATTACCAGACAGTATTTCTTCTTTGCCATGCTCATTACTCTCACAGGACCAAATAGATCCATATGCAGTAATTGCAAGCAGGCAGTGGACTTGGACACTTCAATAGGAGGAATGAGACCTTGTGCTGTTTTCCTTTTAAACAGCAGTGCAGGTTTCATCACAGTGGAACTCCTTTATTGGTAAGCCTCTGACTAAACTATTGTGGCTAAGCTGATTCATGTTTTTGAGATTAACATGACCAAGCCTCCTGTGCCACAGTTTAGATTCTTGAGAAGAGGCTTTGGAAAATAGGCAAGGATTGCCTTTGAGATCTATCTTCTTAGAGAGATCTAAGGCATACACTCTTCCTGTCCTGTTGGCTTTCAGGAGAGTGTGATCATCCAACACCTTGTCAATCAAGTGCAAAACTTTGGATGACAGAATCCTACAGTTTTGACTTGAAAAGGGCAACATGGCCTTTATCACACATTTGACTGACACTCAAGAGGTTGTACTTGAGATTTTCCACATGATTAACATCATCAAATTTGATTTCTCCATTGGAGACAAAGCCCTTACCGATGATGTAACCCCTAGCATCATTGCCAAAAGAGACAAATCCCTTCTTTCCTTGAGAGTAGTCATGAAGAAGAGAGATGTTCCCAGTCATGTGCATAGATCCCCCACTGTCTACATACCAGATGCTACTTTGGCATGTTGAAGAACCCTGCAATAATAAACAATCAGTTAGTTTTAGAGACCCAAACCTTTTTGGTTTTGGGCCTGGTCTCATCAATAGATGGTAAACTAACATGTTTATTTGTAACAACAGCCTGAGAAGAAGAAGATGGTGTAGAAGAGTCCTTTGGCTTAGACCTCCTTTTCTGTGGTTTCAACATAGGAGAATCTAGTTGGTTAACTCTACCAACAGATGTTGTACCATCATCACCAGCTGTGTCTGATTTTGTGATAAAGCTTTCAGCTCATCAGACACATTGCTAGTGGAGTTAGATAAGGTCCTATGTTGCACCTTCTTCTTTTGAGCACCTCAGCTGTCACCTGTTAAATCCTTCCTTTTTGGATTTCTTTAGGACTTAAGGGTTACAGGATTTGATGTTGCTGATACAAATGTGGTCTCAAACTCAGTTTTCATTTTTACCATTTTCTCATTAATTTCTTCTTTTTGTTTGAGTTTGGAACCTCTTTTGTACCAACAATCATCTGTAAGATGATTGAACAAACCACATACTTCACATGGTTTCTTCTTCATCTTAGGTTGATCATCAACTAAAGATGGTGAAGAAGCAACAGAAGACTTGTTCTTCAATGCTTTGGAAGCATTGGTTGCTTTCTTGACTACCTCTTTAGTAGTCTTCAAACTCTTTCTACTGCCAGTTTTCTTCTCTTCAGTACTGACAGCAGTTGAAGTTTGAACTTCAGGTGTTAAATCCTGCTCTCCAGTCCTTTCAGGACCTTCAGGATTAACTCCTGAGTTGATCAACTTATTGATCATGTGAATGTCAGCATTTGGACCATCAACATCAGCTGATAGGTTCAAAGAGGGCTTGATGCTGACTGCTACTTCTGATTGTGCTGTATCAGAAGGTAGATCACATGATGTGATGGATTGGTTATCACTCTCACCATCAGATTCTACCTCTGCTCTTGGGGTAAAATCTGTAGGTGGAGCAGTGTGATTGTAGCCAATTCCAAACTTCACATTTGAAGCAGATTGCTTACTAAGAAGCATTTCAAAACCTTTGCATGATTGTACCCATCTATCACACTCGACCTGGGTAACTGCAAGGGTTTCTTTGAGATCTTTGTACTTCTCTAGAAGTACATCTTCTCTAGCCTTATCATCAATTATTTGGCAATTCAGTTTATAAACCTCATCATTTTTATCTTTGAGCACAAACTCAAACTCAGCTTTGTTTTTGGAAATTATTTGTTCTAGCTCAATGTGTTTATTAATTAAAGCTACATTTGCTTCTCTAATGGAAGCAAATGCTGCTATGCATGTTCAGAACATAATTTGGCTTTTGCCTCAGAGGATACCTGTGATACCTGAGGTGTAGAGGCATTGGAAGATGAAGTATCAGCAGACTCCAAAGCCATAAGAGCTAGATTCCCAAAGGGACTGTCACCACCATGTTGACCAGCACCTGAGAACAGTTGATCATGACCAGACAAGTCATCTGGTAAACTGCTCCAGTCAACAACTCCTGGGGTGAAGAAGCTGTGTTGTTGAGATTGAGGTTGTTGATGAGATAGGGAAGGCTGAGGTTCTGGTAATGCATGAGGTTGTGGTGTCATAGGAACTTGAACTTGATTTGACTGTGGCATGTAATAACAAGGGTACTGATATGGCATTTGACCCTGAGGAACAAAATATGCCGGAGATTGTTGTTGAGGATGATGACTAGATGTGACAGGATGTTGCCCTCTGTGTTGTTGACTATTGCCAGGAAAAGTCACAAAGGGTGCAGTAGAGTTAGATCCAGTTGATCTACACTCTCTTGCAAAGTGTCCAAGCCGTTGGCATTTGTGACACCTCAACTTGCTCTTGTCAAAACCAACTTTGGTTTTGCCAGAGAGTCCTGGGAATTTTCTTCCAGTTCTTTTGTAGAACTTCTGAGATCTGATATTTATCAAGGCCATTTGGCTCAAAATATCCATCTCTTCTAAGTCATCATCAGCAATCCCCTTGAGATCATCCATAATGAAACATAGATTGTCATTATTACACCCAGTAAACTGACCATCAACACTTACAAATGCAGAATCAGAAGTGCTTGAAGAGAAATTAATATGCTCATCATACTGGCATTCAGATGAAGCATATTCTGACTCATGACCCACCAAGGCAGTGTTGCCTTGTATAAAGTCTTCAGTGAGCTTTCCAGATGAAGACAGCTTTCTCTTCTGTTCTATCTCTCTCTCAAAAGTGAGCAATTTCCCATGGAGTTGGGTGAGAGATAGTTTGTCCAAACTTGCACTGGAGCGTAGGACAATAGTATATGTGTCCATCTCTCAGGCAGTGATCTGAGAAATCTGTTATTCATCTGAATATGGTGTATTCAAGTTTGACCATTTTTAGTTCAGAGATCAAACAAGAAAACCGCTCATATTGTTGAGTCAGTGTCTCACCCTTTCTATGAGAGAATGTCTCATATTGTTGGGCAAGAATTTCTCTATTATTTGCCAAGACCTCATCTGTTCCTCCAAATTGTTCTTTCAAAGCAATCCAGAGGTCATGGGCAGTTTCATGATGCATTAGCCCAGAATAGATTTCATTGGGCAATGCCATGGCCAGAATTCCATGGGCTTTTGCATCAATCTCAAGCAACTTCTTATCCTCATCTGAGTATTGCTCCCTCCTCTTCGGAACCATTTGATTGGTTTCCGGGTTATTCACCATAGGCTTGTGTGGACCATGTACCACTGATGTCCAACACCCTGCGCTGTTAACAGACAGGTGATGGAGCATACGTCTTTGCCATATGTTATACTCATTCCTAACCAGCATAGGTGGCTTGGTTGAGGAACCAGTATTGTGAGGATCATTGGAAGGAGTGGTCATTTTCAGTTCAAAAACAGTTTAGTTCAAGTTTTAAAAAGTTTTAGACAAACCACAACAAACTCAATGAGAACCAAGAAAAAGATCTCAGGATGAATGAGCAGAAATACAGAAAATTCAATCTCTATAACCGTTTCTTGCAAAAACAAAGCTAATTCAATCAAACTTAGATCTTGAATAGCAGTTTCAATGATCAATTATTAGATCGATCAATGATTAACCTGCTCTGATACCATTTGACAGGATCAGTGATCACAAGTTTGATGTATCAGAATACAAAGCAGCGGAATACAAACTAGAATTAGACAAATTGTAGCAAGCAATCGATACTTGTAAGCATTAAGATCGCATACGGTTATAGGGAGAGAATATGTATTTCTGATTTCTAGGAATGTTTATAGATGTAGAATATTTCTAATCAAATCAATCATTCATTCCATTCATTCACTCATTCCCCACTGATTACAATAGGTTGTCACTCCTATATAGAGTGCAACAGTCACTGCTGTTATCACGGAAAGTGACAACTGGCAGATCAAATACAAAAATAACTAATTCTTAACAAACTACTGAAATGTTCACAACTACTGAGAACATATCAGCATGTTAAGTACAAAATATAAAACTACTGAAACTACAACGACTGAAGAACAAGCTCTTCAGTCGTTTTACAAAACTACTGAAACATAAAAATATAAAACTACTGATATCACAACTACTGAAGAAGTACTCTTCAGCAGTTGTGACAAACTACTGAGGCTTCAGTACTTGATCTTCAGACTTTGACCTTCAGGTGTTCATCAGCTGATGACTTCAGTAGATATCATCAGCTGATGTCTTCAGTCTTTGTCTTCAGACTTTGTACATCAGTTGTTGATCTTCAGCACTTGTGAACTCTTCAGCTGTTGTACTTCAGTACTTTGGTCTTTCAGCTTCAGCACTTGTGTTCTTCAGCTGTTGTACTTCAGCACTTTGGTTCTTCAGCTGTTAAGGTCTTCAGCACTTGATCTTCAGCTGTTGAAGTCTTCAGCACTTGTCAAACTACTGATGAGGCTTTCAGTTTGTGATACCATGTGGGACTTAGAGGTTTTCTGATCTTGGCTCATTGGTTCTTTTGGTCCAACAAAGCGTGACGTGGTGGATTATGTGAGTAAAGTGTCTTACTTGGTTGCAGTGAAGGCCAAACACAGAGCCGTAAGGAAGATCCAACTTAGATATACCGGAATGGAAAGTGGAGCACATCACCAGGATTTCAATACAAGCTACATGTACTCCGAAGGGTACAATGCCCTATGGGTGATTTTGACCTCTGACGAAAAGGTGCTCACTCCTACCGATCCATGAGACATATTCACCGAGAAAGGTTTGGCTGACCTGTTCATCAAGGAGATTGTAACTCGTCATGGTGTGTCGGTGTCCATTGTTTATGATCGTGCACCCCGGTTTACATCTAAATTTTGGAAGAAATTCCACATGCTATGGGGACTAGGTTACATATTAGCACGCTTATCATCCCCCAAACTGATGGTCAGTCTGAAAGGACCATTCAGACACCTGGAAACATGTTCGGGCATGTGTGATTGATTTTGGGGAAGTTAGGAGACCACTTACCGTTAGCTGAATTCTCGTACACATAGCTATCTGCCAACATTGGTATGCCACCATACGAGATGCTTATGGTAGAAGATGTAGGACGCCCGTATGTTAGGGAAACATTAGGCAGAAGGAATTGGGGAGCGTTGAGGTAATCGAGGCTATGACTGAGAAGCTTGAGAAGATTAATGCCTTCATGAAGGCAGCTAAAGATAGGCAGAAGTCGTATGCCGATAGATGACGCAGACCGATCGAGTTCCAGGTGGGTGATCGGTTATGTTGAAGGTCTCACCTTGGAAGGTATTATCCGATTCAGGAAGCAGGGCAAATGAGCCCAAGATATATAGGCCATTCCGAATCATTGCTCGAGTAGGAGAGGAGGCCTACAGATTGGAGTTACTAGATGAGTTAAGTGGAATTCACCTGACATTCCATGTATCTCATCTGAGAAAGTGCTTAGCTGATGAAGACATGATTTTTCCATTGGAGGACATTGAAGTAGATGAAAGGCCAATTATGTGGAGCAACCAGTGGCAATGATCGATCTAAAGAGAAGTGGCTACGAAATAAAGTGGTTCCTCTTGTGCGTGTACAGTGGAAGCATAGGAAGGGATCCGAGTCTACATGGGATATTAATGAGGAGATGAGGTAGCATTATCCTCATCTGTTCGAGGAAGAACAGGTTTCGGGGATGAAACGTATAAAAGGGGGGGGGGACTTGTAACACCCGGTTATTTAAAAAGACAGAAATGAAGAATAAAAAGAAAGAAAAGCAATAAAGTCCAAGTGGAGGGACTAAAAGTGTCCAAAAGGACAAAACTTTGAAAAAGTTGGTGTAAAGGTGGGCATGGCCGCCCACCCTCACCTCACATCAACATTTCTTTAGTTTTAGAGAGAGAGAGAGAGTAGGGGAAAACTCTCGGCTTGTAGAAGAAGAAGAAGTGAACGAATTCAATGTAAGAATTCGTGGTTTTTACGTGTTTATGACGGGTTTTATCCTGATTATGTGTTTATGTGCTTATGTGTTGTGTGTGTGCTCGGGTGTGTGTGTGTGTGTTGTTTTAGGGGTTTGAACTCTTTGCAAGCGGGTTAGAATGGAATAAATACCCAAGTTGCATCAGTGAGTTATAGACCCCGGTTTACTTGTTTTAAAGTATCTTTGGGGCTGAAAATGTATTAAAATGATATTCAAAGCTTTTGTATGTTTACCCGTATGTAATGTGCATGATTAGATGTTGATTCTTGAATGCTTATAGTTTGTTCATGTTTAGAATAGCCACATTAATCTTAGAATAGATGGGTTTGATGATTGGGTTTGAAAGCATACTGGAAACATGTTGAACAGATGGTCCATGCGCCTAGATAAGGCTCATGTGCCTGAATTTGCCTTAGAAAAATTAAAGTGTAATCCATGCACCTGAACAATAGCCCATGTACCTAATATTACCTTAGAAATGTTTAAGTACAGCCCATGCACCTGAACAGTGGTCCATGCGCCTAGAAATGTTTGCCGGACGACCAAGTGTAGGGCCATGCGCCCCAATAGTGCCCATGCGCCCAAGTGGCTCATGCGCCTAAGTGTCCATGCGTCCGAATAACTCATGTGCCTAAGTGTTCATACGCACCAATAGTGCCCATGCGCCTGAATAGTTCATGCGCCTAAAGGGATAAATGATTAAGTGTTGGCAGATGCGCTTACATAGTGATGAAACGCCCGAACAGGGCTCATGCGCCCAAATAGTTCCCATGCGCCTAAGCATTTAGAAATTTTTACAGAATTTTCTAGGAGTCTGTGCTTTAGGGTTTTGACCAAGGTTGACTAAGGGCTTATTAATGATGATTTTTCATGCATGATATGATTATTTATGATTGTTCCTTATTATTGTTATTGATATTATTATTATTCCTTATAGTATGCGACTTTACGTGGTATGTTATTATCGTAACGTAAAGTATACTGTAATAATAAAGCGAAAGAGCAATAAAGCAAAGAAGAGGAACATTAATAAAATATTAACAAGTCTTGCAAACTTATAGAGAGTGACATGACCGTGTTGTCTTTAGCTCGACCGTGTGCGGGTTAGCTACCCCATATTGCTTCCGAAGGTAATTTTCCATTTACTTCTTCTTTGATTTGGAGCTTCCGAAGGAAACCGACTTTCCTTCCGAAGCTTGAGACTTCTTGAGATTCTTTGAAGTCTTTGTATTGGTCATGTGGATAGTACTTTTAGGATTGTATGGACAATCCTTGGCAATATGAGAAGTACTTTCACACATAACACACAACATTTTCTTCTTCAAAGAAATCTCCTTTTGAGAGCAAGACTGGCTTTGGTCACATCCCTTTTTCACCTTCATCTTGGTAGATGCAGATACAATTCCCTTGGGCTGTGAACTGTTCTTGGAATTTGATGGTCCAGGCTGTGCAGCAGTGGTACACAGCAGCTCAGTCTTCTTCTTTGTACTGAGATGATTTGAACATGAACCAGAACTCTTGGCTAAGAAGCTTTGGTGGATGTCTTCAGTCCTTACAGCTTTGAAACCTGCAGAGATAAACACTTTTTCTGCTTAGCATCAAAGGTAGCCTTGATTTCTTGAGCCTTCTTTGCTTTCCTTTTGCTCTTCCTGATCAAGTTCTTTCTCTTGGACTTGGTCATCACAGTTAATTTCTTCTCCTCAGAAGGATAGTGGCCCTTGGAGGAATCCTCTTCTTCACTCTTCTCAGAGGGATTCCTCACTATCACTTCTTCATCATCCTCACTTATTGGATCTATGAGAGGAAGCTCATCTTCACAAGTTCCACACCTAGGAGATCTTACAGACAAGATTATGTGTGGAGGAGCTATCTCATTTGATCCCAGTCCCTGTCTATTTTGATAACAAACCTTATGTGTAGGGATGAGGATATCATGTTCTTGAAGGTCTCTTCTTCAAGAACACTTTTCTCTGCCAGGGCTTTGCTGATCACAAGCTCAGCCTGGCACTTAGTCAGCTTAGTGATGAGATCTTGGATCTGAGTTCTAAAATCTGTATGTTCATGTTTTAGTACTGAATGGTTTTCTCCAAGTCTTCTATCTTTAACTTGTAATCATTTTCAGACTTTCTAAAATCAGATTTTAATATGTTTAATGACTCAAGATCAGATCTCATCTCTAGGTTGTAGGACCTGTATCTATTACTTTAGCAATGCATTCAGGGGAGCAAAGATGTTCTAATACCTTGGCTTCATCATGGTCAGCCATCAATGCTTCGTTTGGAGAAGCATCCTCCACCTGAAAACTCCAGTCAAATCCTCCCTCTTCAACAGCAACCGCAGCATGTTGCTTTGTCTTCTCAGCCTGAGGGGTATTGTTGGTGTAGTTTGGTCTGAGTTGTGTTTGACCCCCATTTGCTCTAGGTGCCTTACACTCCCTATCAAAGTGACCCATAAGGTTACAATTGTAACACTTAACTTTGCTTTTATCCAGCCCAAACTTACCACTGGTAGCATTGCTTGGAAATCTTCTTCCTGTCCTCTTGTAGAACTTCTTGGCTCTGTGAGTGAGAAGAGCCATCTGCTGAACTATCTCCATGTATTCCAGGTCATCTGGATGGATACAGTCTAGGTCTTCAAGAGTGAAGAGATAATTTCCACAGCTTTCATCTGCAGACACAAAGGCTTGAGAAGAACTTGTCTCTTGGAATGGGCTTCCTTGAGTAAAGTTCTCCCTTGGTGTCTCCGGGAAGGTGATGAAAGGACCCTTTTGTGAGTTGTCAGGGTAGCATAGGAGATGATGTTGGGGTTCTATGCTGTCCCTTTCAACCACATGAAGGGCTGAACCCATTTGATTGTTAGAGTTGCCAGATGAACCTTGTAAGTTCATCTCCATCTGGTATCCACTGAGAATCCCATATAACTCTGTCAGAGTAAGAGTTTTAAGGTTCTCAGTCCTCTTGATTACCACACAATAGTGTGTCCATTGCCTAGGAAGTGAGGACATGAACTTCCTTACAATGTCTCTGTTCTCAAGAGGAACTCCTCCATCCACAAGGGTATCCACAATCTTAACATACCTGAAGTATTGTTGGGTCATGGTTTCACCTGCTTTAAAGGTGAAATTTTCAAACTGCTGCTTCAGAAGATCTTTCTTGTTCTCCTTGGCTTCAGAGGAGCCTTCATACATCAGCTTCAGTGCATCCCACAGCTGTTTAGCTGTCTTGCACTTCTTAAAACCTCTGTACACAGAGTTTGGGATAGCAGTCTGAAGAGCAGTCATGGCCTTCCTGTCAATCTCTACTCTTTTCCTATCTTCATCTGAGTAGTTGGCCACATCTTTAGGAATCATACCAGCACCGGTAGCAGAGGGGGTGCTGGGTATGAAAGGTCCATATTCAACAGATTCCCACATTCTTGAGTCAAGAGACCTGTGAAGCCTTCCATCCTCATGCACCAGGTGTCAAAGTCATCAAGAGTGATCAATGGGGATTTGTTCATGGTTCCAGTCTCCATATCAGTCTTTGAGATGGAAGCCATTTGAAAAGTTTAGTTTTTGTGTGTGTGAGGGATCTTAGATGGTTAGATCTTATATCACGAGCCTGAAAGCTCTGATACCAATTGCAGGATCGTTCAAGGGCTTGAACAAAATTACAACACAACAACACAATGAGAAGATTAACTAAACTTTTAATCAAACAGTGAACTAGGTAACCAAAGGTGATACAAAGAACACAAGTAAAGCAAGAGACAGAACAAGAGAGTATAGTTTTCAAGGGAGCAGTATATTGCTTTCTCAAGTTCTTTTACAAGTGTTACAAAGCATAAAGAAAGATACAAGAACTTGGAATACTTATACTACAACCTACAGCCGGCTATACTATGAAAGCCAGCTGGATACAATTGACTAGACACTAACAAAATCAATTGTAGAATCAAAAGGCATATCTGCCTTTTGACCTTGTGACTATGACATGCCATAGCTCACATCCTTATACATTACAAAAAGGATAAAGTACATAAAGTGGAAAGTTTCAGACTCAAGACCTCAATGTACAGTTACCAAAAGCATGGACCTTTTTCACCAACTCTTGTAAGTTGGTGACTTATCAGAGACGCAGCGGAAAAGGTGCTTTATGGAACAGTACATCAGATAAAGCATGTGTACTAAAAGTCTTCGGAAGAAATCTGTCTTCATAGGGTGAAGCTTCGGAAGACTTTGTCTCTTGAAGCTTCGGAAGACTTCATGTTTGGCTTCGGAAGATATTGGTATTGGCTTCGGAAGATGTTGGTCTTGGCTTCGGAAGATGTTACACTTAGAGTATTTTCTAATGCTTTGTGTAATTCTTCCGAAGCATTCTTCACTTCAGTACTTAGTGCATGTGGCTGAAACACTTAGGTAGTTTTGGGTTGCATCAGACTTCAGGAATCCTTACAAACTCCCCCTAGGCTGATGCTACCAAAACACTTAGAAGATCTTTAAATGTTTGTAGTCTTCAGTACAATCAAGACCATTCCTTTCTTCATTTGATGGTCAGGATCATCAAGACTCTCATAGTATCTTCTCATTTCAAAGAGATCATGCAGAGGTAAGTTGATTATGTCTTGCCATGAGTAGACATTTTCAACACCTTGATCTCTGATAACATTCATCTTTCTGGATTGGTAGAGTAAGTCCAGGATAAGATGGGTGTCTCAGTGCTAGAGGAGCCACTTGCATAGGAGTTGATTGGGCTGCCTCATCATCCACTTCCTCAGGTTGATCTGATTTAGCCTGGGGTGTAGAGGTAGATGACTTTGGCTTCTTCTTTTTAGTCTTTGGTTTAGAAGCCATTTTCTTCTTCCTCTTTGATGTCTTTAACTGAGAAGACTGGTCTGCAGCACCATGTTGATCATCAGTGTCTTCTCAGTTGGGTGTTCCTCCTCACAGGTTCAGAAGGAGAGGGAGTTTGACCCTGTCTTGGATCAGAAGATGAAGTTTGAGGTCAGGATAATCAAGACTCTCATAGTATCTTCTCATTTCAAAGAGATCATGCAGAGGTAAGTTGATTATGTCTTGCCATGAGTAGACATTTTCAACACCTTGATCTCTGATAACATTCCATCTTTCTGGATTGGTAGAGTAAGTCCAGGATAAGATGGGTGTCTCAGTTGCTAGAGGAGCCACTTGCATAGGAGTTGATTGGGCTGCCTCATCATGCACTTCCTCAGGTTGATCTGATTTAGCCTGGGTGTAGAGGTAGATGACATTGGCTTCTTCTTTTTAGTCTTTGGTTTAGAAGCCATTTTCTTCTTCCTCTTTGATGTCTTTAACTGAGAAGACTGGTCTGCAGCACCATGTTGATCATCAGTGTCTTTCTCAGTTGGGTGTTCCTCCCTCACAGGTTCAGAAGGAGAGGGAGTTTGACCCTGTCTTGGATCAGAAGATGAAGTTTGCTGAGGCTCAGCTGGAGGTTCTGGCTCAGGTGTCTCTGGTTGTTCAAACTTGACCTCCACTTCAGGTGGGACTTGACTTGGAAGAGAGTGCAAGTCAATCAATTCACCACTTTTAATCTTCTGCTTGATCACCCTTATATGCTCATCCATTGTAGATAGAGACATGGGACCAAGTCTCCTTCCGGAGAATCCATATGACTTAAGAAGCTCATCATTCTTGTCTGTCAGCAGACTTCTTTGCATTCATTTGAATGATGGCTCTTGACTTTGCAGCTTCTTCCCTTAGCTTCCTTTTGGTTGTTTTTCTTTCTTTGACTAGCTCAAGCTCAAGTTGCTTTAAGTACTCGAACTCAATGAAGTCGTAGGACAGGGGAAGAAGTGTATTTGCCTGATAGAAGCCTGTGGCACTACTCAGGTAGTTTATCATTTTGATTCTATCCTCTTCTTTATCTACCTGAGGTTCTTGTGGAGCCACATCTTCCTGTGCAGGACTTTCTTGAACTGGAGAGAGAGTGGGAGTATGCTTGTGAAGTCTTTTCTGTCTCCTCTCCTCTTTGAATTGAGAAGTAACCTTGCATCCTCTTTCTCCTTTATCTCTCTTGACACTTCCATGTCAGCCAGTTCATTCAACTCTTCTAAGGGGAGGGAGATGATTTCATCAACATCATAGTTCCTGGTCTGTAAATAAGTAATCCTGACTGCCCTTTGTTCATCATTTTGAGTATTTGGTCTGGGGGCAGCCCTGATTGCAGCTTGCATGAATTTAGATGACCCAGAAGAACTTTCTCCCCTTAGCCTCCTTTTCCTCTCTCTCTCTTCCTCCTCAATTTCCTCAGGAGTCATTATCCTTTTCCCTTTGTCACCAACAGACCTTTGTGACTCAGGGTGGATTGAGGCTTGGCCTTCATTGCTTGGTGTAGCTTCCATGCTCTGGCCAGAGAGAGGCTGAGAAACACCTTCACCAGCAGGTGTCTCAGATGGAGTTTGGACCTCTGCAGCAGTTGTTGATGGTGAGACAAGGGTCTCAGGTTCTGCCACTGGGCCTTCAGCCAAGGTTTCCCCTATGAAAAATCTTAGGGTCCACCTCAACATCCAGTTGACCGATGACATTGCCTGATTGCCTAAGTCTCCTTCTTAGAGAGAACTCTGCAAGGATCCTGTCTTGGATTCTTTGAGCCAGCCTGTCAGCTTGTCTAGATTTGCTTGGATTGACAAGTGGCATGTTGACTAAATCCAGTCCTTCATAGAAGCTCAGGCTTTGGAACTGAAAGACTTCTTGTTGGCTTGAACTCTGTGAAGTATGAGGGCTCTTCTATCATCATCATACCTCCATCTGATGATGTAGTTGCCAGTTCCATGTGGTGGAGATGAGACAGCCCTTGGTATACCTTCCTCAAAGAGACTCCTGATGATAGAGTCTATAGAGTCCACATTAATGTGACTTGAGGAAGTTGCTGAGAATGCACAACAGCAAGTGAGGATGGTGAGTCCTCTATGTCCATTCTCTTTGAAGAACTCCCAGGTTCTGTGGTTGTGATAACTTTCTCCCCCTTTTGGTAGCATCCCACTTGCATAGGTGAGCTGGAGGATAAATCAGTCACTTCCACAGGTTCTTGTGTTCCTGGTTGAGCTCTCCTTAAAGGTCTCAGCTAGTTTTTCCTCAATATGAAATCTGAAGTTGCTGATCATTGACCCTGTTTTGCAGGGTAGTCACCTGAGATTCCAAGTGACTAACCTTAGAGACTAAATAGGTGCATGTTTGTGACAATTTTTGTACCTTTAGTCTCAAATTCCCCTCATCTTCATCAGAAGAATCACTGGGGGATGAGAGGATTGGACCAAAGTCCTCTCTCTCACCACCAGCTTGAGTTTCTTGGCTGCTGGTTTCCTCTGCTCACTGGCAACCTCAATTAAGATGCCAATGGGCTGAGTTGCCATGGTTGAGGTCTTAATGATGTAATCACTTTCAAAAGTGAGAGCCTCTTCCATATGGACATCCTGAACAGGTTCAGATATGTCCACCTCAGTAATAGGTGACTGATGAGGGATAGACTGAGGAGAGTCAGGGTACTCATCTCTCTTTGAGTAGGGGAGGAGAAGAGAGACTCATGGTACTCACTGAATCCTAAGTCTTCATCAGTGTAAAAGGATAGGTTGGAATTGGTTGGTTTAGATCCAAAGGCTGGGGATGGTAGCTGTCCCCTGAAGGTTGTTCACTGGAGTGTTGAGACTCAGAGTGAAAGCTTACGTTGTTGGGCTAATGAGCTCATCAGGTTGAGCTTGAGGAACCTCAGCCCTATAGGTAAAGTAATGGGAGTGGTTTGCTCCTCAGGAGAAGTGGGAGCTCTGGAGTCCATTCTTCCTGTAAGGTTGAGTATTTGGGGCCTGCACAGACTCAATAGCCTGAGCAGGGGTTCGTTGGGATTTTCTTTTGTAGGTGATGAATATTTGAGGTTGTGAAGAGGGTAGGAGAGCAGTAGGTGTGGGTTCAACACTAGCTTGGACTGCTATGTTGTCACCTTGAGCAATGAGCTCTAACATTTTTGGGACTAGGGCTGTTTCTACCCCTGAGAAGCCTACAGTTGGCTTCTTCATAATTTTAAAGATGCCGGGCTTCATCTGTCCCAGTTTAAGAATATTGCCTGTTTCCCTCAACTGTGAGCCCAGTTCACAGTGAGAATGTGTTGAACATATCTAGGAAACATGTATACTCTAAGGAGTCTAAGTTTGCAAGTAAATTAGTATAAACAAATTGTGAATACCTGAACTTGACCCCCTGAACCATCCCATGAACTATAAAGGAGAGATCCTCAGGAATCTGGTCCCATCCACCATGCTTGTTTGATAAGCTGTGGATAACCACATGGAGCAGGTATTTCCACTGGGATGAGACCTTCCCTTTCCTGAAGGTCTTTACAGAGAAATCTCCTTCATAGCCCATCTGCTCGAAGGAATGATTAACCGCTTCTTTTGGGAAGAACACTTCACCTGCTTCATCATCCAGCTGAAGATGTCGGTTGATGATGGCCGGAGTGATGAAAATTGTTCTCCCCTGCACTGTGGCAGACAGTGCCTTCTCCCCATCCATAATGACCTCTTGGCAGGTCTTCCAGAATTCAAGCAAATGATCCTCATATAGAGGAGGATCAATGGTTAGGGAGGTGAAGTAGTGAGACAAAGACAAGAAACGGCAAACCTCTGAGAAATGAGGATCTTTGTCAGAGCATAACAGAGCAACCTGATTTGTGTCTGTGTAGCTGCATGGCAAAGTGAGGATCATTTCTGTGTGTAAGTTCAGCCATTGTGAGGTAGCTCAGAGAGGAAGAGAGAAAAATGGGAAGGAAATTTCAGAGAGAAAGCTTTGGGTTTTAGGTATGGAAGAAAAGCAGATGATAGAAGAAGGGGGAAACCGTTGGGTTTATATGAGAGAGAAGGATTTCAGATAAAGTTTAATGAAAGAGGATAAACTTTGAAATCCGTATGTCGGTCCCACCTCTGAAAAAGTAGTTTACCTTTTTGCTCAAAAAGTAGTTTTCTTGGAATTCGAAAAGCTTCCGAAAGTAATTTGTCTTCGGAAGGTGTGATTGAAAAAGCTTCCGAAGCTAAAGTGGCTTCGGAAGAATTTTCCTGAGTGTCTTAAAGATTTATGCTTCGGAAGAGAAATAAACTTTTGGATGCTTAGTATAAGAATGAACAAAGCTTCCGAAAGTAATTTTTGCTTCGGAAGGAAAAAGTCCTTAAAAATGAATAAGTGTCTAAGTTAAGAATTTTAAGCTTCGGAAGATAAATTTTGACTTCTTCCGAAGGTAAAATTTCTTAAACAGTCATTTATTTTGAAGACATATTTTTCTTCCGAAGGTAAAACGTTATCTTCCGAAGTATCAGAAAATTTTCAAGAATCTAAGGAAAAGTCTTCAAAAAGAGTTTTTCATTCAAAGAAAACATGAGCTTATGAAAGTGATGAACTAGACAACTTAGGACACACATATTTTTTAAGAAGAAATAATTAGAATTAGTTTTAAGAAAAAGTCTACTCAAAGTTAATCATCCCAATAGCTGATATCAGATACTTAAATCTCTGTTCATCAAAAGCTTTTGTGAACAGATCAGCATATTGTTCATCTGTGTGGACTTTGACTAGTTTAATTAACCCCTTTCATAGTTATCTCTTATTAAATGATACCTGATGTTGATGTGTTTGGTCCTTGAGTGCTGCACAGGGTTCTCAGTGATAGAGATAGCACTGTTGTTGTCTATGTGGATAGGAGTCTCTTTGAAGTTAAATCCGTAGTCTAGCATCTGATTTTGAATCCAAAGCACTTGAGCACAGCAGCTTGCAGCAGCAATGTATTCAGCCTCAGCAGTTGATGCAGACACACAGGTTTGTTTCTTGCATTGCCATGAGACAACCCTTCCACCAAGGAATTGACATCCCCCAGATGTAGACTTTGCAGTCATGTTGCAGCCACCATAATCACTGTCTGTATAGGCATACAGATTGAAATTAGAATTCTTTGGATACCATAAACCAAGTGTTGATGAAGCACCTTTGAGGTATCTTAAAATCCTTTTCACAGTGATTAAGTGAGACATCTTAGGATTGGCTTGATATCTTGCACAAATACATGTAGCAAACATGATATCAGGCCTGCTAGCTGTAAGATACATAAGAGACCCAATCATAGCCCTGTATAAGTGCTCATCTACACACTCCCCCTCAAGATCTGGACCAAGGGAGTGGTTTCTGGCTATGGGTGTCTTAGCAGTCTTACAATCAGTCATGTTGAACCTCTTGAGTATATCTTGAACATACTTTGACTGACTTATGAAAATGCCATCTTCAACCTGCTTCACTTGAATTCCCAGAAAGAAATTAAGTTCTCCCATTGAACTCATTTCAAATCTATCTTTCATCAGCTTTTCAAAGTCTTTGCAGAGCCTTGAATTGGTTGAGCCAAAGATGATGTCATCCACATATACTTGAACTAGCAGAATGTCGTTTCCTTGTCCTTTGATGAAGAGAGTTCCATCTATAGTACCTCTCCTGTAACCATGTTTACAGAGATACTCAGACAGTGTCTCATACCACTTCCTGGGTGCCTGATGCAGCCCATAGAGAGCTTTGTCAAGCTTGCAGACATAATCAGGATGATCAGGATCTACAAAACCAGGTGGTTGTTTGACATAAACCTCCTCATCAATCACTCCATATAAGAAAGCACACTTACATCAAGTTGGTAGACCTTGAAGTTCTTGGATGCAGCAAATGCCAGGAATATCCTAACAGCTTCTAGTCTAGCTACAGGAGCAAAGACATCAGTGTAGTCAATCCCTTCTTCTTGTGTGTATCCTTGAACAACTAGTCTTGCCTTGTTCTTGATGATGATTCCTCTATCATCCTTTTTATTCCTAAAAACCCATTTGGTTCCAATGGTAGTCTTCCCATGAGGAAGAGGACAAAGGTTCCAAACTTTCTGTCTTTTGAATTGAAGCAGCTCTTGTTGCATAGCTTCAACCCAACTTCCATCCTTTAGAGCCTCCTCAACTTTCTTTGGCTCTAACTGGGATAGAAAACAAGAGTGAAGACAAACATTTGCTTCATGGGTTTGCCCTCTTGTCTTTACCCGGAGATAACATCTCCAATGATGTTTGTGGTAGGATGAGACTTGTGGATCCTTAGCTGAGGGATCACAGCAAGTTGCTGAGATAGATCCAAATTTGAGAAATTTAGATCTGGTCTTGAAGATTGATCCTCCACATTATCACACCTATCAAGATTAACTTGATCCAATGAGTGTGTGACATCATTGATGTTGTCATCTATGGTATGGTTATTAGCATCAAGAAATTCTTGATCACTATCACCATCACCATTGTTGTCTTCTGCAATTGAGATGTCTTTATCTGGTTGAGAAGCCTCTGAGCTGGAATTTGAAGGCATGCCAGATGTATCAGCTGGATTTGTCATTGTTGTGCTGATAGAAACCTCATTGGCTGAAGTAGTTTCAACTGGAGCTGAAGGTCTTCCTAGCTCAAATCTTGGATCAGGATCACCTGTATTTAAATTTTCTGCAGATCCTGAAACATGCTCACAAGATTTATTAAAACAGTTGGTAACTAAATCAAGATCAAATAGCCAATCCGGACCAGAACCAGCCACACTGGGAGTGTGCTCATTGAAAGTCACATTGGCTGACTCCTCAATGATTCTAGTTCTGAGATTGTATACTCTATAAGCTTTAGCTTGAGAAGAGTATCCAATGAAGTGTCCATCGTCTGATTTCTCAGCAAACTTGGCAACTTGATCTTTGGTATTCAAGATGGTGCAGGGACATCCAAATGACCTGAGAAAACCAATGAAAGGTTTCCTCTTGTGCCAAAGTTCATAAGGAGTCTTACCATGTGTCTTAACTACTAAAACTCTGTTTTGCACATAGCAAGCAGTATTAACTGCCTCTGCCCAGAAGGTGATAGGCAGTTTAGAGTCAGACAACATAGTTCTTGCAGCTTCAATAAGTGTCCTGTTTCTCCTCTCAGCAACTCCGTTTTGCTGAGGAGTCCTGGGAGCACTGTATTGTCTTGTAATACCTTTTCATCACAAAATGTATCAAGGATTTGGTTCTTGAATTCAGTTCCTTGATCACATCTTATGGTTTTGACCTTGTGATCACATTGATTCTCAATCTTTAAGATGAAATTCTTTAGCATCTCAGGAGTCTCATCTTTAGTTCTAAGAAAGAAAACCCAAGTGAATCTTGTAAAATCATCTGTGATCACTAGACAGTATAAGTTCCTTCCTAAACTCATTACACTGGTGGGGCCAAAGAGATCCATATGTAATAAGTGTAGGGGAGTAGTGATGGAGTTCTTTTCCTTAGGCTTGTGAGATACCTTGTGTTGCTTCCCTTTCAGGCATGCAACACAATGATCATCACTTGTAAACTCTTTCTTTGGCATTCCAGTTACCAGATCATGTTGATTAATTTATTCATATTCTTAAAGTTTACATGGCACATTCTTTTATGCCATAGGAAAGACTCATCACTATTTGCTTTAGATAGAAAGCATGAAACTTCTCCAGAGGGAGATGTTTCTTGCAAATCCATCTTGTACATGTTCCCTTTCCTGGGGGCTCTGAGCAGGATATGCTCATGAGGAATGACCACTCCAGGTTGAGAACAATGCACTCATGCTCAGTGAAGAGCATGTTATGACTCTGATCACAAAATTTGGATACACTCAGAAGATTGTACCCAAGCTCCTTAACAAAGTTTACCTTCTCAATGCTGAGCTTACCATTTGTGACCTTGCCCTTCCATAAATGTAACCACCTTCATTTCCTCCAAAGCAACTGGTCCTCCATCAATTCTCTCAAAATTATGAAGTAAAGACCTATTGCCTGTCATGTGCCTGGAACAGCCACTGTCAATTATCCAGACATTCTTGTTTGTCTTGAGCTGTTCCTGCACAAAGAAAATGATTAGTTACATTTGGAACCCAAGCCTTACTTGTCTTGGGTTCAGTAAGTGTAATAGAAGGTAATGCAACAGTAATAGATCCTATGGTTGTACAGAGGGGATCTTCAGCTGTTGTTGATGGAGAAACCTCAGTCATTTGGTCTTTCTTAGACTTCCACACCACCTTTGGAGTCTTGGACTTGACCTTCAAAACCTTAGAAGCTTTTGGAGCTTCACAAGTTTTAATGACTGATACTTCGGAAGAATCTACAGTCACTGCAGCAGACTTTAGTGCTTCGGAAGAACTCCTTTCTTCCGAGACCAACTTTGCTTCCGAAGGTAATTTTCCATTTACCTTCTTCTTTGATTTGGAGCTTCCGAAGGAAACAGACTTTCCTTCCGAAGCTTGAGACTTTGAGATTCTTTGAAGTCTTTGTATTGGTCATGTGGATAGTACTTTTAGGATTGTATGGACAATCCTTGGCAATATGAGAAGTACTTTCACACATAACACACAACATTTTCTTCTTCAAAGAAATCTCCTTTTGAGAGCAAGACTGGCTTTGGTCACATCCCTTTTTCACCTTCATCTTGGTAGATGCAGATACAATCCCTTGGGCTGTGAACTGTTCTTGGAATTTGATGGTCCAGGCTGTGCAGCAGTGGTACACACAGCTCAGTCTTCTTCTTTGTACTGAGATGATTTGAACATGAACCAGAACTCTTGGCTAAGAAGCTTTGGTGGATGTCTTCAGTCCTTACAGCTTTGAAACCTGCAGAGATAAACACTTGTTTCTGCTTAGCATCAAAGGTAGCCTTGATTTCTTGAGCCTTCTTTGCTTTCCTTTTGCTCTTCCTGATCAAGTTCTTTCTCTTGGACTTGGTCATCACAGTTAATTTCTTCTCCTCAGAAGGATAGTGGGCCTTGGAGGAATCCTCTTCTTCACTCTTCTCAGAGGGATTCCTCACTATCACTTCTTCATCATCCTCACTTATTGGATCTATGAGAGGAAGCTCATCTTCACAAGTTCCACACCTAGGAGATCTTACAGACAAGATTGTGTGTGGAGGAGCTATCTCATTTGATCCCAGTCCCTGTCTATTTTGATAACAAACCTTATTGTGTAGGGATGAGGATATCATGTTCTTGAAGGTCTCTTCTTCAAGAACACTTTTCTCTGCCAGGGCTTTGCTGATCACAAGCTCAGCTGGCACTTAGTCAACTTAGTGATGAGATCTTGGATCTGAGTTCTAAAATCTGTATGTTCATGTTTTAGTACTGAAATGGTTTTCTCCAAGTCTTCTATCTTTAACTTGTAATCATTTTCAGACTTTCTAAAATCAGATTTTAATATGTTTAATGACTCAAGATCAGATCTCATCTCTAGGTTGTAGGACCTGTATCTATTTACTTTAGCAATGCATTCAGGGGAGCAAAGATGTTCTAATACCTTGGCTTCATCATGGTCAGCCATCAATGCTTGGTTTGGAGAAGCATCCTCCACCTGAAAACTCCAGTCAAATCCTCCCTCTTCAACACAACCGCAGCATGTTGCTTTGTCTTCTCAGCCTGAGGGGTATTGTTGGTGTAGTTTGGTCTGAGTTGTGTTTGACCCCCATTTGCTCTAGGTGCCTTACACTCCCTAGCAAAGTGACCCATAAGGTTACAATTGTAACACTTAACTTTGCTTTTATCCAGCCAAACTTACCACTGGTAGCATTGCTTGGAAATCTTCTTCCTGTCCTCTTGTAGAACTTCTTGGCTCTGTGAGTGAGAAGAGCCATCTGCTGAACTATCTCCATGTATTCCAGGTCATCTGGATGGATACAGTCTAGGTCTTCAAGAGTGAAGAGATAATTTCCACAGCTTTCATCTGCAGACACAAAGGCTTGAGAAGAACTTGTCTCTTGGAATGGGCTTCCTTGAGTAAGTTCTCCCTTGGTGTCTCCGGGAAGGTGATGATGAAAGGACCCTTTTGTGAGTTGTCAGGGTAGCATAGGAGATGATGTTGGGGTTCTATGCTGTCCTTTCAACCACATGAAGGGCTGAACCCATTTGATTGTTAGAGTTGCCAGATGAACCTTGTAAGTTCATCTCCATCTGGTATCCACTGAGAATCCCATATAACTCTGTCAGAGTAAGAGTTTTAAGGTTCTCAGTCCTCTTGATTACCACACAATAGTGTGTCCATTGCCTAGGAAGTGAGGACATGAACTTCCTTACAATGTCTCTGTTCTCAAGAGGAACTCCTCCATCCACAAGGGTATCCACAATCTCAACATACCTGAAGTATTGTTGGGTCATGGTTTCACCTGCTTTAAAGGTGAAATTTTCAAACTGCTGCTTCAGAAGATCTTTCTTGTTCTCCTTGGCTTCAGAGGAGCCTTCATACATCAGCTTCAGTGCATCCCACAGCTGTTTAGCTGTCTTGCACTTCTTAAAACCTCTGTACACAGAGTTTGGGATAGCAGTCTGAAGAGCAGTCATGGCCTTCCTGTCAATCTCTACTCTTTTCCTATCTTCATCTGAGTAGTTGGCCACATCTTTAGGAATCATACCAGCACCGGTAGCAGAGGGGTGTGTGGGTATGAAAGGTCCATATTCAACAGATTCCCACATTCTTGAGTCAAGAGACCTGATGAAGCCTTCCATCCTCATGCACCAGGTGTCAAAGTCATCAAGAGTGATCAATGGGGATTTGTTCATGGTTCCAGTCTCCATATCAGTCTTTGAGATGGAAGCCATTTGAAAAGTTTAGTTTTTGTGTGTGTGAGGGATCTTAAGATGGTTAGATCTTATATCACGAGCCTGAAAGCTCTGATACCAATTGCAGGATCGTTCAAGGGCTTGAACACAATTACAACACAACAACACAATGAGAAGATTAACTAAACTTTAATCAAACAGTGAACTAGGTAACCAAAGGTGATACAAAGAACACAAGTAAAGCAAGAGACAGAACAAGAGAGTATAGTTTTCAAGGGAGCAGTATATTGCTTTCTCAAGTTCTTTTACAAGTGTTACAAAGCATAAAGAAAGATACAAGAACTTGGAATACTTATACTACAACCTACAGCCGGCTATACTATGAAGCCAGCTGGATACAATTGACTAGACACTAACAAAATCAATTGTAGAATCAAAAGGCATATCTGCCTTTTGACCTTGTGACTATGACATGCCATAGCTCACATCCTTATACATTACAAAAAGGATAAAGTACATAAAGTGGAAAGTTTCAGACTCAAGACCTCAATGTACAGTTACCAAAAGCATGGACCTTTTTCACCAACTCTTGTAAGTTGGTGACTTATCAGAGACGCACGGAAAAGGTGCTTTATGGAACAGTACATCAGATAAAGCATGTGTACTAAAAGTCTTCGGAAGAAATCTGTCTTCATAGGGTGAAGCTTCGGAAGACTTTGTCTCTTGAAGCTTCGGAAGACTTCATGTTTGGCTTCGGAAGATATTGGTCTTGGTCTTGCTTCGGAAGATATTACACTTAGAGTATTTTCTAATGCTTTGTGTAATTCTTCCGAAGCATTCTTCACTTCAGTACTTAGTGCATGTTGTGAAACACTTAGGCAGTTTTGGGTTGCATCAGACTTCAGGAATCCTTACACCTAATATACCTTAGAAATTTAAGTACAGCCCATGCACTTGAACAGTGGGCATGCGCTAGAAATGTTGCCGGACGAAAATGTAGGGGCCAACGCCCCAATAGTGCCATGCGCCCAAAGTGGCTCAGCGCCTAAGTGTCCATGCGTCCGAATAACTAAGGGCATAAGTGTCATGACGCCAAATAGTGCCCATGCGCCTAACATAGTTATGCGCCTAAAGGGATAAATGATTAAGTGTTGGCAGATGCGCTTACATAGTCAGATGGAACCGCCACGAACATGGCTCATGCGCCAAATAGTTCCCTGCGCCTACGCATTTAGAAATTGTTACAGAATTTTCTAGGAGTCTGGTTTAGGGTTTGACCAAGGTTGACTAAGGCTTATTAATGATGATTTTTAATGCATGATATGATTATTTATGATTGGTCATTATTATTGTTATTGATCTTATTATTATTCCTTATAGTATGCGACTTTTAGTGGTATGTTATTATCGTACGTAAAGTATACTGTAATAATAAAGCTAAAGAGCAATAAAGCAAAGAAGAGGAACATTAATAAAATATTAACAAGTCTTGCAAACTTATAGAGAGTGACATGACCGTGTTGTCTTAGCTCGAACGGGCGGGTTAGCTACCCCATATTGCATACGAGACCAGGACCTTTGCACACATGCCTTGGGTGATTGGGTCGGCCTTGTACACAGTACACAGACCCCTTTCGAGGGATACAATGACCCTTACGAGGGATATAGTTGACCATTTCGAGGGATACAGTTGACCCTTACGAGGGATATAGTTGACCTTTCGAGGGATATAGATGGCCCAAAACCCATTTCCATCACGCATATAGTTGGGGTATTGCTCGCATATAGTTAATGCGTGCTCGCATATACAGTACAAAGTTGTATTTTACAGAAAGAGTATTTTTTTATAAACATATAGAAAGTACTTTATTACTTTAAAACTAGAACTCACTCAGCAACGCTGACTTTTATACATTTTCAGTTGGCAGGTAATTATTGCTGAGGATGGGACGAGGGTGAAGCTACTCGGCAGGGAAAGACTGACAACCATTTGTATTCTATGTTATAGTTGGTTTGTAATGCGTTTTAAAACAATTCTTTTGTAAACAGACAATGATGATGTATTGCTTAACAATAGTGTTTTAAATGAAATGAGCGGTTTTTGATAAATCATTTCCGCTGCTTAAAGTTTATATAATTATAATGTGTAGTGTTTAAACTTCTATGATTGACCAACTGTGAGGTGCTCGGGAATGGGGTCTTACATGTCAGGACAGGTAATGCTTGGGGTATGAGGAGTAAAGTAAGTGGCTAATCACAACTGGCCACTGTACTTAGGGACTTACTATACTTGACCTAAACCGAGTTGTTCCCTTAAATGAGTGTTGGTTGAATCTTTCAGTGTGTGTGTGATGGCCGATGGCAGATCTTTGAAAGCCTTCATGGGGTGGAGGTCACGGTGCTGAACAGCGACGCAAGAGAGGGAGACAAGAGTTGAGAAGGTGGTTCATGAAGAACCAGAGAACCCTCATCGGAGGGTGGCGACGAGACCACCAATCTGAGAGCCTCAGTAAAGGAGGCTGCGGTGGAGGAAGTTCATCAGGTCATGCAGACGATTCTACCATTTTGGTGACCAAAGTGATTAAGGCAGTAAGAGAAGGGGAAGGAAAGGAGAGAAACAGGTCCTCGGGAGGTTGGGAGCAACCAGAGCCGGAAATGGTTCTCTCTGATGATGAAGAGGAGGAAGAGGAAGAGCCTGCGCCGGAGGTGGCACAAGGCTATAACTACGAGGCGTTTAGGAGATGCAAGCCCCTACTTTCAATGGAAACGACACTGCTGCAGCTGCTCACGGTGGGTGAGGGAAATGGAGGCTGTTCTTCATATCAGTGAGTGCCGTGAAGATCGAAGGTGAAGTTCACTACCCACTCTTTTGTGGATTCGGCTCTGTGCTGGTGGGACAACATTGTCCAAGCCGACGTAGCAGGGCCACCGGGAGGATGAGATGGTCTGAGCTGAAAAAGTTTGTGATTGAGGATTTTTGTCCTCATCAGGAAACGGACAAGGTCGAAAGGGAGTTCTTGCAACTGGAGGCGGGAACTATGATGCACCAGTAGTACACCACGAAATTCAACAAGATGGCACGTCTGGTGCCAGATCAGGTGACACCTCTGTGTTGAAAAATCAAGAGGTACATTCAAGGTTTGCCAGAGGATATTCGCAGGCACATGATCGCTGCCTGACCGAGCACATTTAGGTTGGCAGTGGATTTGGTGGGGAGACTGTATGAAGAGAGGACGGTGGTGGTGAATGAAGGTGGAAAGAAAAGCGCGGTGGTGATCGAAACTGGCAGGGAAGAGGTTTGGTCGGGGTAATGCTTCGACGGGTAACAAGAAGGCACAGGTGGACGAACGTCGTGTAGTCGCATCAGGTGCGGGAATAAAGAAGTGTGATAGGTTGGGAGAGAACATAGCGGGGAATGTAGGCTAGGGTTGAATGTATGCTTCAAATATGGGAAGCTGGGGCATATAGCCAAGGACTGTTGCACGGTCCGGTGTTTTAACTGTGGCATGGAGGGTCACATGAACAAGGATTGTAAGAAGCCCAGGGCTGAGAGTTCTGGGGTGAAGAAAACTGGAGGTGAAGGACCAAGGGCGAGCGCCGGGCATTCACGATGAGACAGGAGGAGGCTAGGACGGACCCTGATGTTGTGTCCGGTATGTTTCTAGTGAACCAAACTGTAGCATCCTTGTTATTTGACTCGGGTGCGAGTAAAAGTTTTATTTCTGCTACTTTCTGTGCTAAACTGCCTGTTTGTAGTAGACGTGTTGATGCGCCCTTCGATGTAGAAACTACCATATGTAAGTCTACCAGGATTTCTGAGATGATAGAGGGCTGGTTGTGGAGCTAGAAGGTTATAAGTTTCCTGTTAGACCGTTCATGATGACCTTAGGTAGTTTCAATTTGGTTCTTGGGATGGATTGGTCAGTAGACTTCGAGGTGAGCATTGTGTGTCGCAAGAAGATGATTTTTCTTATAGCGCCTGGGGGAGTTCGGTAACAGTCTATGGAGATCGGGTCACGACAATTCCGAAAGTGATTCGATGGCGGTGGCGGGAAAGTGTATAAGGCATGGATGTAGTGCCTATTTGGCCTACGTAAAGGATGTGGATATGCCAGCACCACAACTGTCTGATGTATCGGTTGTGTGTGATTTCCCAGATGTGTTCCCAAAAGACTTACAGGAGAGTGCCACCCGATAGAGAGATCGAGTTTCAGATTGATCTTATACCGGGTGCCCAACCTGTTGCCAAGGCACCGTATCGGTTAGCTCCGACAGAGATGAAAGAGCTGATGGAGCAGTTGCAAGAGCTTCTTGATAAGGGGTTCATTAGACCGGGTATCTCTCCTTGGGGTGCTCCGGTCTTAGTTATGAGGAAGAAGGACGGTAGTATGAGGATGTGCATCGACTACCGAGACCTGAATAAGTTGACGATAAAGAACCGATACCCCTTACCGAGAATCGATGATTTGTTTGATCAGCTCCAGGGTGCCAGTTGATTTTCAAGGATAGACCTCCGATCTGGTTATCATCAGTTGAGGGTGAAGGAGCAGGATGTTCCTAAAACAGTTGTTCGCACGCGCTATGGTCACTACGAGTTTCTTGTCATGTCTTTTGGTTTGACCAACACACCAGTTGCCTTTATGGATCTGATGAATCAGGTTTGTCAGCCGATGTTTGATAAATCAGTGATTGTGTCATGATGATATCCTGATTTATTCGAAAAGCGATGATGAACATGCCGGTCACATTCGGGAGGTTTTGGAGACGTTAAGAAAGGAGAAGTTGTACGCCAAATTCTCCAAGTGCACATTTTGGTTGCGTGAGGTTCAATTCTTGGTTCATGTGGTGAATCCCGTCGGGGTTACTACAGAAGATTCATCCAAGACTTTTCCAGGATCACTTCTCCACTAACCAAGTTGACCCGAAAGGATGTGAAGTTTGTATGGGGTCAAGCTCAAGAGAAGGCATTCGAAGAATTGAAGGCGAGATTGAATCAAGCTCCTGTTTTGTCATTACCCGATGGAAGTGAAGATCTGGTGGTTTATTCTGATGCTTCCTATTTGGGGTTGGGGTGTCTGTTAATGCAGAGAGGGAAGATTATAGCCTATGCATCCCGACAGTTGAAGGTTCATGAGGTTAATTACCCTACTCATGACTTGGAGCTAGCAGCCGTGATCTTTGCACTAAAGATTTGGAGGCACTATCTTTACGGGACGAAGTGCACCATATTCACGGACCACAAAAGCTTGAAGTACTTCTTTGAGCAGAAGGACCTGAACATGAGGTAGAGGAGATGGTTAGAGCTTATAAAGAATTATGATTGTGAGATCCATTACCATCCGGGCAAGGCTAACGTGGTGGCTGATGCCCTTAGCCGAAAAGAGAGGCCCGAGCCGATTCGGGTGAAAGCATATCAACTGATCATGACCTCTGATGTGATGAAGCATGTCAAAGAGTTTCAAGATGAGGCACTGAAGGAAGATCATCTTAACTCTGAGAGGATGAGAGGTGTCGTTGGGAATTGAGTGAAAACACACTTGGTGTTAAAACCCGATTTGAACGGGTGTGGATTCCTCGTTTTGGGGATCTACGGGTGAAGATAATGAATGAGGCTCACAAGACTCGATACTCCATTCATCCTGGTTCCACGAAAATGTACCAAGATATGAAGAAGGATTATTTGTGGTCGGGTATGAAACACGACGTGGTGGAGTATGTGAGTAAGTGCCTTACTTTTCTACAGGTGAAGGCCGAGCAACAAAAGTCGTATGGGAAGATCCAACCTTTGGATATATACCCGAATGGAAGTAGGAGCACATCACCATGGATTTTATTACGAAGCTTCCGCGTACCCCGAAAGGGTACGATGCCATATGGGTGATAGTGGACCGTTTGACGAAGAGTGCTCACTTCCTACCGATCCGCGGGACATTCATGTGAGAGGTTGGCTGATCTATTAATCAAGGAGATTGTAACTCGTCACAGTGTACCGGTGTCTATTGTATCTAATCGTGACACCCGGTTTACCTCTAAATTTTAGAAGAAATTCTACAATGCCATGGGGACGAGGTTACATATTAGCACGGCTTATCATCCTCAAACTGATGGTCAGTCCAAAAGGACCATTCAGACACTAGAAGACATGCTTCGGGCATGTGTGATTGATTTGAGAGAAATTGGGACAATCACCTACCGTTAGCCGAATTCTCATACAACAACAACTATCATACCAGCGTCGGTATGCCACCATATGAGATGCTATACGGCAGGAGATGCATGACACCTTTTTGTTAGGGTGATATTGGTCAGAAGGAATTGGGGAGCGTCGAGGTAATCGAGGCTACGACTATGCAGCTTGAAAAGATCAAGGCTTTCGTGAAGGCGACCAAGGACAGACAGAAGTCGTATGCTGATAAACGACGCAGACGAATGACTTCTAGGTGGGTGACCGGGTTATGTTGAAGGTCTCACCTTGGAAGGGTATCATTCGATTCCGAAAGCGGGGAAAGTTGAGCCCAAGGTACATAGGCCCTTTTCGAATCATCACTCGAGTAGGAGAGGTGGCCTATAGACTAGAGTTACCAGATGAGTTAAGTGGAATTCACCCGACATTCCATGTATCTCATCTGAGAAAGTGTTTAGCTGATCAAGACATGATTGTCCCACTAGAGGATATCAAAGTAGATGAAAGGCTCAATTATGTGTAGCAACCAGTAGCAATCATTGATAGAAAAGAGAAGAGGCTGAGAAATAAAGTGGTTCCTCTTGTGCGTGTACAGTGGAAGCATAGGAAGGGATCCGAGTCAACGTGGGAGACTGAGGAAGAAATGAGACAGCATTACCCACGTTTGTTCGAAGAATAATAGGTTTCGGGGACAAAACCTATTTAAGGGGGGTGGCCTTGTAACAGCCGGTTATTTACTTATTTTGAAGCCGACGAATGAAGAAACATAAATAAAGTCCAAAGTCGAGGGACCAAACTCCCCAACGAGAGAAAGTTTGGAAAGTGGTAGTATTTAAGGGAGAGGGGAACCCTTCACCCTCTCCCCACACCAATATTTCAGCCAAGAAAAGAGAAAAGAAGAGAGAAAGAAGAGAAAAGAGGAAAAGTGTTGGTTCTGGTTGGTTCGACTAGCCAAAATCGTTGAGAAGCGAGTCAAATCGAAGCTCTACTCGTTGTGGTCGCTTTTGTGAGTTCTAGGACCCCTCTTTTAAACGTTTCTGAATGATTTGGGGCTGGAACACATCTGAAAATCAGTTTTTTTGAGTGTGTGCATGTTTGACCTATTTGTGTATGTGTATATATGCGTATGATGCGTTGAGTCTTGATTGTGAGCTTGTGTGCGCTTGATTGGTGTTGTGGTATGCATCCCTAAGGTTTAGGAAGGTCGATTTGGGCATAAAATGGGTTTAGATGAGTTTGGAGGCCGAAAACCCTCGGCTGCAGTCGGGATGAACTGCATTCTGCATCAGCTAGGGCTAGGCGACCGACTGGATGCCGATGGAGGCCATACGGCCGAATAGGGTGCGATTGGGGTCCATTCGCGTGATTGGGGTCCATTCGTATGATTGGGGTCCATCGCACGATTGAAGGTCCATTCGTACGATTGAAAGGCCATTCACATGGAAGTCAGGCGATTGAAGGTCCAATCGCATAAGTGCTCATCCGCATTAGTCCCATTCGCATGAGGTCCATCCGCATTAGTCCATTCGCACGAGTGGGTGTTCATTCGCTGAGTGTTCATCTGCATGGTTCATTCGCATGAGTGTTCATCCGCATTGGTTCATTCGCATGATGTTCAGTCGCATGGAGGCCATGCGATTGAAGGGTGTCCATACGCCTGAATGGGGCTGTTGCATCCGAGGAAAGTGTAGTTTGACTTCTGACTTTCGAGGGCAAGTGCAGATGTAAGTTTTGATGCAAGGGTTCCTGTAAGATCATGTAAGATGACGATTGAGGCCTTAGAGAGCATGTTAGGCATGATGATGATGTTGTTGCATGATTATACACGTTATGTATGTATGATGTTGCCCTGTATGATGTTGCCCTGTATGATGTGATGCTTGTGTATGTTGATGTTCCTTATTATGATGTATGTTTTATCTTTCCTGTGGCTTTACATTGAATGTTAATGAATGAAATGAAGTATTATGTAATGTAAAGTGGAAGATAAAGAAAGGAGGAACATGAAGTAAGAATGCATGCATTAACGAGTAATGATAGTAAAGATAGTCTGGTAAGCATGGTATGTACATCGGGGTCATTCTTTGTGATTGACCATTTGCATAGAACTATTGCTGCATACCTTAGGTGCTGTGACCACGAGGTGTGATGCATCGTTATAGAAGGTCTATGATAGGCCTAGGTCCAGAACCATGAACAGAAAGGTATTGCATATGACAATGGTACACCTATACTCATACCTTAGGTACTGCGACCATGAGGTGCGAGCACCGTTATAGAAGGTCTATGATAGGCCTAGTCCAGAACCATGAACAGAAAGGTATTGCATATTTCATAATAAACCTAAACTTTACCTTAGGTGTTGCGACCATGAGGTGCGGTGCATGAAAGGTAAAGAATGAAGCATGAAAGGTAAAGAATGAAGCATGAAAGGTAAAAGAAGATAATGATGATATGATCTCTATGTACGTATGATGTATGATCACGAACAAATGTAAAGTATAGTATGATTTTGAAAGAAAGTAAAGAACGGTTTTATGAAAGAAAAGTTTGTTTATTATAAAACTAGACCTCACTCAGCAACGCTGACTTTGATGTGTTTCCAGTTGGTAGGTAATAGTTGCTGTGGATGGCACGAGGGGCTACTCAGCTCTTTTGGGATGGCAGCCATTTATATAGCTTTTGTGATATAATGCAACATTGTATTTTGTAACTCATTGACGATGTATTATTGGGCAAAAGTTTTTATAATGAAATGTGATGTCCTTTTTGAATGTTTCTGCTGCAACATTTTTGTAAGACAAATGTAATTATATGTTTTACGTGTGATGAGAACCCAACTGTAAGTGTCTCGGGAACGAGGCCTTACACATTGATATCTAACTTCGTTAGCATATCATTCTGTCTGAGGTTGGAGACAAATGAAACCCATTTCTCCGGCAACCCATCAGCAAAGTTAGACACTTTGTCCTCCATTGACGTCGTTACTCCATGAGTGTGCATCTCACTCATCAAGTGGTAGAACCTATTGATAACATCATCTAGGCTTTCTTTTCCTATCGAGGAGAAGTTGTCAAATTCCTTCTTTAATGCCTTAGCCTTTATGGCCTTCAATGATGCGTTTCCGTCATACCTTTTCTCTAATGCATCCCATAGTTTCTTTGTTGAGTATACTCTGAGAATTAATGGAAAATATCCTTCGGAATTGACTATGTAAGCAAAGCATAGACTTTCTTTTCAGCATTGTATTTGACCTTTAGTCCATCGGTCATGCCACCAAGTGTGAGTTTGACACCATCAGCTCCTACTGGCATGCTGTACCCCATCTCTATAGATTCCCACAGATTGGGATCTACTCCATTTAAGTAGATCTCAAAACATTGCTTCCATTGTGGGTATTCATCTAACGTGATTAGCTTTGGGGGTTTATTATGATTCGCCACTTCATTCTCCAGTAGCAGTAAGCTCTAAATACGTGAGTCTCTCCCTGCTATGAATGCTGAGTATTGGTCCTCTATTTGTATAACTATAACTTTAAACCAAACTATTGTATTAGTGCGAATGAAGGTGTGCGATTGGGCTATTCGGGCGATTGAACTATGCGGATGGTTCAATCGTGCGACTGAACTAATGCGGATGGCTCAGTGGGGTGAATGAACTAATGTGGTTGAACAATGCGAATAGACTTCTCAGTCGTACGAATAGGAGTACGAATGAGTCCAATCGTGCGTATGGGGGATGCGTATGATCTCAGTCGTGTGATTGAGTCAATCGTGTGACTAAACCTGCTGGATTTCGAAAATTCGTAGGTTTAAGGTGTTTGGACGCAAAAACACGAATTTCTTGCTAACCCTAATTGCTGTATGCCGGAAAAAACTAAAATTTACGATCAGGAGACGTCTGAAACCCGATTTGACACAAAAAATAGCGTTTTTGAGTGTAAAAACACAATTTTTATATGAAAACAATTGAATCACAGTAAATCTAGAGCCAAAGCTCTGATACCACTTGTTAGGATCGTGTACTGGACGAATGCTAACAGATTTACGCGTATACCAAATCAAATAGTGCGGAATCCTATTTGATTGGTGATCCAATTAGTGAGAACGTACGTAAAATCAATTAAAGACTCATTCTAAACGTTAAGAACGATTAGCAATCGATCTACTGCGATCTATAAAGTTGGAACAGGTTACTAGAGGTCTCTGGACGGTTAGGGTACGTGTAGGTATCAAATTATTCAAATTGTCTCATTTTTCAATGATTTAAGTGGTATTTATAGGTTAGGGTTTCTCAATCGTGCGACTGGACCATTTGCATGGTTCAGTGGTGCGATTGAGTCATGCGGTTGATCCATTCGCACGACTGAGTGTTCAGTCGTGCGACTGAGTCAATATCATGTTACAATCATGCAACTGATCCAGTCTCCTAGTTCATTCGTACGACTGGTTCATTAGCATGAAGTTGTTCATGCGTATGGTCCATTAGCATGGGCCAATCACATGAAAACTTCACACGATTATGTTTAACATATTTCTTAATTATCATTTAACAAGATCTATGCAAACAACACAAACCTATATAATTAGTTCAATAAGCGTTATGACATACCAAGCAATGAAATAATAAACATTATAAGCACAACCACACATTGTATTTCATTAAGTACCCAATCAATTACATATGTGTAAGACAATAAAGACATTTACATTAAGTTTAGAAACTAGGGACACATGTATCTACAAAAGCTTTCAAATAAACATGATGTAATTCATGGTTTCTTGTTGTCAATACACTATGTTTCATTAATATAATTATTGGGCTCTTTGGTGATGGCTTTGATTCGGCACCTAAAATGTGCAAAAGGAATTTATTTTGGGTGGTGACCAAGTTGCAAGTTCTAGTAGATTCTTATCCAACTTTAACGTAATTCAATGTAATATTGGTGTAATATTAGTTAGTATTTGGGTTTTTCATAGTGTAACTTGACGTTTTACACAAAATTATTTACTAATTGTTATGTTGTTATCGCATATGTTCTTAGCTTACTAATTGTGATGTAGTTTTGTTATACTAGTGTAAGATGTAGTTTAGGTGTTGTAAAATGGTTTTTGGTGTTTTAAATGGTTTTTAGGTTCTTACAATGGTGTAACACTTATTTGTGTTAACTTAATTGTAAGTTTCATCAATTTATATTTGTTTTACAGATTGATTTATATTTGTTAATATTGATTTACATTGGTGTAATGTTGGGTGTTTCATAGTGTAACTTGGTGTTTTACACATAATTGTTTAATAATTTTTTTTCTTATTCAAGTAAATATTATGTAATTCATTAAATATTATGAGGTGTCAAACTACTTATTGTTATGTTGTCAGTGTATATGTTCTTAGCTTACTAATTGTATTTTAGTTTGAGTACAGTGATGTAGTTTCGTTATAATGGTGTAAGATGTAGTTTAGGTGTTGTAAAATGGTTTTAGGTGTTTTAAATGAATTTTAGGTGTTGTAAATTCTAATTGCAGTGATGTAGCTACAAGCATCTTAACTAGAGCATACAAAAATTGTTAAGACTGTATGGAAATTAAAGAGAAAAAGAATAGAAATTTAATGGTGTAATTTTTATAAAAAACAATATAGTATAACAAAGTTATGAAAGTATAAAAACAATTGGATGTAAAGTTATATATATATATATATTATATATATATATATATATATATATATATATATATATATATATAATATATATATATATATAATATATATATATAATATATATATATATATAAGTGTTTAAAATGAATTTTAGGTTTTGTAAATGCTAGTTACAGTGATGTAACTACAAGTATCTTAACTATATATAAGTGTCACGTGTTATTCTTTTAAGCCGCTATTATTTCGATTCCCGCCTAAATATGTATCTGTTCTTAGTATTAGTTTAGGTTATTTGACTAAAAGTCAACTTTTATGCAAGAGACATTTTTGGAAAATTTGAAACTTTAACCCTAAATTAGAGCACATTTTTATTTGGAAATTAAATCATGCCCGATATTTCTTCCTTTTTCAAATAATTTATCAATAAAAACTATACAAATCATTTAAGATTTTCTTCATTTATGAAATAGAAGAATTTAGAAAAATTTTTAATCGACTCCTCTTCAGTTTGAATGAATTCATATGTATCTATTTTTGGAAATAAAATCATACTCGTTTTAAAATATTTCACAACCATTCCAGGTTTACGACCTTTTGATTTGACTTTATAAAGTCTGATGATATGGCATTCGACAGACTTCATTTACATTTTCATTTGGCTTCGGTTTTATCAAGTTTTCTTCAACAAAATGTATTATTTTATTTGAGTTTTCATCCTCATCGATTATGATTTAACCTATCATTGTCTACAATTGTGTTTTTGTATTAATATTATTTTACAATATTTTTTTAGGTTGATCTACTTTAACAGTCCATCTGTAAATAGGTCGTAGATGCTTTTACTTTTTAAACTTCTTTATTTTTTATGTGTATTTTCATATTATTATATTATTATTATTATTATTATTATTATTATTATTATTATATTATTACTATTATTATTATTATTATATTATTATTTATTATTATTATTATTATTATTATTATTATGTTTGATTGGAATTCGTTTGATATGTACAACTTGTTTACACCCAAAAACTCGAATAAGGGTTTTCAGATGTGTTCTAGAACTAAAATCATTCAAAAACGTGTAAAAGAGGGGTCCGATAACTCACACAAACGACCACAACGAGAAGAGCTTCAATTTGACCCGCTACACGACGATTTTCATGCTCGAATCAACCCGAACCAAGCTTTTCTCCTCTTTTTCTCCTTCTTTTCTCCCTTGGCTGAGTTTTGGTAAGAATGGGGAGGGTGTGGGCTGCCTCCCCTTTTATACTTCCACTCATCCAAGTTTCTTCCCGTTTGGCAAGTTTGGTCCCTCGACTTTGGACTTTATTTCTTTTCTTCTTTCGTCGGCTTCAAAGAAAATTTCCGGGTGTTACAAGTCCACCCCCTTATATACGTTTCGTCCCCAAAACCTGTTATCCCTTAAATCATCACGGGCAATACCGTCTCATCTCTTTTCCAGTCTCCCATCAGGAATTCCATCAGTCTATGTCGTTTACCAACATACGATTCTCCTCTATCTTCGGCTACTTTTATCAGGGCCTTGATCCTTTCGAGCTTCTTAGTCGTAGCCTCGATCACCTCAATACTTCCCATACGGCATTTGGTGCTCGGCCTTCACTTGTAGACAAGTAAGGCATTTGCTCCCGTACTCCACCATCGAAATTACCTCCGGAATCGTCATGACTCGATCACCTTAAACCGTCACTGTGATCCCATCAGGCGCTGTCAACCATATAATCTCTTGCGGCACACAATGTTCACTTCATAGTCCGCCAAACAATCCACTCCTAGGACCACACTAAGGGGCGTATCTATATTCTTACTACTAACAAGCAATTTAGCATAGATGTAGTAGGAATAAAACTCTTACTAGCACCAGAATCGAACTGCACCAAAGTTAAAGTTGATTTGCTAGAAACGTACCTCACACAACATCGAGGTCCGCGCTAGCCTACTCCTGCATCATCGTGTTGGCGTTGTGTTCGCCCTCTGTCCTTCTTCTCCAATCCTCTTCACTCTCGAACCATCCGTCCTTGGCTTCTTACAGTCCCCGCTTATGTGGCCAATTTCTCCACAATTGTAACATCTCACAGTCTCACATTCTCTAGCCACATGGCCAGGCTTTCCACACTTGAAGCAAGTGTTTGTCCCCTTTTGCATTCTCCCGAATGCTCCATTCCGCATTACCACATCTGTTCGTCCCCACACCAGGTGTGACCATACGGTGGTCATCCCTCCGTGCGTGCTTATTATTTGTCGGGTCACCACCTCGTCCAGTTCTCTTTCCCTTCTAGTTGTTAGGGATCGTGTACTCGACAAATACTAATAGATTTACGTGTGTACCGAATCAAATAGTGCGGAATCCTATTTGACTGGCGATCCAATCAGTGAGAACGCACGTAGAATCAATTAAAGATTGAATCTAAATGTTAAGAATGATTAGCAATCGATCTAATGTGATCTTTGAAGTTGGAACAGGTTATGAAAGGTCTCTGGACGGCTAGGGTACATCTGGGTATCAAAATATTCGAAGTGTCTCGTTTTTCCATGATTTAAGTGGTACCTATAGGTTAAGGTTTCTCAATTGTGCGACTGGACCATTTGCATGGTTCTATCATGCGGTTGATCTATTCGCACGACTGAGTGTTCAGTCACGCGACTCAGTCAATCTCATGTTTCAATCATGCGACTGATCCAGTCTCCTAGTTCATTCGTACGACTGGTTCATCAGCATGAGGTTGTTCATGCGTATGGTCCATTAGCATGGGCCAATCGCATTAGAACTTCACATGATTAAGTTTGAATATTTTTCATAGTCATTAATTGATTTAGATATTATTCAAACAACCATAACCTATATAGTCAAGTCAATAAGCGTTATTACATACCAACTAATGAAATATTCAATATTAAGCACAACGACATATTGTATTTCATTAAATACCCGTACAATTACATATGTGTAAGACAATACAAACATATTATATTAAAATCAGAAACTAGGGACACATGTATCTACAACTCCCCCTTGTACTTCTTGTTCTTCTCTTCTCTAGTGACTCCAGCCTATATCTTATAAGCAAAACAGAGTCTTATAACGTTCTGAAATTATAGAGCTTGTATAATATCTTGAGAATCATAGAATAATGGCCACTTGTATAATGTATAAAGATCATCTGCTGACAAGTTTGTAAGCCACATTGGGTCAAACACCCTGATGGTTTCCATAACACCATTCTTGTTCAAAACTATGACTGCCTCTCCTGTCCTCCAATCATAGTACCACCATTTGAAGGGTGGAGTGAAGTCCTGTGGCATTTCCCGTAGAGGGATCTTTGACATTGTGCGTGGAGGACTCCACTTCAACACTATTTTCAGTTTTCCAGTAATGGGATCAACCTCAGACCGTCTGATATACCTCGTTGGCTGTTAAGGTTTGAAGTTGACCCATCTGGTGTGGTACTCTCTGTTAAGAGCAGTCTCAAACTAGCTTGACATTTTTTGTGGGTTAGCATATAGCAATTTTAACTTTGCTAACTGGTTTAGCTTAAATCTAGGAAGATTCTTCAGGTCATGTGGGAACCTGAAGTACTCAATCCCTTTCTCATATTTAACTGCATAAACGTTGAGATCTTCAAAATACACCCATGCTATGATTCTGCCCGACACCTTTTGATGTTTCTTCACTTTGTACAGCTTGGTGTAGGCAGTTGAGGTTGAAGCATTCCATTGGGCTCTTATTTCTTCAAAGCATGCAGCCCACTCAGCCTTTCTGATATTGACTTCAGCTTTTGAGGCTTAGGCTGTATCTTCTTTCTTGTCTGACTCTTCTTCCATTCTATCCAGAGTGTCAAAAGTTTCACTGACAAGGTTGTCACCCAGACTGGGAACGACATTACCTTCAATGTCAGTGTACTGTGGATAGTGCTGGTCCGTGACATCTTCGATCTCGATCTCATCAACATCGTTGAGCTTGTCGTCACTTTCCACTTTGACTGTTGGAGCATCTTTCACGATCTCATCTGGATTGAGTCGGAATATTTCAGCAAGTTTCTCGTCTGTGAGATCACGAATTATCTCTCCTTCTTCAGGAGTGTAATTCACTGATCTCCTGACTATACCCTGCAGATCAAGGATTATCATGAGCTGAGTCTTGATCTGTTGGAGGGGAGCAACATCATATTTATCTCTTTGATAGTTTGGATCTGCTTGATTTAAACATGTAACACAACAACAATTAGTCAACAATCAAAGCCGTAAACATCAACAATAAATATAAACATTCATTATATTAATTGATACAAGTTTCAAATACACATGATTTAAATAACATAAATAACTAAGCATTACTCTTGTCTTGTATCATGTTTCCTCTGCTGACAAGGCTGAAGTGGAGGCACCTTGGTCCTGAGCTTTCTTAGTTCTCCTTTCACTTGCAGATGTGGCACCCGTAGCAGAAGGATCATCATCTCCATCATCATCATCATCGACATCATCACCAACATCAGTATCATCCCCTTGATCATCACCATCATCATCATCATCACTGTCATCATCATCACCATCATCTCCATCTCCCTCTTTGATCTTTAGTGGCTCCTCTTTTGATCCTTTGAGCCTCAGCATGATGGTCTTGTTGGTAGTCTCCAACTCCTCTATCCTTTTGGCTGATTGGACATGTTGCTCTTGGGGTTGAGACATCTCTGAGCTCTGTGCAGCAATCTGCTGTGCCTGCTACTCAATCAGCTGAGCCTGCTGAGATATCTGCTGAGATTATGCAGCAGTAAGATCTACTAGCTGACGAATCTGGGCAGTATTCTCGTCGTCGGCTGCCAACAGCTTCAGTACCATACAGTTAAGTGCCGAGAGCTGTTCCTCTATCCCACCAGGAGGTAGAGTGGGTCCAGATGGATAGGAGGGTAGATGACGGTCCTGCATGGTGGCTAGTGGTGGTGGTGGTAGTGGTGAAGATTAGGGGTGGTATAGATGAAGGTGGTTGTGGAATAGTGAAGATTGGGGGTGGTATAGATGAAGGTGGTGGTGGAGTGGTGAAGATTGAGGGTGGTATAGATGAAGGTGGTGGTGCAGAGGTTGTGGTAGTGGTGTGTGAGGTGGTAGATAATGTGGTGGATGGGATAGTGTAGTGGGTGGAGTGGTGGAAGTGGTGGTAGTAGTGGTGGTGGTGATGAAGGTCATCCTCCTCCTCTTCTTCTTCAACCCGTGGTGCTGAGCCATCCTTTTCATCCTCGAGCCCCTCGAGGTGGATGCTCCCCCTTGAACACTGCTGGACTAATCGGGGGGATAAGTAGGATCAGTGTCAGCCTCCCCAGACTCGCCAGGGCGTATCTCCCGAATACCTCGGTCGGTGATGACCACCCGGCTCCCCACAGTATGAGTTAGGGGCTCCTCATCCGTATCTTCCTCCTCCTCCTCAAGACGAAAGTCCTGATGAAACCCTGCAGCCTCTGCTCCACCTTGGGTGGATGCTGGAGATGCTATATCTGTAGTGGGGGCCCTCAGTTGAGTGGGCCCTGCATCTCCACCATCACCGCCGTCTTCTTCATCGGAGTCATCTTTAGGTAGCTCTAGCTGCTCGAAATCCGAATCACTGTCTACATGACGCCATTTACGCCTCCCCGGCGCCACGTAGTCCACCTTGGCCAGATGGCCTATGAGTCTCTTTACCGGGGGCTTGACCTGCTTTCCCCGTTATACCTTCATACGACCTAGTGTCGTATCGTCCATATTCTCCAATGCCACAGCGTCGTGGCTCTCCTTTGGTAGTGTGGGCAGCTTCTCATCAAAGATCATCTGTAAGAACCTAGGGTACGTGCAGAAACCCTCTTTGCCCTTCGCCTCCAAGTTCTCTATCAGGTAGGAGAAGATCATGCTAGAAAATCTGAAAGGGTGGTTCAGCACCAGTGCCACGTAGGCATTTTGAATCTGGTCTGATAGGTCATCGAACCCACCCTTTCGCGACGCCAGGCACTTGAGGATGACGTGTGCCAAGTACTTGTACTGGGGACACATGTTGCTCTTGTTGAGCACCCCTGCATTGATATCCCCAGCGTACTTGATCATCATGAAGCACCCTCTAACCGTCAGTGGGTGAAGTCTGGTGGGGTGGTCTGCACCATCACCCAAACCCAGTACTCTCCTGATATCCTCAGTTGTAACCTCAATATCCATCCCAAAATGGAGCTCCTTATGCTGTACGGCTCATGAGAGCGGTCAACTGATGCTCCCTCCCAAAAGGCCTGCTGAATCGACCTGTAGGGTGTGCATGGTGTAGAGATCGCCTTGTGGATCCTGGATTGCTTGAGGAAAGCGATGATCCCTGCAAACTCGGCACCATTCCGAGTTGTGGAGTCTAAGTGAGCATAGATGTTGTGCTTGGGGTTAATGGACCATTTGTCCGCCATCAATCTGTAACACAAGACACATAGACATTAGCTAACCACACGACACAAATCAGTTCTAATTAACTTGGTTGAATTCATCCTGGTTCATTCATGCGATTGAACCATGCGACTGTGTTCAGTTTGTTGACTTGGCATGCGACTGGATTCAGTCGGGTGACTGAGCAAGCGACTGAGTTCAATCGGTTGACTGAGCCTGCGATTGGTTCAGTCGGTCGACTGAGCTCATTCGTATGATCTATTCGGCTGATTGAGCCATTCGACTAGCTCAATCATGCGATTGGAGTTCATCCTGGCGTCCAGTCACATGACCCACTGTTTGGTCGACTGTGATTTGATTTTTAACCAATTCTTGAAGTTAGACGTCGTGTAATGGTTCTTTAGACTCGCAATCATTATACTAATAACCTAATAACTTTAATTTTAACATTTTACTCAGTTTTTGACTTTTTGTGTGAGCTGTAAATCCTAAGATAAAAATCTAATGGATTCGGTTCCGGAAAAGGCAGCTTCAATTTATTTTGACCATAAATGGACCAATTCAATTTGGAATCATACATGCAAGTCAAATCATTTGGAACATGTTATCAACACCTTTTGATGCTCAATTCTTGTTTGTCATCTAGAGTCATTAGCAAGTTTAGGAATTCATACTAGTACTATTAGATTCCCACATTGATTTGGACTTTCAATAATTGTAGCCACGATGATTGTCAGTATATTGGCCCTCTTAAATCCATACACAGACTTTTGACACAGATTGGTGATAGTTTAAGGTTTGATTATTTTATAAAGCATTTGTGGATCTCACACTTATATGGTAATCAACATTTCTCAGGAGATTTTTGAGCGGTCTCAGGGTAGTTTTCAAGAAGAAACTATTCATAGAACTTTCAGATAGAAGCTAAGCCTCAGGTCAGTGCCACCGCATAGCAGAGAGGCACATAACCTATCTTCTTGTTTGAGCATTTTTAATCTTTTTGCACAGATCTCACCAACAACAGAAGTTATTAGTTTGATTGCTTTTGCTCATATTTTGGTCTTACGCTCACATTTGTGGCATTTATTCTGCTCGTCACCCCTTATTTGAATTTTGTTGATTGTGTTAACCAGGGATAAGATGTTAACCCACAACTTTGTTGAACAACTTAGTTTGTTCTTGAGATCACCAACAAGGTCTAATCGTGTATGGTGTTGAATCTACTGACATATCATCTGTGGTCCAACAACCTCTTGGTCTACTTTCTTTGTGTAATCTTAGTAGTAGCTAGTTTACTATAATTTTTCCTTTTATATTGCTCAGACTACCCAGACTTATAATTTAAATTTCGCATCTTGTTTTATTTAACTTTTAAAGTTCCAAGTGATTTGTACCCGTGTACTATCATTTTCCAAAGTCATTGAATCGGTATCACAGATACGATCTACTTTCTATCAGCTAGCCTCTCCTCCTCGTTTTTTTCGTTAATGTTACTAACTGACCTATTCTCCCCCTAAAATTCTAAAACCGTAACGGATTGACGCTTTTGAGGATTTTAATAGGCGACCGAATAACATTAATTTAATTAAACTACTTAAAGTTAGACAAATAATAAATAAAAGAAAAATGGACAATACGCATCGGACTACATGTGGTCATCATCGGGAATTACATCACTTTTCTTTTTAACGCCATTGACCTCTAACAGATAAAATGTGGTTTGTCAAAAGCCTTTGTATAGAGGTTAGCGCGTTGAAAATCAGTATACATTTTAATCACATCGATTAAGTTCTTTTCAAAGCAATCACGTATAAAGTAATATTTTATGCCGATGTGTTTGGTCTTAGAATGTTGCACCGGATTTTTTGTTACTGCAGTTGCAGCAGAGTTATCAACAAAAATAGGAGTAGAAGAGAATTTCAAACCGTAGTCCCGCATTTGCTGTTGAATCCATATGATTTGTGAACAGCAACTTGCAGCAGCAATGTATTCGGCTTCACAGGTTGACAAAGCAACCGAGGTCTGCTTCTTACACTGCCAAGTCACTAATCTCCTCCCAAAGAATTGACATCTTGCTGATGTAGACTTGTAGTTCACCTTGCAGCCACCGTAATCCGAGTCACTATACACTGTCAGCTCGAAGTCATTGTCATGAGGATACCACAACCCAAGAGTTGGAGTACCCTTCAGATAACGAAAGATCCTTTTGACCCGTATCAGATGGTTAACTTTTGGCTTTGCCTGATATCTTGAACATAAACATGTCGTGTACAAGATATCAAGTCTTGAGGCAGTGAGGTACATGAGAGATCCAATCATATCTCAGTACATAGTGGCATCAACCAGATCACCATTCTCGTCGGGTGCTACATCATGGTTTGTAGCAAGTGGAGTCCCAGCTGCGGAAGCATTCTCCATGCCAAACCGACTGAGGATATCTCCTACATACTTGGTCTGATGTAGGAAAAATCCCTTTTGATGTCTGATCCACCTGTAACCCGAGAACGAATTTCATCTCTCCCATGGCACTCATCCCAAACTTAGCCTTCATTACTGCTTCAAACTCTTTACATAGATCTTCGTTCTTTGAACCGAAGATTATGTCATCGACATCGCACGTATCGGAGCAGTTACCAAAACTGAACCCCCCACTGTGTCTATATCCCCTTATGAGTTAGCCAAGATCGCACGCTATAAATATACACACAGTTGAGCTAACAACTCTCAAAGAGTCGTGAACCTCCTTTCTTTCTCTTGCAAGCCATCCATACTCTCATTCATTGTTCATGCTTGCATTCATTTATTACGTTCCTCTTTTAATTATCTTCCACTTTACGTTACATAATACTTTCATTACATTCATTAACGTTCAACGCAAACCACGGGAAGACAAACATACAAAACATTAAGGAACATAAAAACATAAAACATGAATCACACAAGGCAACATCACACACCCATAACATACAACATGCACAATCACACGACATCATCATCACACGAATCACGCGCATCATATCATTCTCATGCATGATCAACATCATCATCAGCTCATCATCATACATGATATTAAGTCATCCAGACCCATCACATCATCAACAACCCTAATGGTTCGAGTCTACATCCGCACGTTCCCGAAAGTCCGACAATACTATGGTCATTCGAGCGTATGGACCCTATTCGGTCGCATGGTCTTCCATGCGTGTGAGAACACTCAAGCGAATGGGCCTCCAGTCGCATAGCCTCCAATCGTATGCTTCCCATGTGAATGAACCTCAATCGCATGACATCCGGGCATATGGACCTCAGTCACATGAATTTCATGCAAATGGCCCTCAGTCGCACACCTTTCATGCGCATGGACCTAAATCGCACGACTCACAGGCCTATGGACTCCAGTCGCATAACCTTCCGTCGCATGACCTTTAGTCGCACAACCCTCATGTGCATGGCTTCCAGTCGCCCAAATGATCCTTAGTCACACCTCTTTCATGCGTATGGCCCCCCGTCGCGTGCCATTCGGTCGCATGGACCTCCAATCGCATAGCCCTAGCTGTGCGCAGAATGCAGTTCATCCGGAGTTGCAGCGGGCGGTTTTGGCCTCTAAACTCTTCCAACCAATTTTAAGCTCAAATCAACCATTCTAAACCGTAGGGAAGCATACTACGACCTCATTCAAGCACAACCAAGCCTGAAATCAAGCCCCAAATGAATCATACACATACACATACACATACACATACACATACACATACACATACACATACACATACACATACACATACACATACACATACACATACACATACACATACACATACACATACACATACACATACACATACACATACACATACACATACACATACACATACACATACACATACACATACACATAAACATACACATACACATACACATACACATACACATACACATACACATACACATACACATACACATACACATACACATACACATACACATACACATACACATACACATACACATACACATACACATACACATACACATACACATACACATACACATACACATACACATACACATACACATACACATACACATACACATCACATACCATACACATACACATACACATACACATACACATACACATACACATACACATACACATACACATACACATACACATACACATACACATACACATACACATAGACATACACATACACATACACATACACATACACATACACATACACATACACATACATACACATACACATACACATACACATACACATACACATACACATACACATACACATACACATACACATACACATACACATACACATACACATACATAAACGGGTTTACACCCAAAAACTCGAATAAGGGTTTTCAGATGTGTTCCAGCCCCAAAATCATTCAAACACGTGTAAAGGAGGGGTCCTAGAACTCACACAAACGACCATAACAAGAAGAGCTTTGATTTGACCCACTACACGACGATTTCCATGCTGGAATCAACCCAAACCAAGCTTTTCTCCTCTTTTTCTCCTTCTCTTCTCCCTTGGCTGAGTTTTGGCAAGAATGGGGATGGTGTGGGCTGCCCTCCCCTTTTATACTTCCACTCATCCCAGTTTCTTCCCGTTTGGCAAGTTAGGTCCCTCGACTTTGGACTTTATTTCTTTTCTTCTTTCCTCGGCTTCAAATAAAATTTCCGGGTGTTACAATGTACCACATCGTTGGTCACTCACAAAGACCGAAACCCCTACGTGTATCATTAAGGGTTAGCTAAACCACACGCAGTTGAGCTTACGACCTTTTAGGGTCGTGCACCTCTGTACATATTACTTGTAAGCCTTTCCATACCTTCACTTTTATTAATGCATGCACACCATCATTATGTTCCTATTTCATTATCTTCCAGCTTACGTTACATAATACTTTTATTTCGTTCATAACTAAAACACGTAAAGCCACGGGAAATATAAACATGCATAATAGGACATGAACATAATCACACAAAACATCGCCATACAAGGCAATCACATACATACATAACATACATCAAACATACCATCATGCATACACATACCACATCATACATCATCAACCTGTCGGATCATCATCCAAAACATCGAAGGTCAACACCTACATCTGCACTTTCCCCGAAAGTCAGAGAATAAACTATATTCACTCGGACACATGGGCCCTATTCAGTCGCTTGGTCTTCCATGCGTATGAGAACACTTAGGCGAATGGACTCTATGGGCGATTGAACACTCAGGCGTATGGACATCCAGTCACATAGCCTCCAGTCACATGACTCTAATGCGTATGAACGTCAGTCGCATGGTATTCGGGCGTATGGACCTCAGTCGCATGACCTTCATCCGCATTTCCTTCAATCGCATAGCACTCATCCGCATTTCCTTCAATCGCATAGCACTCATCCGCATTTCCTTCAATCCCATAGCACTCATCCGCATTTCCTTCAATCGCATAGCACTCATCCGAATTTTCTTTCCCTTCAATTGCATGTCCATCATGCGTATGACCCTCAGCCGCATGACATCCATCCGTATGGACTTTAGTCGCATGTCCGTCGGCCGTATGGCCTCTAATCGCTTGCCATTCAGGCGCATGGACCTCTAGTCACATGAGCCCTAGCTGTGTGTAGAATGCAGTTCTTCCCGAACCTAATCTGCATGTTTCGGCCTCCAAAACCTCCCAAACTCGTTCTAAGCCCAATCAACCATCCTAAACCTTAGGAATACATACCACAACACCATTCAAGCACACCCAAGCCCGAAATCGAATCCCACATGAACCACACACATACACATACTTATACATACGGGTTTTACACCCAAATACCAAAAAAAATTTGCCATGTGTTCCAACCCCAAAATCAGTCGAGAACATGTAAAATAGGGGTCCTAGAACTCACCTTGAAAGCCTCTTCAGGTATAGTGTCTCACAAACCCGCTTGCCTTCGACTTCTGCACCTTGATTCTTCAAAAACCCCGGGTTCTGCTGTTTCTCATTTGACTCTCTCTCTAACTGAACGAAAAAGGGAGAATGAGCGGAGAATGGGCTGCCATGCCCCTTTTATACCCCCACTCCTCCAAAGATTTTCCCTTTTTGGCAGGTTTGTTCCCTCGACTTTGGGCTTTATTTCTTTTCTTTCTTTTTTCGTCTTTCCTTAGCTTCAAAGGAAATAACCGGGTGCTACAAGTCCACCCCCTTAAATAGGTTTCGTCCCCAAAACCTGTTATTCCTCAAACAATTATGGGTAGTGCTGTCTTATCTCTTCTTCGGCTCCCACGTAGACTCAGATCTCTTTCTGTACTTCCACTGTAGATGCACCAGAGGAATCACTTTATTCCTTAACCTCTTCTCTTTACGGTCAATGATCGCCACTGATTGCTCCACATAATTGAGCCGTTCATCCTCCTCGATATCCTTTAGTGGTGCAACCATATCCTCGTCTGCTATACCTTTTCTCAAATGAGATACATGGAATGTCGGATGAATTCCACTTAACTCATCTGGTAGCCCTAATCTATAGGTCACCTCTCCTGCTCTAGTAATGATTCGAAAAGGCCCTATGTATCTCGACTAAATATGGTGCATTTCATCACGTATAGATAGTGCCTTCATGTCTTTAACGCAAAGACCACGGCTGCTAGCTCTAAGTCGGAAGCGGGATAATTGATCTCATGAACTTTCAACTGTCGGGATGCATAGGCTATAACCTTTCACACATCCCATCCTCGCGTAGGAAGCATCGCAATAAACCACCAAATCTTCACTTCCACCTTTGCCGGGTCCACCATAATCCCACCGAGATTCATTACATGACCCAAAAAGTAAACCTCGCACAACCAGAATGTGCACTTGTAAAATTTATCATACAACCTCTCTCTTCCCAACACTGCCGCTGAAATCCCCTTTGGAATCGTAGTGACTCGATCACCGTAAACCGCTATCATATACCCGTCAAGCGTTGTCAAACGAATCATCTTCTTGCGACACACGATATTCGCCTCGTAGTCCGCCAACCAATTCATTTCTAGGACTACGTCAAACCCGCCTAAGGTCATCACAAATGGTCTAACAAGAAACTTGTGACATTCTTGTTCTATGTCTGAACAACCTCTATCATCTTAGAAATCCGGGTAGACCCTCCTATGACAGTTTCTACATCGAAGGGCGTATCTCTATTTCTACTACTAACAGGCAATTAGCATAGAAAGCAGCAAAAATAAGCTTTTACTAGCATCAGAATTAAATAGCACAGAGTCTTTGGTTACTAGATAAGTACCTGACATGGCATCGGGGTCCATCCTAGCCTCCCCCTTGCATCATCGGGAACGCTCTGGCATTTGCCTCTGCCCTTCTACTCCAGCCCTCTTCACTCCCGAACCTTCAACCCTCGGCTTCTTGCAATCCCTACCATGTGGCCTTCCTTACGACAAGAAAAACACCTCCTCAAACCGCAATGCTTCGCCACATGTCCGTTTCTTCCCCACCGCCTCTTTTACTGAGGCTCTCAGATTGGCGCCCTCATCGCCACCCTCCGGATGAGGGGTCTCAGGTTCTTCATGAACCACCATTTCAACTCTGGTCTTCGTCTTATGACCCGTGGTTCAGCACCATGTCCACCACCACCTCCACCATGGGAAGCTTTTGAAGACCTACCTCCAGCCATCCTCTAACACACTGAAAGATTCAAACACCAACACGGTCATTCAAGGGAACAACTCAGTTTATGTCAAGTATAGTAAGTCCCTAGTTACAGTGGCCAGTTGTGATTAGCCACTTACTTTACTCTTCATACCCCAAGCATTACCTATCCTGACTACATCAGTATCCAAATCTACCAGCAAGACATAACCACATAACATGCTCACATAATACCGATTAACATTACCAAAATACCTGATGGCACGCAACCACTCAGACTGGCATCCCTTCCCTTTCCGTCCCATTTTCAGTTCAAGTTTAGGTTTATTTTGAAAATTTACTTGTTTCACTTAAATTTGGGCTCTGATACCAACTTGTAAGGCCCTGTTCCCGGGACGCTTACAGCCGGTCAATCATTGCGCATAAAACATATAATTACTTTAACTTGATAAAAACATTGCAGTGGAAATATCATAAAACATCATTTTCATTACAAATGCTTTTGCAAAATAGTACATTATTATCAAATTACAAAAATACATGTTACATTTCACACACAGCAGATACATATGATTCCATCCAAAAGAGCCAAGTAGCCATCCCGTGCCATCCTTAGCAACTTTACCTGCCAACTAGAAACACATAAAAGTCAGCGTTGCTGAGTGAGTTCTAGTTTTATAATAAAACGTACTTTACTTTCATTAAAACCGTTATTTACTTTCTTTCAAATCATAACAGTCTTAAAACATGATCACACATCGTACGTACACATAGATAATATCATCATTATCTTCATTTACAGTTCATCACATACATTCATTAACTCTTTCTTTACCACACTTTTTATCTCTATCTGGATCAGTGTCATCAGCTATGCCCTGAACAAATGGAGTACTGGGCCGAAGTTCATAAAATGACTTCCACACTGCACATAGCCTGGCACCAGCTCCGGGTTAAGCGACAAAAATCCTAACTGCATTCTGCACCCCTAACATTATGCATAACTCGAGTACTAGGCCGAAGATCATAAAAATGCCTTCCACACTGCACATAGCTTGGCACCAGCATTGAGGTGGTAACCACTATAAACCATTGTATAAAACCCCCCCACATTATGTATAACTCGAGTACTGGGCCGAAGATCATAAAAATGACGTCCACACTGCACATAGCCTGGCACCAGCATCGAGGTGGGTAACCACTATAAACCACTATATACAACACCCCCATATTATGAATAACTCAAGTACTGGGTCGAAGATCATAAAAATGACTTCCACACTGCACATATCCTGTCACATAGCATCACATCATCAACACTGATAACCACTTCCACCATACATCATCATGGTCAGTCACACAAAGACTGAAACCCTTGCATGTACCTTAAGGGTTAGCTAAACCACACGCAGTTGAGCTTACGACCTTTTAGGGTCGTGCACCTCCGTACATATTACTTGCAAGCCTTTCCATACCTTCACTTTCATTGTGCTGCATGCACACCATCATTATGTTCCTCTTTCATTATCTTCTAGCTTACGTTACATAATACTTCTCATTTCGTTCATAACTAAAACACGTAAGCACGGGAAAGATAAACATGCATAATAGGAACATAACATAATCACACAAAACATCGCCATACAAGGCAATCACATACATACATACATACATCAACATAACACATGCATACACATACCACATCATACATCCACCTGCCGGATCATCATCCAAAACTTCAAAGGTCAACACCTATATCTACACTTTCCCCGAAAGTCAAATAATAAACTATGTTCATTCGGGCGCATGGGCCCTATTCAATCCATGGTCTTCCATGTGTATGAGAATATGTCAGGTCACTAGATCGTAGACATCCCAGCGTGTTTTTACTGGAAGGAAACAAAACCAAAACCAAGAGACAATCAATAACACGAACTATAATTTAATGGTTTTATTGATGAAACCTAACGATTACAGGCTTGTTACAACATAAGAATCAAGACTCTTGGAAAGGGAGATCAAGCATGATCTCCCCTCTCATCCAGTAGCCCTGGGCTCCGGGCAGATGTCACACCCTCAAAATCCACGTGCGGAGTCTTACTGCGAGGCGTGTGAACAAACCAGGATCACAGTCAATAGTTACTCAGAACGACTCTATTGCCACAATTAAAATAAAATCAACCAAAGCAAAAACTTGAAACTGTGCAGAAGCGTTTTGTAAAACAACCCAAAGAAAAAAATGTATACTATGGAAAAACATGCGCCAACCCAAATGAGTAAACATTAATCATTAAAACAATAAAGATGTCCTGAGACCGAGTCTTAGAATGCAAGTGAAATCATGTAGTCTCCTAAAGGCAAGCAAGCTAATGACCTGAGAATAGCCTACTAAAATGTCAACACAATGGTTGGTGAGTTCAAGAGTGATATTCAAACATAAGCAATTTAATAATAGATATAGAAGTAGTGCATTGTAACATAGCTAGTCCATTAATATAAATATTAACTCATAGTGATTTCGTAATTGAAGCTGACTGTGTTACGTTGTTACCTCCTATCATGACTTAACAGGTCGTGACAATGTTCAATAGGACAAATTGCACCCGGTTGACCTCGAGTCACACAGGTGGGGCTCGTCAGACCCAATAGTACTACCCAAATTTCCCCACTATTCAATATTAACAATTCGAAAGTCTAAGGACTTTTCCATGATATCAACACTATATTAATATTATACACAACTTGAATATATAAAACGTTTATTGTTTACCAGTATGCTATCTCCCCCAAAAGAGATTAAGTAAAGAGTGGGGCATGAACTCCCCTGATATGCGTAATAGATACTTAAAGTTTTACTTGACAGACAGAGTGGACAGAAAACCTTCAAAAGTTACCGAGATCATATAAGTACATGAGCATGTGTAAACAGAGAACATGTGAAACCCGAAGTACACTACAACCAAGGACTCAAGTTCCATAAAACAGACATGTTTGACCCAGTTGACCCATTTGACCCGTTGTGACTTTATGGTTGTAAACCAGTCAAGCAATCATACACACATATCATACATGGTTACATTCAAATGATCATATGTATGCTACATTATCCAGGTGTATCACTTAGATTCATCTACAACCAGTATCATACAAGTCATGCAAATCTAGAAAATTAATGTCCACTAGTTATAACATAACTAACATGCCACACAAAGATCAAATCACGCACCACATGCCATGTGAAGCCACTCATTACTTCACATCCTAAACTCTGCCATCCTACGAAGTAGGGCCTCAGATTCGCACGTGTGTATGATGATCACATTCACATTCATTAACCATGTTCATTGCATTCAACATACACACAACAATCAATTTCCAGTCCAAACATGATGTCCTAACTACTAACCCATCATCAATCATACATGATCATAAAGTCCAAACATCACCCATGATTATCCAAGCATCCCATACAACTAATTTAACATGTTCTATCATATTTGAATTCATCCATGAACTTACTAACATGCTCTTAACATCCCAACATGTTCAAACTATCAACCTTCAAACTTTGTGCAAATAAAGTTTCCCTTTTGGGAAAGTACATTCACAACATCTATCAAACCTCAATGTATTCGTGAATTCATTACATTATACCATCTCAAACTCATAACAACATCTAGACATGATTAACAAACCTAATCATCATAATCCATTATTCATCATGAACAAAAGTTTCCACTTTTGGCAGATATGAACAACAAGATTCATCTAAGATTTCTAGCATTCATATCAACAATCTAGCATCTAATTATCATCATGAACACATCAACAACATCAATCTATCATTAGATCATCATGTCATGGAAATAAAGTTACTATTATTAGTAACTATGAACCCAACTTCAATTCATCAATTTCTTGCAAGATCAATGTATCCTAGCATTCATACAACCTACTAATTATCATACATTCATCAAACAACCATCAATCATACATAATCTTATCATTTCGAATTAGGGTTTGCCTAGAATCAAAGTTCTTGATCAATCCATTAAACATACAATTCATGCATAATCAACGTTAACAACATGTATTCAATCCAACTAACATACTAACATCATCAATGAACATCAATTTCGACCCCTGATCATACAAAAACGAATTAGGGTTCGGCCACCATGAAAAACCCACAAAAACTTGTAATATCTAAACTTTAAACGTGTGTTACTGCAATGATGATTCCAACGTGTTGTAATCCTTGAATTGAACAAAACCGAGGCTTGATGCTTATTTCTTGTTGAAATCACAATGGTGAAGGGTGTGTGGCTGTTTGCGGCCGAATGGGGGGTGGGAATTAGGGTTTGGGTGTTTTGTTTAATTTAGTTCGCATATTTACTATTTAAGCCCTTGTAATTTGTATTTTATCAAAACTAGACTTTAAACTCTTTGTAAAGTGTTTTTAACTTAATAATATAAAGATATAAACTAATGATAATCATTATATATTTTATCTTTATAAAACACAAGACATCCGAATAACGTTTCACGTTACGCGATTAATTTCCTAATTAACATTTAACCATGCAAACACATAACATAATACCATAATCACATAATCAATTAGATTATCATAATGTAACATTATTAATTATTATTAGGTCGCCAACATTAAACGACAACTAGTGTGTGCTACGACACGGTATGCAAGACGTAACGGAAGTAACGGAGTTTGGTATGGAAATTGACCCGATGTCACATTATCCCCATGTTGAAAGAATTTTCATCCTGAAAATTGCATTACATGTGAGAGTGTTCAATCATTGGTCTACTGCATTGGCACACAAAATCAAAATCGAGTGAGTTTTGGATGAGTTGTCACAGCAGACGCCTCTCCAAATCTTTAATCTATCTACACATTGAAAATGGTATATATAGGCCTCGACACATATTAGATGCGACTGGGCCCATTCGTGCGATTAGACAATGCGTGTGGTTCAATCGTACGACTGGACCATGCGTATGGTTCAATCATACGACTGGACCATACTTATGGTTCAGTCTTACGAATGTGCCAATCACATCTCTCAGTCGCACGACTGGTCCATTAGCATGGCTCAGTCGTATGACTGAGTCTCATTCGCATATGCTCCTGCGAATGACCCAGTTTCATGTGTTTACAATATATCAGGTGTATTACATTAAGCCTAGACAATTTGTCAAGCGACATACACATTATATATGACTATATATGCTCCAACAAATTCCCCCTTGGACGTTGCTTGCAAATAGTAGATAACACCTCTTACAATCTTCAGTCAATCCTTGCTCTAGTTTCCAATAGAATCAAACAAAACATCACATTAGCCAACGTTGCCGATCCGTCAGGTTGCTACAGTATCTCTGAAAATGAATTTAGGCACAATAGCTTTCGTTTACTTTGCAGAACACCATCATAGCAGCAAGATTCCCCTATGACTGATTTCTCCAGATAATGACATGAACAGTTTTCCATTGCTTCAATCTTCACACAGGTGAACTTATTAACATTAACACGTGCAGAAATTTCCCCTTAAATCCAGCATATCCCAATATGTAGACATTGTGCTCTTCGGGCGTCTTCATACTGTGTATTGGGCAAAAAGTAGAGGGTTCCAATCCACAGCTGACAATCTCAACCAAATCAGCATGCTTTCAGATTCATCATCAGAAGCCAGCTCACATCATCACTTTCTGATTGGGTCTTCAATTTCTTTAAACATGGATCCCCCCTAAGAATGAGAATCCTCTCTGTGCGGATAAATAAAACTTGATTGGTCCATAAGTAGTCAGATGCTCCTGACCACCCCACAAAATCAGCACTGACTGCTGACATCTTCTCTTCTCTCTTTCGTGCTCCAACTATATTCACCTATTCTGGAAGTCCGACGAATAATGGGGTATACATCAAACTTATTTGACAAAAGAACCTCAGGGTGAATATGATTTGCTCATCCTCAAATCTATGCAAGAGGCAGTTCCAGACTCTTTTTTTTTGGTTTTAAACAAATGCGGATGAGTCAATGCGGATGGCTCATTCGTGCGATTGAACATATGACTGGTCCAGTCGCACGACTGAACATACGACTGGTCTAGTCGTACGAATGGTCCAGTCGTACGAATGGTCCATTAGCATGGTCCAGTCGTAAGAATGGTCTATTAGCATGATCCAGTCATACGAATGGTCCATTCACATGGCCAAGTCGCATGAACGGGTCTACACGCAGATTTTCAGATCTGCAACTGCCAGGGCTGCCCAAAACCCTAATCTGATGAATTTTACATGAACGAAAACAAAATAGACATCATCAGATTCTAATGGGTGATCAGAACGTGGTTTCGAGTTCGATTTTAACATAGAATAACACACGTAACAAGATCTAAGCAAAACACGAAGAACACGAAGTGGGTTTAACGTCAAAGAACCTGAAATAGATCCAGAAATCAAGAGCTCTGGTTGCTAGAATGATTGTTAGATCATTCCAGCAGTAATTGGCTCTAATACCAATTGTTAGGTCGCTAGATCGGTAGACATCCAAGCGTGTTCTTGACAGAAGGAAGCAAAACCAAAACCAAGAGACAATCAATAACACAAACTATAATTTAATGGTTTCATTGATAAAACCTAACGATTACAAGCTCGTTACAACATAAGAATCAAGACTCTTGGCAAGGGGAGATTGAGCATGATCTCCCCTCTCATCCGGCAGCCCTAGGCTCCGGGCAGACTCTTCTCCAAACCCTTAATCTCTCTACACATTGAAACTGGTATATATAGGCCTCAACCCATATTAGATGCGACTGGGCCCATTCGTGCGATTGGACCATGCGTATGGTTCAATCGTACGACTAGACCATGCGTATGGTTCAATCGAACGACTGGACCATGCGTATGGTTCAATCGTACGGCTGGACCATACTTATGGTTCAGTCTTACGATGTCCCCGCATCTCTTAGTCACACGATTGGTACATTAGCATGGCTCAGTCGCACGACTGCGTCTCATTCGGATATGCTCCTGTGAATGGCCTAGTTTCATGTGTTTACAACATATCAGGTGTATTACATTAAGCCTAGACAATTCTTCAAGCGACGGAAACACTATATATGACTATATATGCTCCAACAGAACACTTGGCGGAATGGACTCTATGGGCGATTGAACACTCAGGCATATGGACATCCAATCGCATAGCCTCCAGTCGCATGACTCCCATGCGTATGAATGTCAGTTGCATGGTATTCGGCATATGGACCTCAATCGCATGACCTCCATCCACATTTCCTTCAATCGCATAGCCCTTATCCGCATTTCCTTCAATCGCATAGCACTCATTCGTATTTCCTTCAATCGCATAGCACTCATCCGCATTCCTTCAATCACATGTCACTCATCCGCATTTCCTTCAATCGCATGTCCATCATGCGTATGACCCTCAGCCGCATGACATCCATTCGTATGGACTTCAGTCACATGTCCTTCGGCCGTATGGCCTCCAATCTCTTGCCATTCGGGCGCATGGACCTCAAGTCGCATGAGCCCTAGCTGAGTGCAGAATGCAGTTCATCCCGAACCTAATTTGCACGTTTCGGCCTCCAAACCCTCTCAACTCGTTCTAAGCGCAAATCAACCATCCTAAACGTTAGGAATACATACCACAACACCATTCAAGCACACCCAAGTCCGAAATCGAACCCCACACACATACACATACTTATACATACGGGTTTTACACCCAAAATACCAAAACGATTTGCCATGTGTTCCAGCCCCAAAATCAGTTGAAAACGTGTAAAAGAGGTATCCGAGAACTCACCTTGAAATCCTCTTCAGGTATAGCTTCTCACAAACCCGCTTGCCTTCGACTTTTGCACCTCGATTCTTTAAAAACCCTAGGTTCTGCTCTTTCTCCTTTGACTCCCTCTCTCTAACCGAATGAAAATGGGAGAATGAGGAGAGAATGGGCTGCCATGCCCCTTTTATACCCCCACTCCTCCAAGATTTTCCCTTTTTGGTAGGTTTGGTCCCTCGACTTCGGGCTTTATTTCTTATCTTTCTTTTTTCGTCTTTCCTTAGCTTCAAAGAAATAACCGGGTGTTACACAATCACTATCCAAAGTTGGGTTGTTTTTTAATAAGGATCAAGATTAGCTCTATGTTGCATTCTCGAGTTAAAAATAGATAGATGTTAAAACTATTAATATTAGATATTAATGGAAAATAACCAACAAAACATCAAATATTTTACTTAAATAAATTTTCGGATGTTTATGAATTTGAAATATTGTTTTTCATGTTCAATTTAATTTGTTTATTACTTCAAGTTCTTATTTATAAAGCTATTTCATTCCACATTATACACTATTTAGACGTATAAATATTAACAGAGAAAAACTACTAACTATTATGAATGTCGATACACAAAATATTATCAACAACATTATAACTTACACACATTTTTAAACAACAATAATATTTTTTGATTGAACCCGTGTGTTACACAAAAGTTTAGGCTAGTTAAATATATAAAAATAAAAGCCATACCTCATTTATTCTCGTACTAGATTCTCCATAGTCCCAAATATGAATGTCAATAAGTGCTCCCATATCGAAATTGGTTGTGGTAGGTGTGAATATATTTTTGAACCTCTCACATTGATTGATAAATATAAATTCTGTCTTGAAAGCAAGATCAATTATTTTTAATATATTTATCCTCCACACCTCATGTAGCTTCACTAGCTTCTTCACTTCAGTTCTTCTTAAGCTACTACTAAATCTCTCAGCATTACTTTGTTCTTTGTTGAATAGCACTTCAAGAGAACCACATTCTTCAACTTTAATCTCTTCTATCTGACTTAGTAATTACATTGCCTTGTCTGGAAAAAGATTCACAAGACTATTTTACAGTCTTCAACTTCAATCTTTCTTAACATGGAAAAATTATTAACTTCATCCTTCTTACTAGTAATCTCATAAGACCATATATCTTTCAAAATAGGACACGATCTAATTACAAGGCTCTCAAGTTGCCTCAAACCTTTTGCCATGGAAACTGTGAAGATGCATGTCAAACGTACACTACCACAAATATGACGGGCTTTTAAATTACAAAAGGAATATTGAGGAGATGCACTAAAACATCATCGAGATTTTTCATATCATTAAATTCCAAATAAAGCATCTTTCTTTTCCTAAAGAACACGTTTATTTTACATTCAAGAAGTTTAGTGTTGTTAGTCACAAGCCTCAATGTATTTTTCAATAAGCATTCATTATCATAGACACTTCCAAACCTCTTGTTTTCTAACAAACACCCCATAGATATCCTGAACCTTTCAAGTTTATCAACGGAAACATATTTTGGTTGGGCCTTGTTCTCACCAATTCAAACTCTGGTGTAGAAAGTTTCCTTGAAAGCGTCTCAGTTCATTGCCATTGGCATCCGTGAACCTAATTGTAGTTTCATCTCCAAGATTATTTTGAAAGATATTCATGTAAAGCTCTTGAAGTTTCTCCATGTTTTGAAAGACATGATCAGCGATACAAAGGTTAAGACATCCTGTCAAATCAAGTAACTTCAAGTTTTTCGACTTCCCTATTTTAGATGGTAGCTTGCAGATGCCATAATGGGCAAGACTGAGGGCTTCCAAGTTAATAAGATCTCCAAGAAAAGATATATCATCATCCATCAATGACCATGAATGAAGAAACAATGCTCGATGTATGGACATTCTTAAAAAATTTTAATCCCTATTCATACCTCAATAAGTCCTCTATGACAATATCATGGTCCTCTAGGAACAACCCACTAAGAAGAAAAGTTTCTTTCTCATAATTATCTTTGAGATTGTTGTAGCTAATCTCAAAAATATTGTCAAGGACACGAAACTCTTTGTTCTGTATACAAAAAAGTGCATCTTCCCATGCATACTTTATGCTATCTCTTAGAGTAGATGCAATGGTTTTTATAGAAATAGGCAAACCACCATAACTCGTAACAATATCTTCTCTAATATCATGCAGGTCAGGTTCAATATCACTATCCAGTCCTACTGTTTCCCTAAATATGTTTATAGCTTCCATATCTTTCATAACAACAATTTTAAAAATCAAACTAGTTTCAACTCCCATCAAGCTGTAAACATTTTCATCCCTTTGATGTGAGCAATAATTTGAAACCATTCAGCAAAGGACTACTTAGTCCAATAACATTAAGGTTTAAATCCTCCCAAACATCATCCAATATTACCAAAATCTTCTTTCTACCCTCTTCCGAAATCTTCTCAAATCTTTTCTTGAGACGCTCGGCCCTTGTATCTTTAGTAATGTAAGGCCCCGTTCCCGGACGCTTACAGCTGGTCAATCATCACACATAAAACATATATTTACATTTGTCTTAAATAAACATCACAGTGGAAACATTTAAAAATGACATTTCATTTCATTATAAAGGCTTTTGCAAAATAATACATCATTAACCGTTACAAAATACACTGTTGCATTACATCACAAAAGCATTATATAAATGGATGCCATCCAAAAGAGCCGAGTAGCCACCCCGTGCCATCCTCAGCAACCGTTACCTGCCAACTAGAAACACATAAAAGTCAATGTTGCTGAGTGAGTTCTAGTTTTATAACAAAACATACTTTGCCTTTGTTAAAACCGTTCTTTACTTTCTGCGATCATACATCATACGTACACATAGATAATATCATTATTATCTTCATCATTCATTCGTTCATCATTACATCTTTTCTTTCCATCAACCATGAACTTTACCCTTCATTCTACTAGCACTAGGCCAAAGCCTGTCATAGCCTTCCATTACGGTGCACATCACCTCCTTGCCACAATACCTAAGTTAAAGTTCAGGTGTACCATTGTCGTGTGCTATACCCTTCAGTCTCATGGTAGTGGACCTAAGCCTATCATAGACCTTCCATTATGGTGCTCAGCAGCTCCTGGCCACAGTACCTAAGGCAAGCAACAATGGTTCCATACGAATGGTCAATCAGAAAGAAATACCCCAATGTGCATCCTCCCGGGGTAGCGAACCCACACACTGTTGGGCTAACACCTTACAAAGGGGCGTGTCCTGACATACAAGGCTTGCAAGACTTTCATTACTTTCATCATTCATTAATGCATGCATTCATTCATCATGTTCCTCTTTTCATTATCTTTCACTTTACGTTACATAATACTTTCATTTCATTCATTAACATTCATCGTAAAGTCACGGGAAAGATAAACATTCATCATAACGAGGAGCACCAACATACATAGTTAATATCATCATACATGGCATCATCATACATACATAGCACACATCATGCATAAACATACAACATCGCACATCATCATCATCATGCCCAACATAACGTCTAAGGCCTCAAAAGTCATCTTACATGAACTTACGGGAACCTTCCACGTCAAAACTTACATCTGCACTTTCCCCCAAAAGTCAGTAAATACACTACGTTTTCCCTAAGTGCACAAGCCCTACTTGGGCATATGGGCACCCTTCAGTCGCATGGCCTTCCAGGCGACTGAACATCATGTGAATGAATAACATGTTATTGAACACCTTTGAGAATCAACCAATGCGGATGTATACTTGTGCGAATGGACCTATTGGGATGGAACTAGGCGTATGGGCCTCAGTCGCATGACTCCCCAAGCGAATGACCCTTAGTCACACGACTGACAGGCGTATGGGCCTTAGTCGTACGTCTCACATGCGATTGAACCTCAATCATGCGAATGAACCTCAATCGCAACTCATTCGGCCGTATGGCCTCCATTCGGTCGCCTAGCCCTTGCTAATGCAGAATGCAGTTCATCCCGAACCCAATCGGCCATTTTTGACCTCCAAGCTCTTCGAAACCCATTCTAAACCCAAATCAACCATCCTAAACCTAAGAAAACATACCACAACACCATTCAAGCACACACAAGTCCGAAATCATACATCACTCGCATCATACACAAACACATACACACGGGTCAAACACACACATACTACAAAATGATTTTCAGATGTGTTCCAGCACTAAAATCATTCAAAAACATGTAAAAGAGGGGTCCTAGAACTCACACAAACGACCACAACAAGAAGAGCTTCGATTAGACCCGCTACACTTCCATTTTGCATGCTTGAATCCACTCGACCTAAGCTTTTTCTCCCTTTTTCTCCCTTTTTCCTCTTCTCCTCTCTTTTGTCTGATTTTGTGGTGTGGGGAGAGGGTGAGGGCTGCCCTCTCCCTTTAAATACCTCCATTCACCCAACTTTCTCTCGTTGGCGAGTTTGGTTCCCGACTTTGGACTTTATTTCTTTTTCTTCTTTCGTCGGCTTCAAAGAAAATAAATAACTGGGCGTTACAAGTCCACCCCCTTAAATAGGTTTCATCCCCGAAACCTGTTATTCCTCAAAAAAACGTGGGTAATGGCGTCTCATTTCTTCTTCAGTCTCCCACGTTGACTTGGATCCCTTTCTGTGTTTCCTCTGTACGCGCACAAGAGGAACCAGTTTATTTCTCAGTCTCTTTTCTTTTCGATCGATGATTGCCACTGGTTGCTCCAAATAATTGAGCCGTTCGTCTATTTTGATATCCTCCAGCGGAGCAATCATATCTTCATCTGCCAAGCATTTTCTCAGATGAGATACATGGAATGTTGGGTGAATTCCACTTAACTCATTCGGTAACTCCAGTCTATAGGCCACCTCTCCTACTCGAGCGATGATTCGGAAAGGCCGTATATACCTTGGGCTCAACTTGCCCTACTTCATGAATCGGATGATCCCCTTCTAAGGTGAGACCTTCAACATAACCCGGTCACCCACCTCGAACTCAGTCAGTCTATGTCGTTTATCAGCATACGACTTCTGTCTATCTTTGGCTGCCTTCATGAAGGCCTTGATTCTTTCAAGCTTCTTACTTGTAGCCACAATTACCTCGATACTCCCTAGTTATTTTTGACCAATATCACCCTAACAAATGGGTGTTCTGCACTTCTACCATATAGCATCTCATAAGGTGGCATACTAATGCTGGCATGATAACTGTTGTTGTATGAGAATTCAGCTAACGGTAAGTGGTCATCCCAACTTCCCCCAAAATCAATAACACATGCCTGAAGCATGTCCTCCAATGTCTGAACGGTCCTCTCTAACTGACCATCAGTCTGGGGATGGTAAGCCGTGCAAATATGTAACCTCGTCCCCATAGCGTCGTGGAATTTCTTCCAAAATTTAGATGTAAACGTGTGTCACGATCAGACACAATAGACACCGGCACACCATGACGAGTTACAATCTCTTTGATGAAAAGATCCACTAACATCTCAGATGAATATGTCTCGCAGATCGGTAGGAAGTGAGCACTCTTCGTCAAGCGGTCAACAATCACCCATACAGCATCATACCCTTTCGGAGTACGTGGTAACTTCGTAATGAAATCCATGGTGATTTGCTCCCACTTCCACTCCGGTATATCTAGAGGTTGGATCTTCCCATACGGCTTCTAATGCTCGGCCTTCACCTATAGACAAGTAAGGCATTTACTCACATACTCCACCACGTCACGCTTCATACCCGGCCACCAATAATCCTTTTCATCTCTTGATACATCTTTGTGGCACCTAGATGAATGGAGTATCGAGTCTTGTGAGCCTCATCCATGATCCTCATGCGTAGATCCCCAAAATGAGGAATCCACACTCGTCCAAACGAGGTTTTAACACCAACTGTGTTTTAACCCAATTCCACAACCAGACCTCTCATTCTTTCCGAGTTAAGATGATCTTCCTTCAATGCCTCATCTTGAAACTCTTTAACTTGCTTCATCACATTAGAGGTCATGATCATCTCGTAAGTTTTTACCCGAATCGGCTCGGGCCTTTCTTTTCCACTAAGGGCATCCGCCACCATGTTGGCTTTACCCGGATGGTAATGGATCTCGCAATCATAATCTTTTATAAGCTCCAACCATTGTCTCTGTCTCATGTTCAGGTCATTCTACTCAAAGAAGTACTTCAAGCTCTTGTGGTCAGTGAATATGGTGCACTTTATCCCGTAAAGATAATGCCTCCAAATCTTTAGCGCAAAGACCACAGCTGCTAGCTCTAAGTCATGAGTAGGGTAGTTGATCTCATGAACCTTCAACTGTCGGGATGCATAGGCTATAACCTTCCCCTTTCGCATTTACACACACCCCAACCCTGAGTAGAAGCATCAGAATAAACCACCAGATCTTCACTTCCATCAGGTAATGACTATACAGGAGCTTTAGTCAACCTTGCTTTCAATTCTTTGAACACCTTCTGTTGAGCTTAACCCCATACAAACTTTACATCTTTTCGGGTCAATTTGGTTAGTGGAGAAGCGATCTTAGAGAAGTCTTGAATGAATCTTCTGTAATAACCTACCAAACCCAAGAACTACGAATCTCGGATGGCGTCTTTGGGGACTTCCATTGCATCACCGCCTCCACCTTTGCCGGGTCCACCATGATCCCGTCAGGATTCACTACATGACCCAAGAACTGAACCTCGTGCAACCTGAACACGCACTTGGAGAACTTAGCGTACAACTTCTCCTTCCTCAACGTCTCCAAGACCTCCCGAAAGTGGCCTGCATGCTCAATCTCGCTCTTCGAATAAATTAGAATATCATCAATAAACACAATCACTGATTTATCCATATCGGCCGACACACCCGATTCATCAAATTGTCCATAAAAAGCAGCTGGCGCATTGGTCAAGCCAAAATACATGACAAGAAACTCGTAGTGACCATAAGGCATGCGAAAAGCTGTTTTAGAGATTTCATGCCCCTTCACCTTCAACTGATGGTAGCCTGATCGAAGGTCTATCCTTGAAAACCAACTGGCACCTTGAAGCTAATCGAACAAATCATCTATTCTCGGTAAGGGGTATCGGTTCTTGACCGTCAACTTGTTCAGCTCTTGGTAGTCAATACACATCTTCATACTACTGTCTTTCTTCTTCACAAACAGGATCGGAGCACCCCAAGGAGAGATACTCGGTCTAATGAACCCCTTATCAAGCAGCTCTTGCAACTGCTTATCAACTCTTTCATTTCTGTCAGAGCCAACCGATACGGTGCCTTGGCAACAGGTTGGGCACTCGGTATCAGATCAATCTGAAACTCGATCTCTTTGTCAGGTGGCATTCCTGGTAAATCTTCTCGGAACACGTCTAGAAAGTCACGTAGGCGCTACGTCCACACCTCATACACTTTCCCGCCACCATCATTGAGATTACTTTCAGGATCTTCGTGACCCGATCCCCATAAACAGTTACCGAACTACCGTCAGGCGCTGTCGAACGAATCATCTTCTTGCGACACACAATGTTCGCCTCGTAGTCCGCCAACGAATCCATCCCAAGAACCAAATTGAAACCACCTTGGGTCATCACGAACGGTCTAACAGGAAACTTATGACCTTCTAGTTCCACATCACAGTTCTCTATCGTCTCAGAAATCCTGGTAGACTTACCTATGGCAGTTTCTACATCAAAGGGCGCATCAACACGTCTACTACTAACAGGCAGCTTAGCCCAGAAAGCAGCAGAAATAAAACTTTTACTGGCACCTGAATCAAATAACACAGAAGCTAAAGTTTGGTTCACTAGAAACGTACTGGACACAACATCATGATCCGTCCTAGCTTCCTCATGTGTCATAGTGAATGCCCTGGCGCTCGCCCTCGGTCCTTCACTCCCCATCTTCTTCGCCCCGGAACCCTCATCCCTCAGCTTCTCACAATCCCTACTTACGTGGCCCTCCACGCCACTGTTAAAGCACCAGACCGTACGACAGTCCCTTGCCATGTGTCCCACCTTCCCACATTTGAAGCACAAGTTCGACCCCAACTTACACTCCCCACTATGCTCTTTTCCACACCTACCACACTTCTTCAAACCTGCACCCGATGCGACCACACGGCGGTCGTCCACCCGTGCCTTCTTATTACCCATCAAGGCATCACCCCGACCAAACCTCTTCCCATTCCAATTCCAACCACCACCACCCTTCTTGCGACGTTCAGTCACCACCACCGTTCTCTCATCATACAATCTCCCCGCCAAATCCACTGCCGAACTAAATGTGCTCAGTCAGACAACGATTATGTGCCTGTGAATATCGTTGCAGGAACTCTCTCTCAACCTTATCCATTTCTCTATGAGGACAGAACTCCTCGATCACCAACTTCTTCAGTTCAGACCATCTCATTCTCCCAGTGGTTGTGCTACCCTCGGCTTGGACTATATTGTCCCACCAGCACAAAGCCGAGTCCACAAAAGAATAGGCAACAAACTTTACTTTCTAGTCCTCCCGGCACTCACTGATATTTAAGACGACTTCTATTTCTCTCATCCACCGGTGAGCAGCAGCAGTAGTACCGTTACCATCAAAAGTATGGGGCTTGCATCGTTGAAACGCCCGATAATTATAGCCTCGTGTCACCTCCTGCATGGGATCTTCTTTTTCATCCTCATCATCAAAGAGAACTGTTTCAGCCTCCGGTTGCTCAGACCTATTCCTCTCTGTCTCTCCCCTTCCCGTACCGCCTTGATAACTTTAGTCACTACAAACGGTAAGATTGTCTGCATGGCCTGATGAACTTCTTCAACCACCGCCTCTTTTACTAAGGATCTCAGATTGGCGCTCTCATCGCCACCCTCCGGATGAAGGGTCTCTGGTTCTTCGTGAACCACCTTTTCCATTCTGGGTCTTCCTCTCCTAGGTCGTGGCTCAGCACCAAGCCCATCACAACCACCACCACAAGCGGCTATCGAAGATCTACCACCGGCCATTCACGTGCACACTAAAAGATTCAAAAACCAACACGATCATTCAAGGAAAAAGCTCAGTTTATGTCAAGTATAGTAAGTCCCTAAATACAATGGCCAGATGTAATTAGCCACTTACTTTATGTAAGGCCCCGTTTCCAGGCACCTCACAGTTGGTCATTCATCGCACATAAAACTTTTTAAAACCTACATTTATTTTGCAGCGGAATTTAAATCTTTCATTAATAACTAAAACATGTCATTTACAACATTTGTTTTCATCTCAAAATACAAGACATGTCAAAATACGGATGTCAGCCTCAAAATGCTCCCAGTAGCTTATGCATCCATGCCTGTAGCTCCTCAGGATCAACAAATACCTGCCAACTATCATGCATACAAAATTTAGCGACACTGAATGAGTTCTAGTTTTATAATAAAACATACTTTACTTTGTTAAAACGGTCTTTACTTTATTTCAAAACATGTTATACTTTACAACCATTTGTGATACTGCATCATACGTACATATAGATAATATCATTATTATCTTCATCATTACGTTCATTAACTTCCATTCATACAACGTATTACATTATCATTCGCATGTCTTTCTAGATCCGGTCAGACCTTACCCTCTTCGTGGCACTCAGCCACAATTACTGAGGTCGAATGACGAGGATCCTGTTCTGTACATTATTACGATAATTCATTCACGTTCATTCATATGTTCGTTCTTTACATCATTATCTTTACTCATTACTCTTTATTACTTGAATCTTGTTTCTTGCAATATCCCCGACACATGCTCGAAAGCTGATGCTGTGCTGGGGCCTGCTCACAAACCCCCGACTCATGTCCGAAGACTGACACAGCACCGGGATATGAGAAAAAGATCCCATACGAGTCAACCACAGGGATTGAACTCTATTCGAGTCTGTTGCAACACAAAGTCACTCAAATAATTATGTCGTCTCATGCAATATCCCTGACTCATTGTCTAAAGACTGATACTGTGCCGGGGTCTGATAAACAAACCCCCAACTCAAGTCCGAAGACTGACACAGTACCAGGATACGCGACACAGATCTCATCATCCGTCACTTTCGTCATATGCGATACTCCCGCCTCATGTCCAAAGACTGATACTGTGCTGTTGGACCAAAAGAACCAATGAGCCAGATCAAAAAAACCATTAAGTCCCACAAGACATCACTACAACTGCTAAAGACTTGATCCGCTGTGTGACAAAGTCTGAAGACATCAACAGTTGAAGACTAAAGTACTGAAGACTTCAACAGCTGAAGACTAAAGTACTGAAGACTTCAATAGCTGAAGACTAAAGTACTGAAGACTTCAACAACTAAAGACTAAAGTACTGAAGACTTCAACAGCTGAAGACCAAAGTCTGAAGACTTCAACAGCTGAAGACTAAAGTACTGAAGATCAACAACTGAAGTACAAAGACTGAAGACATTAGCTGAAGACATCAGCTGAAGACATCAGCTGATGACAACAACTAAAGTTCAAGAAGTCCAAGTACTGAAGCTTTCAGAGTTTGTCACAACAGCTGAAGAAGCATTCTTCAGTTGTTGTGATGGTTTCCTTTCAGTAGTTTTATTTTCTATTTTAGTACTTGTAAAACGACTGAAGAGCATGTTCTTCAGTCATTGTTGTTTCAGTAGTTTCCTTTCAGTAGTTTTAGTGATAGTTAACACTTGGTATTTTTGTAAGAAGATGTCAACTGTTTGATATCTTCAGTAGTTGTGTTAATTTTCAGTAGTTAAATAACAGTTAGATGTCACTGTCAAGTGACATCAGCTGACGTCAGCTTTCCTTATAAAAGGAAAGATGACCTAATTGTAACTGTGCGAAAAGCCGAGCTAAAGCGTGTATTGAATGAATATATTCCTTTTTGCGGAATTTCTCTCTCTATAACAAAAACTGTTTCATTGATAAATTTCGTGTGTTCTTGCCTAAATTTGTTAATTTGTGAGCTCATTCCGCTGCAAATCCAATCTAATTGATCAAACTAGATGCTGTGATCCTAACATGTGCCGAGGCCTGCTCACAACCCCCAACTCATGTCCGAAGACTGACACAGTACCGGAGTACGCAATCTGTATCCTGTCTCATGCAATATCCCCGACTCATGTCCGAAGACTGATACAGTGTCGGGGCCTGCTCACAAACCCCGAGTCATGTACGAAGACTGACACATTACCGGGATACACGACAAGGACCTCTTTCGAGTGTGTTGTGACACAAAGTCGCTCACCTCATATCTAAGCTTCGCTTTATGCCACACCCCCGAAGTTATACGTAACTCAGGTAACCATCATATATTTCACCCCCAGCATTGTGGGTAACAACACCCCCACCGAAATGGGTAACACCCCCACCGAAATGGGTAACACCCCCACCGAAGTGGTAACACCCCCATCGAATGGGTAACAACCCCATAGAAATGGGTAACACCCCTATCGAAATAGGTAACACCCCCACCAAAGTAGGTAACACCCCACTGAATGGGTAACACCACTGAAGGTCAGTCACATAGACTGGAACCCTTGCATGCACACTTTAGGATTAGCTTAACCTCACGCGGTAGAGCTTAAGGAATTTAGAGCCATGCACCTCTGTAAATATTGCTTGCAAGCCTTCTATACTTCTCTTTATTCATTCACTCATGCATGCATTCATCCATTATGTTCCTCTTTTCATTATCTTCCATGTTACGTCACATAATACTTTCATTACATTTATTAACGTTTAATGCAAAGCCAAGGGAAGACATACATACATAATAAGGAACATACATAATCATAAACATACACCATCACCATACAGGCAACATCATACATGCATAACACACATCAAACATAAGCCATCACATCATCACCAAGCCTATCTCCCTATTTTACCCCTTAAAACCCACTTAGAAACCTCAAGTCCAATTGGGCGCATGGGACCTTCCAGGCGCATGAGCATAAAAATTCTAAGTGTAAAACAGTCTGGGCGCATGGGCCCTATTTGGGCGCTTCTGCCCTATTCAGGCGCATGGCACCTGTTTAGGCGCATCACCAATACTTAGTCGTTTCAATCACTTGGGCGCATGAGCACTGTTTAGGCGCATGGCCAACACTTGGGCGCATGGCCAACACTTAGGCGCATGGGCCACTGTTTAGGCGCATGGACCCCCTCTGGGTGCATGGCCAAAACTTAGACACATGGGCCAACATGCTAGGCGCATGAGCCACTATTTAGGTGCATGACCCACCCTTGGGCGCATGGCCAACACTTAGGCGTCTGACCTCTCATACGGGGCGCATAGACAACTGTTTGGGCGTATGAGCCACCTCTGGGCGCATGGACCACTATTCATGTTCATCAAAACATTCTGAAATATTTTCTATGCTATCAACATCACCCGATTATCATTTTAATCATACCCAAACATAGATCTAACATACTAAGGCCATCTAAGCATGCTAATCATCATCACTAACCCATAATCAACACTATAACATACATACATACATACATACATACATCATTTCGAACATAAGGCTGTAGACCCACGGTTTCTTTCAAGATGTTTACTTAGTATGCATAATAGCCCTAAATTAGTTGAAAATCAGTAAAAGAGGGGTTCTAGAAACTCACCTTGAGCAGCCTTTGAGCAACACACTTCAAGTTCGAGACCCGCCTTCGATTCAGCTCTTGAATCCCGAAAACAAACACTAAACGACCAGAACTTCGATCATGAACTCGAAACCTAGCTGAAACCGAGCTCAAATAAGAGAAGACTTACCTTTGAAGCTGCTTTATCCACTTTCTCTTTCTAGAATCAGGCTCTCTCTCTTTCTTCTTCTTTTTAGCCGATTGAAGAAGGTTAAGAAGAAATGGGCAACCATGCCCCTCAAATCCTTAAAATAATAAGGTTTTGTACTTTGTACATTTTATCCCCCTCCACTTGTGCACAATTTTGATTCTTTCCATTTACTTTTCTTTTCCTTCTGTTTAAATAGAAATTTGGGGTGCTACAAGTCTACCCCCCTTAAAGAGCTTTCGTCCCTGAAACCTGTCGCTTCTCGAACAGTTACGGGTAACACTGTCTCACTTTTCTTCTTTGATCTTGCATTTAAACTTAGATCTCTTTAGGCTTCACTACACCCGCACAAGTGAAACCATCATCCTCCTTAGCCGATTCTCTTCTTCCTATTAGTAATGGTCACCAGTTGCTCCTCGTGGTTGGATACTCTGTCCATCTCAGTGTTCACTGGTAGCATGATCATATCCTCATCGGTTGAGCTCATTCTTAGACGAGATGCATGGAACATCAGATGAATTCCAATTAGCTGATCGGGTAGCTCCAGTCGATGTGTCACTTCTCCTACCTCAGCAACAACTGGGAATGACCCTCTATACTTTAGTATTAGCTTTAGTCGATTCCAAACCAAGCAATCCGCTTTCCTGGTCGAAGCCTTCCTCATACTTCATTGTCGTAGGTCATCACCGAACTCTGGTTGTGCACGGTTGAGCAATCCATCTTCTTGCAACACTTGGGGTTTAAGTCGTAGATTACTGATCAACTCACACGGAGATGCATGTCTACAAACCTATGTCTGTCTTGAATAGCCTAGCAGGAACAAGCGCTCTCTCTCAATTCTATCGTGTAATCCTCTAGGGCATTAGGTAACCTGGTAGACTTACTAATAGTAATTCTTACATCGAAGGGCTCATCGATCTTCCTATCCCTAACGTGCAATATCACAGAAAATAGCGGCAACAAAACTACTACTAGCGTCACAATTAAAGCACAGATGCAATAATCTAAACTTGCAAGAATGTACCTGACGTTACCTCGGAGTTTGACCTAGCCTCCTCCCGGTCATAGCGAAGGCTCTAGACTTCACCCTCTGTCTCATTCCTCGTACCGGTGCTTGCTACCCTCGACTTCTTGCAGTCTCTGCTCATGTGTCCTGTCTTTCCACAGTCGTAGCATTTAGCCATTGACAGTCCCTCGCTCTATGGCCCTCCTTTCCACACTAAAAACAAACATTCAGTCCCCACTTGCACTCCCCCTCATGGCCTCTTCCACACTTGTTGCAAATCTCTGCTTTTCTTTCCATTCTCTTTCGATCATCGTCCCTCGACGCCGTACCTCCATACCCGAATCCACCATCATTGTCTCGCCTTCCTTTCCCCTTCTTAACATAGGCTTGCTCCTCCCTTTCGTCTGTCATCGCCATCGCCCCCCGCTCGTCGTACAACCTTCCCGCCAGGTCAACGGCTGACCTAAACGTGCTCGGTCGGGCAGCGATCATGTGCCTATGGATGTCCGCCGGCAAGCCTTGAATGCACCTCTTGATCTTTCGCGAAAGAGGTGTCACCTGATCCGGCACCAGACGTGCCATCTCGTTGAATTTAGTGGTGTATTGCTAATGTGTCATCGTTCCCGCCTCCAGCTGCAGGAACTCCCTCTCAACTTTATCCATCTCATGATGAGGACAGAACTCCTCAATCACCAGCCTCTTTAACTCTGGCCATCTCATCTTTCCAATAGCTCTGCTACCCTCGGCTTGGATTATATTGTCCCACCAGCACAGAGCCGAGTCCATAAAAGAATGGGCAGCAAACTTTACTTTCTGATCCTCCCGGCACTCGTTGATATTCAATACCGCTTCCATCTCTCTCACCCATCGGTGAGCAGTAGCAGCAGTGCCATTTCCATAAAAAGTTAGGGGCTTGCATCGTTAAAATGCCCCATAGTTACAGCCTCGTGCCGCCTCCGGCACAGGCTCTTCCTCTTCTTCCTCTTCGTCATCCAAGAAAACCGTTTCAGTCTCGGGTCGTCTCTTTTCGCTCGAAGGTCTACCCCTTTCCTGTCTCTCCTCATCTCTACCAGCCTTCATAAGTTTGGTCACCACAGACAGTAGGATCGTCTGCATGACCTGATGCACTTCCTCCCTGACTGCCTCTCTCATCGAGGCCCTTAGATTAGCATTCTTATCACCGCCCTCCTGATGAGGGGTCTCGGGTTCCTCATGGACTACTCTTTCAGCCCTAGACCTTCCTCTTGTGACCCGTGGTCCAGCACCACGTCCACCACCGCCTCCACCTCGACAAGCTTTCAAAGATCTACCGCCAACCATCTTCTAACACACAATAAGATTCAAACACTAACGCGGTCATTCAAGGTAATAACTCAGTTTATATCAAGTATAGTAAGTTCCTAATTACAGTGGCCAGTTGTGATTAGCCACTTACTTTACTCTTCATACTCCAAGCATTTCCTATCCTTACTACATCAGTATCTAAATCTACACAAAAGCACACATGCCACGTAACATGCACACATAATGGCGGTTAACATTAATTTACTTAAAACGTTTACATAAAACCTTTACCTGCAGACACGTAGCTACTAGGACTGGCATCCGTTTACCTTTTAGTCCCATTCTCAGTTTAAGATTAGGTTTTTCAAAATATTTACCCAATTCACTTAAACTTTTGCTCTAATAACAACTTGTAAGGCCCCGTTTCGAGGCACCTCACATTTGGTCATTCATCGCACATAAAACTTTTTAAAACGTACATTTATTTTGCAGTGGAATTTAAATATTTCATTAATAACTAAAACATGTCATTTATAACATTTGTTTTCATCTCAAAATACAAAACATGTCAAAATACGGATGCCAGCCTCAAAATGCTCCCAGTAGCTTATGCATCCATGCTTCCAGCTCCTCAACATCAACAAATACTTGCCAACTATCATGCATACAAAAGTCAGCAACGCTGAGTGAGTTCTAGTTTTATAATAAAACATACTTTACGTTGATAAAATGGTTCTTTACTTTATTTCAAAACATGCTATACTTTACAACTGTTTGTGATCATGCATCATACGTACATACAGATAATATCATTATTATCTTCATCATTGCGTTCATTAACTTCCGCTCATATAACGTATTACATTATCCTTCGCATCTCTTTCTAGATCCGGTCAGACCTTACCCTCTTCGTGGCACTCAGCCATGATTACTGAGGTCAAATGATGAGGATCCTGTTCTATACATTATTACGATAATTCATTAACGTTCATTCATATATTTCACCCCCAACATTGTGGGTAACAACACCCCCACCGAAATGGGTACACCCCCACTGAAATGGGTAACACCCCCACCGAAGTGGGTAGCACCCCCATCGAAATGGGTAACACCCCTATCGAAATGGGTAACACCCCCACCGAAGTGGGTAACACCCCCCACCGAAATAGGTAACACCACTGAAGGTCAGTCACATAGACTGGAACCCTTGTGTGCACACTTTAGGATTAGCTGAACCTCACACGGTAGAGCTTAAGGCATTTAGAGTCGTGCACCTCTGTACATATTGCTTGCAAGCCTTCTATACTTCTCTTTATTCATTCACTCATGCATGCATTCATCCATTACGTTCCACTTTTCATTATCTTCCACTTTACATTACATAATACTTTCATTACATTTATTTACGTTCAACGCAAAGCCAAGGGAAGATATACATACATAATAAGGAACGTACATAATCATAAACATACACCATCACCATACAGGCAACATCATACATGTATAACACACATCAAACATAAGATATCACATCATAACTAGGCCTATCTCCCCATTTTACCCCTTAAAACCCACTTAGAAACCTCACGTCCAAATTGGGCATATGGGACCTTCCAGGCGCATGAGCATAAAAAGTCTAAGTGTAAAACAGTCTGGGCGCATGGGCACTATTTGGGTGCTTCTACCCTATTCAGGCACATCACCAATACCTAGCCATTTCAATCACATGGGCGCATGGCCAACACGTAGGCGCATGGGCCACTGTTTAGGCGCATGGACCCCCTCTAGGCGAATGGCCAACACTTAGACGCATGGCGAACATGCTAGGCGGATGGGCCACTATTTAGGTGCATGACCCACCCTTGGGCGCATGATCAACACTTAGGCGTTTGGCCTCTCATGCTGGGGGCATAAACAACTTTTTAGGCCCATGGACCATTGTTCATGTTCATCCTAACATTCTGAAATATTTTCTATGCTATGAACATCACCCGATTATCATTCTAATCATACCCAAACACAGATCTAACATACTAAGGCCATCTAAGCATGCTAATCATCATCACTAACCCATAATAAACACTATAACATACATACATACATACATCATTTCGAACATAAGGCTGTAGACCCACGGTTTCATTCAAGATGTTTACTTAGTATGCATAATATCCCCAAATCAGTTGAAAATCAGTAAAATAGGGGTTCTAGAAACTCACCTTCAGAATCCTTTGAGCAACACACTTCAAGTTCGAGACCCACCTTCGATTCAGCTCTTGAATCCCGAAAACAAACACTAAACGACCAGAACTTCGGTCATGAACTCGAAACCCAGCTGAAACCGAGCTCAATAAGAGAAGACTTACCTTTGAAGCTACTTTATCCACTTTCTCTCTCTAGAACCGGACTCTCTCTTCTTCTTTTCAGCCGATTGAAGAAGGTGAAGAAGAAATGCTAACCATGCCCCTCAAATCCTTAAAATATAAGGATTTGTAATTTGTACACTTTATCCCCCTCCACTTATCCAAAATTTCTATTCTTTCCATTTACTTTTCTTTTCCTTCCCTAAAGAAATTCGAGGTGTTACACTTTACTCTTCATCCCCCAAGCATTACCTATCCTGACTACATCTGTATCTAAATCTACCAGTAACACATAAACACATAACATGCGCACGTAATACTGGTTATCATTATGAAAATACCTGATGGCACACAGCTACTCAGATTGGCATCCTTTCCCTTCCATCCCATTCTCAGTTTAAGTTAAGGCTTATTTTGAAAATTTATCCATTTCACTTAAACTTTGGCTCTGATATCAACTTGTATGGCCCCGTTCCCAGGACGCTTACAGCTGGTCAATCATCGCACATAAAACATATATTTACATTTGACTTAAATAAACAACGCAGTGGAAACATTTGAAAATGACATTCATTTCATTATAAAAGATTTTGCAAAACAATACATCTTTACCCAGTTGCAAAATACACTGTTGCATTACATCACAAAAGCATTATATAAATGGATGCCATCCAAAAGAGCTGAGTAGCCGCCCCGTGCCATCCTTAGGAACCGTTACATGCCAACTAGAAACACATAAAAGTCAACATTATTGAGTGAGTTCTAGTTTTTTAACAAAATATACTTTGCCTTCGCTAAAACCATTGTTTCATTTCATATGATCATACATCATACGTACACATAGATAATATCGTTATTATCTTCATCATTGATTCGTTCATCATTACATCTTTTCTTTCCATCAACCATGAACTTTACCCTACATTCTCCTGGTACTGGTCCAAAGCCTATCATATACCTTCCATTACGGTGCACATCACCTCCTTGCCACAGTACCTAAGTTAAAGTTCAGGTGTACCATTGTCGTGTGCTATACCCTTCAGTCTCATGGTACTGGACCTAAACCTATCATAGACCTTCCATTACGATGCTCAGCACCTCCTGGACATAGTACCTAAGGCAAGCAACAATGGTTCCATACAAATGGTCAATCACAAAGAAATACCCCGATGTGCATCCTCTTGGGGTAGCAAACCCGCACACCGTCGGGCTAACACCTTACAAAGGGGCGTATCCTGACATACAAGGCTTGCAAGACTTTCATTACTTTCATCATTCATTAATGCATGCATTCATTCAGCATGTTCCTTTTTTCATTATCTTTCACTTTACGTTACATAATACTTTCATTTCATTCATTAACATCATTGTAAAGTCACGGGAAAGATAAACATTCATCATAATGAGGAACATCAACATACACAATCAATATCATCATACATGGCATCATCATACATACATAGCATACATCATGCATAAACGTACAACATCACACATCATCATTATCATGCCTAACATAACCTCTATGGCCTCAAAAGTCATCTTACATGAACTTACGGGGGCCTTTCACGTCAAAACTTACATCTGCACTTTCCCCCGAAAGTCAGTAAATACACTACATTTTCCCCGAGTGCACAAGCCCTACTTGGGCGTATGGGCACCCTTCCATCGCATGGCTTTCCAGGTGACTAAACATCATGCTATGAATAACATGCGATTGAACACCTATGAGAATCAACCAATGTGGATGTATACTTGTGTGAATGGACCTATTGCGGACGGAACTAGGCGTATGGGCTCAGTCGCATGACTCCTCATGCGAATGACCCTCAGTCGCACGACTGACAGGCGTATAGGCCTCAATCGTACGTCTCACATGCGATTGAACCTCAATCACACCTCATTCGGCCGTATGGCCTCTATTCGGTCGCCTAGCCCTAGCTGATGCAGAATGCAGTTCATCCCGAACCCAATCTGCCATTTTCGACCTCCAAGCTCTTCCAAACCCATTCTAAGCCCAAATCAACCATCCTAAACCTTAGGAAAACATACCACAACACCATTCAAGCACACACAATCCCAAAATCATACATCACTCGCATCATACACAAACACATACACACGGGTCAAACACACACAAACACTAAAAAACGATTTTTAGATGTGTTCTAGCCCCAAAATCATTTACAAACGTGTAAAAGAGGGATCCTAGAACTCACACAAATGACCACAATGAGAAGAGCTTCGATTAGACCCTCTACACTTCGATTTTGCACGCTTGAATCCACTCGAACCAAGTTTTTCTCCATTTTCTCCTTTTTCCTCTTCACCTCTCTTTTGGCTGATTTGGTGGGTGTGGGGAGATGGTGAGGGCTTCCCTCTCCCTTTAAATACCTCCACTCACCCAACTTTCTCTCGTTGGCGAGTTTGGTCCCCCGACTTTGAACTTTATTTCTTTTTCTTCTTTCGTCGGCTTCAAAGAAAGTTAATAACCGGGCGTTACAAGTTGTTTCAGTTAGAGCTTCACCTAGGTACTCCGCAACAGTTTGTTGAATAATCACTAGGTTTGGGTTTTCCCTAACATTCACCTTCACTACCCAATCAAACATTTTCCTTTTTATTGTAGCCTTCTTAAGTTATTCCATCATTGTGGTCTTACCAATAACAGGCATTCCACATAGAGCCATCTTTTGAGTCTTGTTATTGTTTGGTTCAAGGGATTTGAGTGCTTCATTGAATATCAAATCTCTTGACTCGATTTTGTTTTCATTTTGGTTATCATCATAAACTGTGGATAGCCTTGGAGAACTTACCATGCGAAGATATATTTTTTTATCAGTCCACACAATCTTAGACTTTTCTTTCATGAGTTGATCTATAGCCTTAAGAATGTCATAGGATTGTTTTCCCACTCTGTATCTCTTCTTTATGTTATTGCATCCAACTCCATGATGGTACAATCAGAGACAAAAGATAAATTGACAGGATTGTGCAAATTCCATATAGAGCTTAAACAATAACAATAAGATAACTAATATGTTAAAAGATTCTAAATGAAAGCATGCTCAAAAATTGAATAATGTCTAAGTTGGTGAGATAAGTGTTTCACTTTATCATGGTACAATCAGCTATTAGTTACTAATAACAACCATTAAAGTTAAAAAGAATTCCCGAAAATTTTAAATATTAATAATTCGTATAGCCAAAATTTAAATAAATAAAAACCTACCCACCGATTAGTTCAAGATAATAAAACATGGTAATTATAACAAAGTTTTACGTTTCTTTTTTTAATTATTTATATCTAATATTAGTAGTTTTTTTATCAATGCCTTTAAGTTTGAATAATGTATAATATGAAATAAAATTAATTTATAAATAAGAACTTTAGGTAATTGTCAAATTGTATTAACATGAGAACATCTATAAACATCCAAAAAATTCCTTATATACAAAATTTGATGTTCTGTTTGTAATGTTACTATCATTGCCTAATATGATAATTTTAATAGAAAATTACAAAAATAGTCTCTATCATTTGATCATATTGCAAGTTTAGTCTTCAATTTTTAAAAATTACAAATTTAGTCCAAACTTTTAAAAGTTTGTTGCATATTTAGTCCACACCGTTAGTGTCCGTTACGTTTTAATGATTTGAGGACTAATATGCAATATGGTCAAACTATCAATTGCGCAATTTTCTCAAAAAAATAAATAAAACTAAAAAAGAATATAAAAATAAAATTTAAAAAATTAAAATAAACATTAATAAAGAAATTCAATAATCGTTAAAAAATAGAATAAGGTTAAAAAATTAAACCAATTTAATACGTAAATAAAAGTAATAATAAATTGCATATAAAAATCGAAAAAGAGAAAATGAGAAGTATGCTTAAATATATTTTATTATAATAATTTTGATGAAGTTCATATGTCATGTTTAAATTGAATAATACAAAAACCTTGTGAAAGTATAAATTCAAAAAACAAAAATAAAATTAAACCATTTTATTATTTTTAACTTTATATGTTTTTTAATATTTATTTTGAATTTTATAAATATTTATTCGATTGTATTTTTTATTTTTATTTAGTTTTTATTTAATTTTTTACTTTAATCACATACTTCATTTTCAATACTTCTCGCTTTCTCTTTTCACATATGCTTTATTTTTACTTTTAATATAGTTTTGAATTTGATTTGATTTTTTAATTTTTATTTTCTTTTTTAAAAAATCATTGAAGTTTATTATTGATGTTTATTTGAATTTCTTATGTTTGATTTTAATTTGTTTTAAAAAATTTTGATTTTCAGTTTTTTTTTTAATCTTTTAAGCAAGTTGCACAATCAGTCCCTATTGTTTGATCATATCGCATATTTAGTCCCCTGATTGTTAAAAAATAATGGATGCTATTAGTGGAGAATAAATTTGCAACGAACTTTCAAATGTTTGGACTAATTTTGCAAGTTTAAAATCTGAGGACCAAACTTATAATAAATCAAACCACAAGGACTATTTTTGCAATCTTCTCTAATTTTAATTCAAGTCTACTAGCTTGAATCTGTATCAGAAACCAAACGTTCAATGATTACACAAAAGTTTAAACTATCTTTATGATTCTTAATACTCTTTTATCAATATTTTTAATGTCTATTTATAGAATGCTTGTTCCTATATAGAAAAGACTTTTTTTTGAAACTAAATGGTTTATGTATTTTTTAAGATAACAATATATATTAGATAATTGTTTTAAATAATAAAATTATATATAGTAATAATCATTTATATAAGTATATACATAAAAGATAAAAATAAACATGATATACATACAATGTTAGTTTTGCATTACGAGCAGGCTCGATCTCGGCATATGAAACTCGGGCTCAAAACCATTATTAAATGAGTCGTGAAATGAGTTCAAGCTTGTTTAAGCGAAGCTTAATTAGAATTTTTAGCGAGTTAGTCTCGAGTGGCTCATGAGACGATATGACTCGTTTGTAGAGAATATGCATAGAGGCTGAAGCAACCAAAGTCTTTCTGCATGCATGCTACACAAGTACTAAAGAAGAATGCTTCGGAAGTTTCACACATGTAACAGGAATATTCTAAGTGTGAAATCTTCCAAAGCCAAGACCAATATCTTCCGAAGCCAAAGATGAAGTCTTCCGAAGCTTCAAAGACAAAGTCTTCCGAAGCCTCAACTCATGAAGACTGATTTCTTCCGAAGACTTTTAGTAACATGCTTTATCTGATGTACTATTCCATAAAACTGGACACCTTTCCGCTGCATCTCTGTAAAGTCACCAACTTGCATGAGTTGGCGAAAAGGTCCATGCTTTTGGTAACTATACATTGAGGTCTTGAGTCTGTAACTTTCTACTTCATGTACTTTATCCTTTTTGTAATAGATAAGGATGTGAGCTATGGCATGTCATAGTCACAAAGTCAAAAAGGCAATTTGCCTTTTTGACTCTGCAATTGATTTTGTTTTGAGTCTAGTCAATTTTATGCAGTTGGCTTTCATAGTATGGCCGGCTGCAGGATGTAGTATAAGTATATCATGTTCTTGTATTTTTTTCAATATGATTGGTAACACTTATAATAGAACATAGAGAAAGCAATATACTGCATTCTTGAAAACCATATACTTGTACTCTTGTGTTCCATCTCCTACATTACTTGTGTTCTTAGTATCTCACTTGGGTTAATCCAGTTCACTGTTTGATTAAGTTTTATTTCATCTCTTCTTTGTGTTGTGTTGTAAGTGACCCTCTTCACCAGTCCTGCATTTGGTATCAGAGCTTTCCAAGCTCTTGATATAAGATCTCACTATCTTAAGATCCCTCACACACAAATACTAAACTTTTCAAATGGAAGCCATTTCCAAGACTGATATGGAAACTGGAACCATGAACAAGTCCCCACTTATCACTCTTGATGACTTTGATACCTAGTGCCTGAGAATGGAAGGTTTCATCATGTCTCTAGACTCAAGAATATGGGAGTTTGTTGAGAATGGACCTTACATACCTAGCACCCCCTTTGCTACTGGTGCTGGTATGATCCCTAAGGCTATGGCAAACTACTCTGATGAAGACAGGAAGAGAGTAGAGATTGATAGAAAAGCCATGACAGTCCTTCAAACTACTCTTCCAAACTCTATATACAGAGGTTTTAAGAAGTGCAAAATAGCCAAGCAGCTGTGGGATGCACTGAAACTGATGTATGAGGGTTCCTCTGAAGCCAAGGAGAACAAGAAGGATATCCTGAAGTAGCAGTTTGAAAACTTCACCTTCAAAACAGGTGAAACCATGACTTAACAATACTTTAGGTATGTTGAGATATTGGTTCCACTTATGGATGGAGGAGTTCCTCTTGAGAACAGGGACATTGTAAGGAAGTTCATGTCCTCATTTCCTAGGTAGTGGACACACTACTATGTGGTAAAAAGAGGACTGAGAATCTAAAAACTCTTACTCTGGCAGAGTTATATGGATTCTTAGTGGCTACCAGATGGAGATGAACATGCATGGTTTATTTGGCAACTCCAACAATCAAATAGGTTCAGCCCTGCATGTGGTTGAAAGGGATAGATAGAACCCCAACATCATCTCATATGCTTCCCTGACAACTCAACAAAGGGTCCTTTCATCACCTTCCCAGAGACACCAAGGGAGAACCACACCTAAGGAAGGCCATTACAAGAGACAAGTTCTTCTAAAGCATTTGTGTCTTCTGATGAAAGTTGTGGCAACTTTCTGTTCACCCTTGAAGACCTGGACTATATCCATCCAGTTGATTTGGAGTACATGGAGATAGTCCAGCAGATGACTCTCTCACTCACAGAGCCAAGAAGTTCTACAAGCAGAGTGGAAGGAAGTTTCCAAGCAATGAAACAAGTGGAAAGTTTGGCCTGGACAAAGGCAAAGTCAAGTGTTACAACTGTAACTTGATAGGCCACTTTGCCAGGGAGTGTGAGGCACCTAGAACAAATGGTGGCCAAACACAATCCAAACCCAACTACATTGACAAAGCTCCCCAGAATGAGAAGCCAAAGCAGTAGGCTGCTGTTGCTTTGAAGAAGGAAGCTTTGACTGGAGCTTTCAAGTGGAAGATGCCTCTCCAAACCAAGCACTAATGACAGATCATGATGATGCCAAGGTATTGGAACATCTCTGTACCCCTGAATGCATTGCTAAAGTAAATAGATACAGGTCCTATAACTTGGAGATGAGATCTGATCTTGAGTCCTTAAACATTTTAAAAGCTGATTTTAGAAAGTTTGAAAATGATTATAAACTAAAGATAGAGGACTTAGAGAAAACAATTTCAGTTCTAAAACATGAACATACAGATTTTAGGATTCAAATCAAGGATCTCATAACCAAGTTAACTGAGTGCCAGGCTGAGCTTGCGATCAGCAAAGCCAGGGCAAACAAATGTGTTATTGAAGAAGAGACCTTCAAGAATATGATATCCTCATCCCTACACAACAAAGTGTGCTATCAAAACAAGCAGGGACTAGGATCAAATGAGATAGCTCCTCCACACATAATCTTGTCTGTAAGATCATTTAGGTGGGACTTGTGAAGATGAGCTTCCTCTCATAGATCCTTTGAGTGAAGAGGATGAAGAAGTGATAGTGAAGAATTCCTTTAAGAAGAGTGAAGATGAGGATTCTAAGAAGGGCCACTATCCTTCTAAGGAGAATAAAAAGACTGTGATGACCAAGTCAATGAGGAAAAACTTGATCAGAAAGAGGAAGAGGAAAGCAAGGAAGGCTCAAGAGATCAAAGCTACTTTTGACTCCAAGCAGAAACAAGTGTTTATCTCTGTAGGGGTTTGAAGTAGTAAAGGCTGAAGACATCAACCTAAACTCTTCTGCTAGGAGTTCTGGTTCTTGTTCAAATCATCTCAGTACCAAGAAGAAGACTGATCTGCTGTGTACCACTGTTGCACAACCTGGACCATCAAACTCCAAGAATAGTTCCCAGCCCAAAAGGACTGTCTCAGCATCTGCAAAGATGAAAGTGAAGAAGGGATGTGACCAAAGTCAGTCTTGTTCCCAGCAGAAGGCTCTTGGGAAAAAGAAAATGGAGTGTGTCATGTGTGAAAGTACTGCTCATCTTGCTAAGGATTGTCCCTACAATCCTAAAGGTACTCTTCACAAGACCAAGACAAAGACTTCCAAGAATTCCAAGAAGATTCAAGCTTCGGAAGGAAAATTTATTTCCTTCGAAAGCTCCAAATATAAGAAGAAGGCAAGTGGAAAATTGCCTTTGGAAGAAAAGTTGGTCTCGGAAGGAAGGAATACTTATACACATAGGAAGAAATACTTATATTATATGTATATAGAATATATGTATATGTATATATATACATATACATATACATATATACATATATATATATATACCTACATATATTTATACATATATATATATGTATATATATATGCAGGATCGTTGAAGGGTGTAAGTTACAACACAACGACACAAAGAGGAGATTAACTAAACTTTAATCAAGCAGTAAACTGGATTAACCAAGTTGAGATACTAAGAACACAAGTAATGCAAGAGACAGAACACAAAGAACACAAGTGAATGGTTTTCAAGAATGCAGTATATTGCTTTCTCTATGTTCTATTACAAGTGTTACAAAGCATAATTAGAAGATACTAGAACATGAGATACTTATACTACATCCTACAGCCGGCTATACTTTGAAAGCCAGCTGGATACAATTGACTAGACACACACAAAATCAATTGTAGAGTCAAAAGGCAGATTTCCTTTTGACTTGTGACTATGGCATGCCATAGCTCACATCCTTATCTATTACAAAAAGGATAAAGTACATAAAGTACAAAGTTACAGACTCAAGAACTCAATGTACAGTTACCAAAAGCATGGACCTTTTCACCAACTCATGTAAGTTGGTGACTTGCAGAGATGCAGCGGAAAGGTGTCCAGCTTTATGGAACAGTACATCAAATAAAGCATGTTACTAAAAGTCTTCGGAAGAAATCTGTCTTCATGATCTTGAAGCTTCGGAAGACTTTGTCTTTGAGGCTTCGGAAGACTTCATGTTTGGCTTTGGAAGTTATTGGTCTTGGCTTCAGAAGATTTCACATTAGAGTATTTTTCTATTTCATGTGTGAAACTTCCTAAGCTTCTTCTTTAATGTACTTGTGCAGTATTGCAGAATAGACTTAAGATGTTTAGGTTGCATCAGCCTCTTCATTAATCTCTACAAACTTCCCCTAAGCTGATACTACCAAAACACTTAGAAGACTTCAGATATCAATAGTCCTTATTAGGTGATCACCATCCTTTCTTCATAGGGTGATCAGGATCCTTCAGACTGTCAAAGTGTATTCTCATATCAAAGAGGTCATGCAGAGGCAATTGAAACATATCTTGCCATGTGTAAGTGTCTTCAATGCCCTGATCTCTAAGGATATGCCATCTTTCTGGATTTGTGGTGTATGTCCAAGACAAGATGGGTCTTCCTGATGCTAGAGGAGCTGTTTGAATTGGAGTTGATGTAGCATCCTCTGGCTGCACAATCTCAAGATGTTCTGACTCATCCTAGGATTTAGAAGACAGTGCAGTATTCTTCTTCTTTGGCTTTGGTTTAGAAGCCATCCTCTTCTTTCTCTTACCAGATTTTAACTGAGAAGACTGGCCTGCGGCACCAGGTTGATCTTCATTGTCTTTCTCAGTTGGGACTTCCTCTCTCTCAGGCTCAGAAGGCGATGGAGGTTGACCCTGCTGTGGATGAGAAGATGAAACTTGCTAAGTTTCAGTAGGAGGTTTAGGTTGTGTTGTCTCTGGTTGTTCAACCTTAACCTCCACTTTAGGTGGGGCTTGCCTTGGAGTGGAGTGTAAGTCAATGAGCTCTCCACTTTTGATCTTCTGCTTGATCACCCTAATATGCTCATCCATAGTGGATAGAGACATGGGGCCAAGTCTCCTTTAGAGAATCCATATAGCTTTAAGAAGCTAATCATCCTCTGCCTCAGCAGAGTTCTTCATGCTCTTCTAGATGATGGCTCTTGATTTTGCAGCTTCTTCCCTTAGTTTCTTCTTAGTTGTCTTTCTATCCTTGATTATCTCAAGTTCAAGTTGCTTTAAGTACTCAAACTCAACATAATCATAGGATAAGGGAAGGAGTGCATCTGCCTGATATAAGCCTATGACACTCAGGTAGTTGATCATCTTGATCCTTTCTTCTTCTTTGTCTACCTGAGGTTCTTGTTGAACCACATCTTCTTGTGCAGGACTTTCCTGAACTGGGGAGAGGGTAGGCATATCCTTGTACAGTCTTTTTCTTCTTCTCTCTTCTTTGACTTGCACTAGGAGTTATGCATCTTCTGCCTCCTTCTTCTCCCTTGACTTTTCCAGGTCAACTAGTTCATTCAACTTATCTAAGGGGAGAGAAATGACATTGTCTATGTCATAGTTCCTAGTCTGCAAATAGTTTATCCTGACTGCCCTTAACTCATCATTCTGAGTATCTAGTCTGGGGGTAGCCCTGATAGCAGATTCCATGAGTCTTTAAGACTCAGCAGAGGAACTTTCTCCCCTTAGCCTACTTTTCCTCTCTCTCTCCTCCTCCTCGATCTCCTTAGTTGTCATTTGTCTTTTCCCTTTGTCACTCACCGAACTTTGTGACTTAGGGTGGAGAGAGCTTTGGCCTTCATTGCTTGTTGTAGCATCTGAGCTCAGGCCAGAGATAGGTTGAGAAGCACCTTCACCAGCAGGTGTCTCAGAAGGAGTGTGGATCTCTGCAGCAGTTGATGATGATGAGACAGGGCTCTCAGGTTCTGCCACTGGGCCTTCAGTCAAGGATTCCCCTATGAAGCTAATCTTAGGGCCCTCCTCAACATCCAGTTAACCGATGGCATTGCCTGATTGCCTAAGTCTCCTTCTTAAGCTGAACTCTGTAGTGATCCTGTCTTGGATTCTTTTAGCCAGTCTGTCAGCTTGTCTTGATTGGCTTGGGTTGACAAGTGGCATGTTGACTAGATCCAGACCTTCATAGTAGTTTAATGTCTGAAAATTGAAGACTTCTTGTTGCCCTTGAACTCTTATGATGATTAAGGCTTTCCTGATGTTGTCATACCTCCACCCAATGATGTGATTGGAAGATGGTGAAGGTGACATAGCCCTTGGTATCCCATCCTCAAAAAACTCTGTACGAAGGAGTCTGTGTAGTCCATATCAATATGAACTTGAGGAGGTTGCTAAGAATGCACAATTGCAAGTGAGGATGGTGAGTCCTCAATGTCCATTCTCTCTGAAGAACTCCCAGGTTTTGTGGTTGTAATGACTTTCTCCCCCTTTTTGGTAGCATCACCCACTTTCATAGGTGAGCTAGAAGATAGGTCAATCACATCCATAGGTTCTTGTGTTCCTGGTTGAGCTCTTCTTAAGGGTCTCCCAGCTAGTTTTTCCTTAAGATATGAAATCTCAAGTTGCTGATCATTGATCCTGTTATGTAAGGTAGTAACCTAAGATTCAAGGTGACTGACCTTTGAGACTAAGTAAGTGCATGTTTTAGACAGTTTTTGCACCAGTAGTCTCAGATTCCCCTCATCTTCATCAGAAGATTCATTGGGGTATGAGATAATTGTACTAGAGTCCTCTCTCTTTGAGGTTCTTGGCTGCTGGTTTTCCTCTGCTCACTGGTAGTCTCAGTTGAGATGTCAGTGGGCTGAGTTGCCATGGTTGAGGTCTTAATGATGTAATCACTTTCAGAAGTGAGAGCCTTTTCCATATGGACATCCTGAACAGGTTCAGGAGTGTCCACCTCAGTTGTAGGTGACTAATGTAGGATAGATGTAGAAGACTCAGGAGTATTCATCTCTCTTTGAGTAGGGGAAAAGAAGAGAGACTCATTATACTCACTGAAACCTAGATCTTCATCAGTATAGAAGTCAAGGTTGGGAATTGGTTGGTTGAGATCTATAGGCTGGGATGGTAACTGTCCCCTGAAGGTTGATCACGTGAGTGTTGAGACTTAGAGTGATGGCTTAAGGCAGTTGGGCTAATGAGCTCATCATGTTGAGCATGAGAAACCTTAGCACTGATTCTTGAAGAGATAGGAGTGGTCTGCTCCTCAGGAGAAGTGGGAGCTCCAGTGTCTACTTCTTCCTGTATGGGTGAGTATATGGGGGCCTCCACAGACTGAATAGCCTGAGCAGGGGTTCGTTTGGATTTTATTTGGTAAGTGATGGTGATTTGAGGCTGTGAGAGTGGTTGGGAGATAGCAAGTGTGGGCTCAACACTAGCTTGTGCTGCTAGGTTGTGACCTTGAGCAATGAGCTCTAACATTTTTAGGACTAGGGTTGTTTCTACCACAGAGAAACCAATAGTGGGCCTCCTCAGAATTTTAAAGATGTCGGGCTTCATCTGTCCCAATTTAAGAGTGTTACCTGTTTCACTCAACTGTGAGCCTAGTTCATAGTTAAGAATGTACTAAACATATCTAGGAAACATGTAATACTCTAAGGAGTCTAAATTAGCAAGTAAATTTGTATAAACAAATTAAGAATACCTGAATTTGACCCCCTGAACCATTCCATGGATTATGAAGGAGAGATCCTTAGGAATCTGGTCCCATCCACCATGCTTGTTTGATAAGATGTGGATGACCACATGGAGCAGGAATCTCCATTGGGATGAGACCTTCCCTTTCCTAAAGGTCTTTACAGAGAAATCTCCCTCATATCCCATCTGCTCAAAGGAATGATTGACAGCTTCCTTTGGGAAAAACACCTCACCTTCTTCATATCCAGCTGAAGATGCCTATTGATGATGGCTGGAGTGATGAAGATTGTTCTCCCCTACACTATGGCAGACAGTGCCTTCTCCCCGTCCATAATGACCTCTTGGCAGGTCTTCTAGAATTCAAGCAGCTGATCCTCATAGAGTGGAGGATCAATGGTTAGGGAGGTGAAGTAGTTTGACAGAGTTAGGAAACGACAAACCTTTGAGAAATGAGGATCTTTCTCATAGCTTAACAGAGCAACCAGATTATGTTGTCTATGGAGCTGCATGGTAAAGTTGGGATCATTTCTGTGAGCAAGGTTGGGCATTTTGAAGTAGCTTAAGACGAAGAAAGAAGAAAGAAAGAAATTTTAGAGAGAAATTTGGAGTTTTAGGTTTGGAGGAAGAGCAGATGATAGAAAGAGGGGGAAACCGTTGGGTTTATATGTGAAAAGGATTTCAGATAAAGTTTAATGAAAGAGGATAAACTTTGAAATCCGGATGTTGGTCCCACCTCTGAAAAGTAGTTTACTTTTGCTCAAAAAGTAGTTTTCTTGGAAGTCAAAAAGCTTCCAAGTTAATTATCTTGGGATGTTTTAATTAAAAAGCTTCCAAAGCTAAAATGACTTCGTAAGAATTTCCTGAGTGTTTTGAGAATTTTGCTTCGGAAGAGAAATTAAACTTGAGTGCTTTGTATATAAAACAACAAAGCTTCCGAGAGTTAATTTTGCCGCGGAAGTAAATGGTCCTTGAAAATAAGTAAGTGTCTGAGACAAGTATTTAAGCTTCAGAAGATAAATCTGAAAGCTCTTCTGAAGTAAACTTCTTAGACAATTATTTATTTTGAAGGCATGATTTGCTTCCGAAGTTAAAAGCATAACTTCCAAAGTATCAGAAATTTTCAAAAATCTAAGGAAAGTCTTCAAAAAGAATTTTCATCCAAGAAAACATGAGCTTATGAAAGTGATGAACTAGACAACTTAGGACACCCATAATTTTAAGAAATAATAAGAATTAGTTTTAAGAAAAGCTTACTCAAAGTTTATTATCCCAATAGCTGATATTAGATATTTAAATCTTTGTTCATCAAAAGCCTTTGTAAACAGATCAGCATATTGTTCATCTGTGTGAACTCTGACTAGTTTAATTAATCCATTTTCAAAGTTATCTCTTATTAAATGATACCTGATATTGATGTGCTTTGTCCTTGAGTGCTGCACAGGGTTCTTGGTGATTGAGTTGTCTATGTGAATGGGAGTCTCCTTGAAGTTTAACCCATAGTCCAGCATGTGATTTTGAATCCAAAGTACTTGAGCATAGCAGCTTGCAGCAGCAATGTATTCTGCTTTAGTAGTTGATGCAAAGACACAGGATTGTTTCTTGCATTGCCATGAGACAACCCTTCCACCAAGAAATTGACATCCCCCGGATGTAGACAATGCAGTCATATTGCAACCACCATAATCACTATCTGTATAGGCATACAGATTGAGTCAGGATTCTTAGGATACCATAAACCAAGTGTTGATGCACCTTTGAGGTATCTTAGAATCCTCTTGATAGTGATAAGGTGAGACATCTTAGGTTTGGCTTGATATCTTGCACAGATGCAAGTAGCAAACATGATATCAGGGCTGCTAGCAGTAAGATACATAAGGGACCCAATCATAGCCCTGTATAAGTGCTCATCTACACACTCCCCCTCAAGATCAGTACCAATGGAGTGGTTCCTAGCTATGGGTGTCTTAGCAATCTTACAGTCAGTCATGTTGAACCTCTTGAGTATGTCTTGAACATACTCTGACTGACTTATGAAGATGCCATCTTCAACTTGCTTCACTTGAATTCCCAGAAAGAAATTGAGTTCCCCCATGGCACTCTTTTCAAATCTGTCTTTCATCAGCTTCTCAAGTCTTTGCAAAGCTTTGGATTAGTTGAACCAAAGATGATGTCATCCACATATACTTCAACTAGCAATATGTCTTTTCCTTGTCTTTTGATGAAGAGAGTTCCATCTATAGTACCTCTCCTGTATCCATGTTTACAAAGATACTCAGATAGTGTCTCATACCATTTCTTGGGTGCTTGATGCAACCCATAGAGAGCTTTGTCAAGCTTGCAGACATAATCAGGTTGATCAGGGTCTACAAAGCTAGGTGGCTGTTGACATAAACCTCTCATCACTCCATACAGAAGGCACATTTCACATCAAGTTGAAAGACCTTGAAGTTCTTGGATGCAGCAAATGCCAGGAATATCCTAATAGCTTCTAATCTTGCCACTAGAGCAAAGACATCAGTGTAGTCAATCCCTTCTTCTTGTGTATATCCTTGAACAACAAGTCTAGCTTTGTTCTTGATGATGATGCCTCTATCGTCTTTCTTGTTCCTAAACACCCATCTGGTCCAATGGTAGTCTTCCCAGAAGGAAGAGGACAAAGGTTCCAAACTTTCTGCCTTTTGAATTAAAGCAGCTCTTGTTGCATAGCTTCAACCCAACTTCCATCCTTTAGAGCTTTATCAACTTTCTTTGGCTCTATCTGGGATAGAAAACCAGAGTGAAGACAAACATTTGCTTCATGGGTTTGTCCGCTTGTCTTTACCCCTGAGACAACATCTCCAATGATGTTTGTGGTAGGGTGAGACTTATGGATCCTAAGCTGAGGGATCACAGCAAGTTGTTAGAAGATCTAAATTAGAAAAACTTAGATCTGCATGGATGTTTCTCCCACCACATCAGCACACTTTTCAAGTGAACTTGATCCAAGCAGTGTGTGACATCATTGATGTTCTCATCTATGGTGTGGTTAGTGGCATCAAGAAATTCTTGGTCATTATCCACCACCATTGTTGTCTTCCACAATTGAGGTGTTCTTATCTGGTTGTGAGCCTCTGAGCTGGAATTTGCAGGCATACCAAATGTATCAGCTGAGTTTGTCATTGTTGTGCTAATAGAAACCTCATTTGCAGAAGTAGTTCCAACTGGAGCTGAAGATGTATGACTTGAAGGTCTTCCTAGCTCAAATCTTGGATCAGGATCACCAATCTTTAAATTTTCTACAGATCCTGAAACATTCTCACATGATTTGTTAAAACAGTTGGTAACTAAATCAACATCAAATAACCAATCTGGACCAGAACCAGCAAAACAGGGTGGGTGTTCATTGAAAGTCACATTGGCTGACTCCTCAACAATTCTAGTTCTAAGATTGTACACTCTATAAGCCTTAGCTTAGGAAGAGTAGCCAATAAAGTGTCCATCATCTGATTTCTCAGCAAACTTGGCAATTTGATCTTTGGTATTCAAGATGGTGCAAGGGCATCCAAATGACCGAAGAAAACCAATAAAAGGTTTCCTTTTGTGCCAAAGTTCATAAGGAGTCTTGCCATGAGTCTTAACTACTAAAACTCTGTTCTGCACATAGCAGGTAGTGTTGAGTGCCTCTGCCCAGAAGGTGATGGGCAGTTTAGAGTCAGACAGCATGGTTCTTGCAGCTTCAATCAGTATCTGTTTCTCCTCTCAGCAACACCATTTTGCTGAGGAGTCCTGGGAGCACTGAATTGTCTTGTAATACCATTTTCAGCACAAAATGTATCAAGGATTTGGTTCTTAAATTTAGTTCCTTGATCACATCTTATCATTTTGACCTTGTGATCAGACTGATTCTCAATCTTTAAGATGAAATTCTTCAGAATCTCAGGAGTCTCATCCTTAGTTCTAAGGAAGAAAACCCAAGTGAATCTTGTAAAGTCATCTATGATCACTAGACAGTAAAGGTCCTTCCTAAACTCATTACACTGCTAGGGCCAAAGAGATCCATATGTAATAAGTGTAGGGGTGTAGTGATGGAGTTCTTTTCCTTAGGCTTGTGAGATACCTTATGTTGCTTCCCTTTCAGGCATACAACATAATGGTCATCACTTGTAAACTCTTTTTTTGGCATTCTAGTTACCAGATCATGCTTAATTAATTTATTCATGTTCTTAAAGTTTACATGGCACATTCTTTTACGGCATAGGAAAGACTTATCACTATTGGCTTTAGACAGAAAGCATGAAACTTCTCCAGAGGGAGAGGTTTCTTGCAAATCCATCTTGTACATGTTTTCTTCCTGGGGGCTCTAAGCAGGATATGCTCATAAGGAATGACCACACCAGGCTTAAGAACAATGCACTCATGCTCAGGAAGAGCATGTTATGACTCTGATCACAAAATTGAGATACACTTAGAAGATTGTATCCAAGCTCCTTAACAAAGTTTACCTTTTCTATGCTAAGCTTACCATTTGTGACCTTGCCCCTTCTAGAAATGTAACCACCTTCATCTCCTCGAAAAGCAACTGGTCCTCCATCAATCATTTCAAAGTTCAAGAGTAGTGACCTATTGCCTGTCATGTGCCTGGAACAGCCACTGTCTATGATCCAGACATTTTTGTCTGTCTTCAGTTGTCCCTACACAAAGAGAAAAAAATTAGTTACATTTCGAAACCCAAGCCTTGCTTGTCTTGGGTTCATTTGCAGAAGATAATTCAACAGTAATAGATCCTATGGTTGTTCTAAGAGGATCTTCAGCTGTTGTTGATGGAAAATTCTCAGTCACTTGGTCTTTCTTAGACATCCACACCACCTTTGGAGTCTTGGACTTGGCCTTCAAAACTTTGGAAGCTTTTGGAACTTCGGAAGTTTTGATGACTGAACCTTCGGAAGATTCTGCAGACATGCAGCAGACTTCAGTGCTTCGGAAGAACTCCTTTCTTCCGAGACCAATTTCTCTTCCGAGGGTAATTTTCCACTTCCCTTCTTCTTAGACTTGGAGCTTCCGAAGGAAACAGATTTTCCTTCCGAAGCTTGAATCTTCTTAGAACTCTTTGAAGTCTTTGTTTTGGTCATATGGATAATACCTTTAGGATTGAAGGGTCAATCCTTAGCAATGTGAGTGGTACTTTCACACATGACACAACTCATCTTCTTCTTCCTAAGAGCCTTTTCCTTGGAATAGGATTGTCTTTGGTCACATCCCTTCTCCACCTTCATCTTTGCAGATGATGAGAGAATCCTCTTGGGCTAGGGACTGTGCTTGGAGTTTGATGGTCTAGGCTGTGCAGCAATGTTACACAGTAGATCAGTCTTCTTCTTGCTACTGAGATGAGTTGAACAAGAACCAGAACTCTTAGCAGAAGAGTTTTGGTTTATGTCTTTAGTCCCTACCACTTTAAACCCTGCAGAGATAAAAACTTGTTTCTGCTTAGAGTCAAAAGTAGTCTTGATCTCTTAAGGCTTCCTTACCTTTCTTTTGCTCTTTCTAATCAAGTTCTTTCTCATGGACTTGGTCATCACAGTCTTCTTTTTCTACTCAAAAGGATAGTGGCCCTTCTTGGAATCCTCCTCTTCACTCTTCTCAAAGGGATTCTTCGCTATCTCTTCTTCATCCTCTTCACTCATACGATCTATGAGAGGAAGCTCATCTTCACAAGTTCCACACCTAGGAGATCTTACTCACAAGATTGTGTGTGGAGGAGCTATCTCATTGGATCCCAGTCCCTGGCTGTTTTGATAGCACACTTTGTTGTGCAGGGATGAGGATATCATGTTCTTGAAGGTCTCCTCTTCAAGAACACTCTTTTCTGCCCTGGCTTTGCTGATCACAAGCTCAGCCTAGCACTCAGTTAACTTGGTTATGAGATCTTTGATTTGAGTCCTAAAATCTGTGTCTTCATGTTTTAGAACTGAAATGGTTTTCTCTAAGTCCTCTATCTTCAGTTTATAGTCATTTTTTTAGACTTTCTAAAATTAGATTTTAAAATGTTTTAAGGACTCAAGGTCAGATCTCAGTTCTAAGTTGTAGGACCTGTATCTGTTAACTTTAACAATGCATTTAGGAGTACAGAGATGTTCTAATACCTCGGCTTCATCATGATCTGCCATTAGTGCTTGGTTTGGAGAAGTATCTTCCACCTGAAAGCTCCAGTCGAAGCCTCCTTCTTCACCAGCAACAGCAGCTTGCTGCTTTGACTTCTTATTCTGGAGAGCTTTGTCAGTGTAGTTTGGTCTGGATTGTGTTTGGCCACCATTTGTTCTAGGTGCCTTACACTCTCTGGCAAAGTGGCCCATCAAGTTATAGTTGTAACACTTGACTTTGCCTTTGTCCAGTCCAAACTTTCCACTGGTTGCATTGCCTGGAAACTTCCTTCCAGTCCTCTTGTAGAACTTCTTGGCTCTATGAGTGAGAAGAGCCATTTGCTGGACTATTTCCATGTATTCCAGATTATCTGGATGGATACAGTCTAGGTCTTCAAGAGTGAAAAGAGAGTTGCCACAGCTTTCATCAGAAGACACAAAAGTTTGAGAAGAGCTTGTCTCTTGGAATGGGCTTCCTTGAGTGTAGTTCTCCCTTGGTGTCTCTGGGAAGGTGATGAAAGGACCCTTTGGTGAGTTGTCAGGGCAGCATATGAGAAGATGTTTGGGTTCTATGCTATCCCTTTCAACCACATGTAGGGCTGAACCTATTTGATTGTTGGAGTTGCCAGATGAACCTTGCATGTTCATCTCCATCTGGTAGCCACTGAGAATCCCATATAACTCTGTCAGAGTAAGAGTTTTGAGATTTCCAGTTCTCTTGATCACCACACAGTATTGTGTCCATTGCCCAGGAAGTGAGGACATGAACTTCCTTACAATGTCTCTATTTTCAAGAGAAACTCCTCCATCCACTAGGGTATCCACCATCTCAACATACCTGAAATACTGCTTAGTCATGGTTTCACCTGATTTGAAGGTGAAGTTTTCAAACTGCTGCTTCAGGAGATCCTTCTTGTTTTCCTTGGCTTCAGAGGAACCCTTATACATCAGTTTTAGTGCATCCCACAGCTGCTTGGCTCTTGAAACATCAATATATAGAGTTTGGAAGGGCAGTTTGAAGGGCTGTCATGGCTTTTTTGTCTATCTCTACTCTCTTCCTATCTTTATCAGAGTAGTTAGTCACATCTTTGGGGATCATACCAGCACCAGTAGCAGAAGGGGTGCTGGGTATGAATGGTCCATTCTCAATAGACTCCCACATTCTTGAATCAAGAGACCTGATGAAACCTTCCATTCTTAAACACCAAGTATCAAACTCATCAAGAGTGATCAGCGGGGACTTGTTCATGGTTCCAGTTTCCATATCAGTTTTGGAAATGGCTGCCATTTGAAAAGTTTATTATTTGTGTGTGTGAGGGATCTTAAGATGATAAGATCTTATATCAAGAGCCTGAAATGCTCTGATACCAAATACAGGATCGTTGAAGGGTGTAAGTTACAACACAACGACACAAAGAGGGGATTAACTAAACTTTAATCAAGCAGTAAACTGGATTAACCAAGTTAAGATACTAAGAACACAAGTAATGCAAGAGACAGAACACAAAGAACACAAGTGAATGGTTTTCAAGAATGGAGTATATTGCTTTCTCTATGTTCTATTACAAGTGTTACAAAGCATAATTAGAAGATACTAGAACATGAGATACTTATACTACATCCTACAGCCGGCTATACTTTGAAAGCCAGCTGGATACAATTGACTAGACACACACAAAATCAATTGTAGAGTCAAAAGGCAGATTTCCTTTTGACTTGTGACTATGACATGCCATAGCTCACATCCTTATCTATTACAAAAAGGATAAAGTACATAAAGTATAAAGTTACAGACTCAAGAACTCAATGTACAGTTACCAAAAGCATGGACCTTTTCACCAACTCATGTAAGTTGGTGACTTGCAGAGATGCAGCGGAAAGGTGTCCAGCTTTATGGAACAGTACATCAAATAAAGCATGTTACTAAAAGTCTTCGAAAGAACTCTGTCGTCATGATCTTGAAGCTTCGGAAGACTTTGTCTCTGAGGCTTCGGAAGACTTCATGTTTGGCTTTGGAAGATATTGGTCTTGGCTTCAGAAGATTTCACACTTAGAGTATTTTTCTGTATCATGTGCGAAACTTCCTAAGCTTCTTCTTTAATGTACTTGTGCAGCATTGCAGAATAGACTTAAGATGTTTAGGTTGCATCAGCCTCTTCATGAAACTTAGGGTTCGGTTCTTTGTAGAGTTGAAACTTAGGTTGCATTAAGCTTCTTCTATATATATATATATATATATATATATATAGGGTTCGGTTCTTTGTAGGACTCCTTAAAAAATAAGAACTGTAGGAATCATTGGTAACCATTGATTAAATCAATTAATGGATGAGATTTAAAAGGGTTATGGAGTAATTAATAGATTATTTAGTAAATATATTAATAAATGCAAAGGGTAGAGTTGTAAAATCGCTTATTATTATTTTAGAAACATGCTATTTTAGAGGGTGATTCCTTGTAATGCTCCCTAAATCAAAATCAAATCAAAATCAACTACATATAATCTCTGATTTTAAAGATTCATTGGTCAACTTTACATTCAAATACATCACCAAGCTATGACGGTAGTTGAAAGTGTGAAGCAAAGGCCTATCGTAAGTTTTTAACCTAAAACATCATAGTATTTGAATATTGCATTGTGGATTACTTATGTTTGTGTAAACCCTTTCAAATGATACTCATTTAATAAGTAATCGACTGATATTACCGATTGTTGAGTAGTTTTAGGTTTGGTATGAGATATGTTTCGATTTCTGTAACACCCGGTTATTTCTTAAAAAGAAAAGAAAGAATAAGAGTTGACAAATAAAGAAAGGAAATGACAATAAACCCAAGTAGAGGGGTTAAATATGTAAAAAGGACAAAACTACAAAAAGTTGGTGTAAAGGTGAGCATGGCCGCCCACCCTCACTTCACATCACCACTTTCATTCGGATTAGAGAGAAAGAGAGCAGAAAGCTATGGGTTTGAAGAAAGAAGAAGAAGAAGAAGATTGAATTGAAGGTAAAAATTCAAGGTTTTTAAGTGATTATGTTGGGTTTTGTCTGCGTTACATGCTTATATGCTTATGTGCTTGTGTGTGTGTCCGTGTGTGTGTGGTTTGGTGTGTTTTAGGTGTTTGAACTCATTTGCAAGGGGGTTAGAAGGAAGAAACACCCACAGTTGCACCAGATGAGTTTCTAGACCTCGTTTTACTTGTTTAAAACTCTTCTTGGGGCTGAAAATGTATTAAAACGATTTTGAAATGTTTATGTATGTATACCCGTATGTATTATGCATATTTGGTGATGTTTCTTAGATGCTTATAAGTTGTTCATGCTTAGAATAGCCTTGGTATGCTTAGAACAGATAGGCTTAATGTTTGGATTCGAAATTATCCTAGAAACATGTTGAACAGAAGGTTCATGCGCCTAAATAGGCCCATGCGCCTAGAATTGCCTTAGAAATGATTAAGTATATCTCATGCGCCTGAACAGTGCCCTCATGTGCCTAGAAAATTAGTCGGATGCCTAAGTGTAAGGCCATGCGCCCCAATAGTACCTATGCGTTTGAATAACCCCATGCGCCTAAGTTTCCATACACCCGAATAGTGTCCATACACCTGAATGGTTCATGCGCCTAAGTGTTAAAGCAGTTAAGTGTTGGCCTGATATGCCTGCATAGTGATGAAGCGCCCAAACAGGGCCCATGCGTCCAAATAGTGTCTAAGCACCTAACACTTAGAATTTATTTTAGAATTTTTGGGAGTGTGTGCTTTTAGGGTTTTGATCGAGGTTTGACCAGGGCTTATTAATGATGGGTTTCATGCATGATTATGATTATTTTATGATTGTTCCTTATTAATAATAATAATAATAATATTATTATTAGTATGTGACTTTACGTGGTGTGCTTATAATCGTAACGTAAAGTATTACTAATAATAAAGTGAAAGAGCAATGAAGAAGAGAAGTGGAACTTAATTAACATGTTAACAAATCTTGCAAGCTTATAGGAGGGACACGGCCATGAGGTCGTCAGCTCAACCGTGATGCGGGTTAGCTACCTTCAGATGCTCACGGGACCAGTCAATTGAGACTGGCGGACCTTTGCAGCATACCCTAGGTGTCTGGGTCGGCCTTGTATACAGTATGTAGAGCCCCTTGTGGGAAAAAGAGGGCCTAACACCATTTCCTCCGCGTATACAGTTTAGGGTATTGCTCATTGGTCCATACAGATAGTGAAAGATAAAAATAAAAGAGTATAGAGTAAAAAGGCATACAGTAAAGAGATAAAGCATTACCTAATTATATAGTTAATGCGTGCTCATGTATAAAGAGACCAAGTTTTCATAAAAAGAGTATTTTCATATACATACCTATAAAAAGTATTTTATTACTTTTAAAACTAGAACTCACTCAGCAACGCTGAGTTTTATACACTTTCAGTTGGCAGGTAAATATTGCTGAGGATGGCATGAGGGTGAAGCTACTCGGCAGGGAAAGATTGACATCCATTCATACTTATTATTGTTGTTGTTTTGTAATGCAATTAAATAGTTCTTTTGTAATCGATTAAAAAATAGTGTATTGCTCAACAACAGTGTTTTAATGAAATGAATGGTTTTTGTTAAATGCTTCCGCTACTTAAGCTTGGAAATTTATTAAGTTTTTAATGTATTTAATGCTTTGAATGACCAACTGTGAGGTCTCCGGGAACGGGGCCTTACAAGTTGGTATCAGAGCCAAAGTTTAAGAGAACTGGGTTAAATAAAATTTTAAAACGTAAACTTAAACTGAAAATGGGACAATTGGAGGGATGTCAGCCCGAGTAGCTACGTGCCATCAGGTATGTCTTTTCTTAATACCGGTATTATATGCGCATGCTATTTGATTTATGTGCTCTTAGTAGATTTAGATACTGATTAAGTCAGGATAGGAAATGCTTGGGGTATGAAGAGTAAAGTAAGTGGCTAATCATAATTGGCCACTGTAATTAGGGACTTACTATACTTGACATAAATTGAGTTGTTACCTTGAATGACCGTGTTAGTGTTTGAATCTTATAGCGTGTTAGAGGATGGCTGGACGCAAAATCTTCCAAGACTCCTAGAGGCAGAGGTCGTCCACGTGTGACCAGGAGTAGTGCTAAGGCTCCTGAGACGACCCATGAGAACCTTGAGGTCCATCGCTGGAGCGAAGAGAATGAGAATGCTAGCTTGAATGCCTCAGCTAGGGAGGCGATTGCTGATGAGGTACACCAGGTCATGTAGACAGTCTTACCGTCTGTGGTGACTGAAGTCACCAGGGCTGTGGGAAGCAAGGTGTAAGGCCCCGTTCCCGGGACGCTTACAGCTGGTGATTCATCGCACGTAAAACATATACTTTACATTTATTCATCAAAACATTGCAGCGTAAAACATAAAACAAATGGCATTTCATCTCTTTCTAAAAACTTTTACAAAATAATGCATCATTTGTTGGTTACAAAATTACATTGTTGTATTACATCACAAAAGCCTAAAATAAATAGATGCCATCCAAAAGAGCTAAGTAGCCGCCTCGTGCCATCCTCAGCAACGTTTACCTGCCAACTGAAAAGGTATAAAAGTCTGCGTCACTGAGTGAGTTCTAGTTTTATAAATAACATACATAAATCGTTATTTAATTCCATTCAGAGTCCATACTATACATTTCATTCGTTCGTGGTCATACATCATACGTACATACAGATAATATCATTATTATCTTCCATTACGTTCGTTAATCTTCGTTCATTCGTTACATCTTGTGACATGTACAATACCGTAAACATTGTGCACGAAGCTGGTTACTGGGCCAAAGGTCTATCATAGACCCCAAACATTATGCACGAAGCTGACTCAAGTACTTGAGGCAAGTACATTCACTATTCATCTTTTCTTTTCATTCCGGATCAATGCCATATGCTATGCCCCGAACATTGTGCATGAAGCTGGTTACTGGGCTTGAGGTCTATCATAGAACCCGAACATTGTGCACGAAGCTGACTCCAGTACCTGGGGCAAGCGGCAAGGATCCCATACATATGGTCAATCGCAAGGATTGGACCCTAGTGTGCATCCTTCTGGGGTAGCTAACCCATACACAGTTGAGCTAACACCCTTCATTGGGTGTGGACCTCCATACATTTGCTTGCAAGACTTTTTACGTTCATTCATTCGTTAATGCATGCATTCATTCATCATGTTCCTCTTTCATTATCTTTCACTTTACGTTACATAATACTTCCGGTTCATTCATTAACATAACACGTAAAGCCATGGAAAGATAAACACTCATCATTATAGGAGCATAACATAACATACCAGTCATACATCATCATAGGGCATTATTCATACATAACATACATCATGCATAATCATGCACATCATCAGCATCATCATCCATAGCATGCCCATCATACTATCTATGACCCCAAAAGTCAACTTGTAGTCCCCTGAGAATTTCCCAAGTCAAAGCCTACATTACACATTTTCCCTAAAAATCAGAAAAATATTCTAAGTCCTAGGCGCATGGGCACTATGCAGCCGCATGGACACTATTCAGCCGCATGAGGAACCCTTAGGCGCATGGGCCACTTTCAGGCGCATGGGTACTGTTCAGGCGCATGGGGATTCCTGGACGTCTAAACACTTAGTAAATTCCAACACAATCTAGGCTCATGGATACTATTCAGACGCATGAACACTTAGGCGCATGGACCACTTGGGCGCATGGGCACTATTGGGGCGCATGGCCCGACACTTAGCCATCCTACTAACATTTCTAGGCGCATGGGCCACAGTTCAGGCGCATGGGCTGAACTTATACATTTCTAAGGCAAATTTTAGGCGCATGAGCTACTGTTTAGGCGCTTGACTTACACTTAATTCTTTCTAAGGCACTTTCAAACGTATGAACACTAATCTAGATGCATGAGCATTCTATAAAACATGTTTCTAAGATATTTTCAATCCTAAACATCAAACCCATCTGTTCTAAGCATAATGTAGCTATTCTAAACATGAGGAGCCTATAAACCATCCAGAACTAACTGTTTAGGTGCATGACTTACACTTAATTCTTTCTAAGGTACTTTCAGATGTATGAACACTTATCTAGACGCATGAGCATTCTGTAAAACATGTTTCTAGGATAGTTTCAATCCTAATCATCGAACCCATCTGTTCTAAGCATATTGTGGCTATTCTAAACATGAGCAGCCTATAAACCATCCAGAACTAACATCCAACATACACCATACATACGGGTATTCACACATAAACTTGTAAAATCATTTTAATACATTTTCAGCCCCAAAGATAGTTTAAAACATGTAAAAACCAGGGTCTAGAACTCACCTGGTGCAACTTGGGTGTTCTTCCTTTTAACCCGCTTGCAAAGAGTTCAAAACACCTAGTAACAACATCCAAACACACACATACGAGCACAAACACAACGCATAAGCACATAATCACATAACCGGGCTAAAACCCGACATAAAAATATAAAAACAGCGAATTCTTACCTTTAATTCGATTTCTTCTTCTTCTTCTACAAAACCGAGAGTTTCTCTCCTCTCTCTCTTTAAATCCGAAGAAGATGATGATGTGAAATGAGGGTGGGCGGCCATGCCCACCTTTACACCAACTTTTCAAAGATTTTTGTCCTTTTTACATTTTTAGTCCCTCCACTAGGACCTTATTGCCTTTCTTGCTTTTATTCTTCATATCTTGACTTTTAAAAATAACCCGGTGTTACAAGCCCACCCCCCTTATATAGGTTTCGTCCTCGAAACCTATTATTCCTCAAACAGACGAGGATAATGCTGTCTCATCTCCTCCTCAGCCTCCCACGTAGATTCGGATCCCTTCCTGTGCCTCCACTGTACACGCACAAGAGAAACCACTTTATTTCTCAGCCTCTTCTCTTTACAATCGATGATTGCCACTGGTTGCTCCACATAATTGCGCCTTTCATCAACTTCGATGTCCTCCAGTGGAGCAATCATGGCTTCCTCAGCTAAACACTTCCTCAAATGAGATATATGGAATGTCGGGTGAATTCCATTTAACTCATCTGGCAGCTCCAATCTATAGGCCACCTCTCCTACTCAAGTAATGATTCAGAAAGGGCCTATATATCTTGGGCTCAAATTGCCCCGCTTCCTGAATCTGATAATGCCTTTCCAAGGTGAGACCTTCAAGATGACCCGGTCACCCACCTGGAACTCAATCAGTCTGCGTCGTTTATCGGCGTACGACTTCTGTCTATCTTTAGCTGCCTTAATGAAGGCTTTGATCCTCTCCAGCTTCTCGGTCGTAGCCTCGATTACCTTGACGCTTCCCAACTCCTTTTGAGCAATGTCACCCCAACAAACGGGTGTTCTGCATCTCCTACCGTATAGCATCTCGTATGGTGGCATACCAATGCTGGCATGATAACTATTGTTGTACGAGAATTCAGCTAATGGTAAGTGGTCATCCCAACTTCCACCAAAATCGATTACACATGCCCGAAGCATGTTCTCCAATTCTGAATGGTCCTTTATGACTAACCATCAGTTTGGGGATGATGAGCCATGCTAATATGTAACCTCGTCCCCATGGCATCGTGGAATTTCTTCCAGAATTTAGACGTAAACCGGGTGTCACGATCAGACACAATGGACACCGGTGTACCATGACGAGTTACAATCTCCTTGATGAACAGGTCAGCCAACCTCTCGGATGAATGTGTCTCACGGATCGGTAGGAAGTGAGCACTCTTCGTCAAGCGGTCAACAATCACCCATATGGCATCGTATCTTTTCGGAGTATGTGGCAACTTTGTAATGAAATCCATGGTGATGTGCTCCCACTTCCATTCTGGTATATCCAAAGGTTGGATCTTCCCATACGACTTTTGATGTTCTGCCTTCACTTGCAGACAAGTAAGGCACTTGCTCACATACTCCGTCACGTCACGCCTCATACCCGACCACCAATAATCCTTCTTCATGTCTTGGTACATCTTTGTGGCACCGGATGGATAGAGTATCGGGTCTTGTGAGCTTCGTCCATAATCTTCACACGTAGATTCCCGAAACGAGGAATCCACACCCGTCCAAATCGAGTTTTAACACCAAGTGTTTTCACTCAATTCCCCAACCAGACCTTTCATTCTTTCAGGTTTAGATGATCTTCTCTTAATGCCACATCCTGAAACTCCTTGACTAGCTTCATTACATCAGAGGTCATGATTAGTTGGTATGCTTTCACCCGAATTGTCTCGGGCCTCTCCTTCCAGCTAAGAGCACCAGCCACCACGTTAGCTTTGCCGGGAGGGTAACGGATCTCACAATCATAATCTTTTATGAGCTCCAACCATCGTCTCTGCCTCATGTTCAGGTCCTTCTGCTCAAAGAAGTACCTTAAGCTCTTGTGGTCAGTGAAGATGATGCACTTCGTTCCCTACAGATAGTGCCTCCAAATCTTTAGTGCAAAGACCACGGCCACTAGTTCCAAGTCATGAGTAGGGTAGTTGACCTCATGAACCTTTAGTTGTGGGGATGCATAGGCTATAACTTTTCCTCTTTGCATTAACACACACCCGAACCCCGAGTAAGAAGAATCTGAATACACCACCAAATCTTCCCTTCTATCGGGTAACGACAAGACAGGAGCTTGAGTCAACCTCGCCTTCAATTCTTCGAATGCCTTCTCCTGAGCCTGACCCCATACAAACTTTACATCCTTCTGGGTCAACTTAGTCAATGGAGAAGCAATCTTAAAGAAGTCTTGGATAAATCTTCTTTAGTAGCCCGCCAAACCCAAGAAACTACGAATCTCGGATGGCGTCTTTAGAGACTTCCATTGCGTCACTGCCTCTACCTTAGCCGGGTCCACCATAATCCCATCGGGATTCACCACATGACCCAAGAACTGAACTTCGCGTAACCAAAACGCGCACTTGGAGAATTTTGCATACAACTTCTCCCTTCTTAACGTCTCCAGAACCTCCCGAATGTGACCGGCATGCTCAATCTCATTCTTCGAATAAATCAGGATATTGTCGATAAACACAATCACCGATTTATCTAACATTGGCCGACACACTCGATTCATCAGATCCATAAAAGCAGCTGGCGCATTGGTCAATCCACACGACATAACGAGGAACTCATAATGACTGTAGTGCGTGCAAAAAGCTGTTTTAGGAATGTCCTACTCCTTCACTTTCAGCTGATGGTAACCAGATCGAAGATCTATCCTCGAAAACCAACTGGCACCTTGGAGCTGATCAAACAGATCGTCTATTCTCGGTAGGGGGTATCGGTTTTTCACTGTCAACTTGTTCAGCTCTCGGTAGTCAATACGCATCCTCATACTACCATCTTTCTTCTTCACAAATAATACTGGAGCACCCCATGGAGAGATTACTCGGCCTAATGAATCCCTTATCCAGCAGTTCTTGTAACTGCTCCACTAACTCTTTCATCTTAGTCGGAGCCAACTGCTACGGTGCCTTGGCAACGGGTTGAGAACTGGGTATCAAGTCAATTTGGAACTCAACCTCGCGATCTGGTGGCACACCGGTAGGTCTTCTGGGAATACGTCCGGAAAGTCGCGCACCACTGGTACTTCGGATAATTTTGGTACCAACGCATCCACATCTTTTATGTATGCCAAGTAGGCACCACATCCGCCTCTCATGCACTTTCCCACCACCGCCATCGAAATCACCCTCGGGATTGTCATGACGCAATCACCATAAACAGTCACCTTATTTCCGTCAGGCGTTGTCAATCGGATCATCTTCTTACGACTCACGATGTTTGCCTCATAGGTTGCTAACCAGTCCATCCCTAGTACTACATCAAATCCACCCAGGGGTATCATGTGTAACCTAGCAGCAAACCTATGGCCTTCTAGTTCTATGGCACAGCCCTCTATCACCTCAGTAATTCTAGTGGACTTACCAATAGCATTTTCTACATCGAATGGCTCACCAATACATCTATTCTTATTAGGGAACTTAGCACCAAAGGCAACAGAAATGAAACTCCTACTAGCACCAGAATCAAACAACACAGGTGCAAGAGTTTGGTTTACTTGAAACATACCTGACACCACGTCGAGATCTGTCTTAGCCTCCTCCCGAGTCATCGTCAAAGCTCGGGCGCTTGCCTTCTGCCCTTCTCCTCCGGCCTTCTTCACCTCGGAACCTTGGCCCTTGGCTTCTTACACTCCCTGCTCATGTGACCACTTCCCCCATAGTTGAAACACTTCACACCTCCACAGTCTTTAGCCATATGACCAGCTTCCCACACTTGAAACAATTATTCGACCCCCATCTACACTCGCCATCGTGCTCCTTCCCGCACTTGCCACACTTCTCCAACCCAGTACTAGCTGTGACCACACGTCGGTCACCTACCCTCGCCACCTTATGGTTTGGAGCGGCTCTACCATGTCCGAACCGTTTCCCATTCCAATTTCTCCCATCCCTACTCGTCTTCTTCTCCTCAGCCACTACCACCTCACGCTCATCATATAGTCTACCAGCAAAATCAACCACCGACCTAAAAGTGCTTGGCCGGGCGGCGATCATATGCCTACGGATTTCCGCCGGCTGTCCCTGGATATATCTCTTAATCTTTCGTGACAGTGGTCTCACCTGATCGGGCACCAGTCGTGCCATTTCATTGAACTTTGTGGTGTACTCTTGGTGTGTCATAGTTCCCGCCTTCAGTTGCAGATGCTCTCTCTCGATCTTGTCCATTTCCCGGTGAGGACAAAAGTCCTCGATCACCAACTTCTTCAACTCTGACCATCTCATTCTCCAGATCGCCCGGCTACCCTCGGCTTGGACGATATTGTCCCACCAGCACATAGCTGAGTCTACGAATGAGTGGGTAGCAAACTTAAACTTTGGGTCTTCTCGGCACTCGCTGATATCAAGTACCGCCTCCATTTCCCTCACCCACTGGTGAGCAGCAGCGGCAGTGCTGTTTCCATTGAAAGTAGGGGGTTTGCATCTCATAAACACCCCGTAGTTGCAGCCTCGGGTCACCTCCGGCGCAGGCTCTTCTTCCTCGTCCTCATCATCGGACGGAACCGTCTCAGGCTGTCTTCTTTCTCCCGTAGGTCCAATCCTTTCCTTTCTCTCTCTCTCTCTAACTGCCTTTATCACTTCGGTCACCACAGATGGTAGGATCGTCTGCATGACTTGGTGCACTTCTTCCACAACCGCCTCCTCCACTAAGGCTCTCAGGTTAGCACTCTTATCTCCGCCCTCCGAATGAGGGGTTTCTGGTTCTTCATGAACCACTTTCTCGACTCTGGGTCTCCCCCTCTTGGGTCGCGGTTCAGCACCGTGACCTCCACCACGAGAGGCCTTCGAAGATCTACCACCAGCCATCTACTAACACATTGAAAGATTCAAACACCAACACGGCCATTCAAGGGAACAACTCAGTTCATGTCAAGTATAGTAAGTCCCTAACTATAGTGGCCAGTTGTGATTAGCAACTCACCTTACTCTTCATACTCCGAGCATTACCTGTCCTGACTACATTAATATTAAAATCTACATACAACGCATAACCACATACCATGCGCACATAAACCGGTTAACATAACGAAAATACCTGATGGCACGCAGCTACTCAGATTGGCATCCCATTCCTATTCCGTCCCATTCTCAGTTTAAGTTAAGGTTTATTTTGAAAATTTACCCATTTCACTTAAACTTCGGCTCTGATACCAACTTGTAAGGCCCCGTTCTCGGGACGCTTACCGCTGGTGATTCATTGCACGTAAAACATATACTTTACATTTATTCATAAAAACATTGCAGCAGAAAACATAAAACAAATGGCATTTCATCTCATTCTAAAATTTTTGCAAAATAATGCATCATTTGTTGGTTACAAAATTACACTGTTGTATTACATCACAAAAGCCTAAAATAAATGGATGCCATCCAAAAAAGCTGAGTAGCCGCCTCGTGCCATCCTCAGCAACGTTTACCTGCCAACTGAAAACATATAAAAGTCAGCATCGCTGAGCGAGTTCTAGTTTTATAAATAAACATACATAAATCGTTATTTAATTCATTTCAGAGTCCATACTATACCTTTCATTCATTCGTGGTCATACATCATACGTACATACAGATAATATCATTATTATCTTCCATTACGTTCGTTAATCTTCGTTCATTCGTTACATCTTGTGACATGTACAACACCCCGAACATTGTGCACGAAGCTGGTTATTGGGCTTGAGGTCTATCATGGACCCTGAACATTGTGTACGAAGCTGACTCCAGTTCCTGAGGCAAGTACATTCACCATTCATCTTTTCTTTTCATTCCGGATCAATGCCATATGCTATACCCCGAACATTATGCATGAAGCTGGTTACTGGGCTGAGGTCTATCATAGACCCCGAACATTATGCACGAAGCTAACTCGGGTACCTGGGGCAAGCGGCAAGGATCCCATACATATGGTCAATCACAAGGATTGGACCCCAGTGTGCATCCTTCTAGGGTAGCTAACCCACACACAGTTGAGCTAACACCCTTCGTTGGGTGTGGACCTCCATACATTTGCTTGCAAGACTTTATACGTTCATTCATTCGTTAATGCATGCATTCATTCATCATGTTCCTTTTTCATTATCTTTCACTTTACGTTACATAATACTTCCGGTTCATTCATTAAGATAACACGTAAAGCCATGAAAAGATAAACATTCATCAGTATAGGAGCATAACATAACATACCAGTCATACATCATCACAGGGCATTATTCATACAAAACATACGACATGCATAATCATGCACATCATGAGCATCATCATCCATAGCATGCCCATCATACAATCTATGACCCCAAAAGTCAACTTATAGTCCCCCGGGAATTTCCCAAGTCAAATCCTACTTTACACATTTTTCCCAAAATTCAGAAAAAATATTCTAAGTCCTAGGCGCATGGGCACTATGCAGGCGCATGGACACTATTCAGGCGCATGAGGAACACTTAGGCGCATGGGCCACTTTCAGGCGCATGGGTACTGTTCAGGCACATGGGGATTCCTGGACGTCTGAACACTTAATAAATTCCAGCCCAATCTAGGCGCATGGATACTGTTCAGACGCATGAACACTTAGGCGCATGGGCCCCTTGGGCGCATGGGCACTATTGGAGCGCATGGCCCGACACTTAGTCATCCTACTAACATTTCTAGGCGCATAGGCCACTGTTCAGGCGCATGGGCTGAACTTAAACATTTCTAAGGCAAATTTTGGGCGCATGAGCTACTGTTTAGGTGCATGACTTACACTTAATTCTTTCTAAGGTACTTTCAGATGTATGAACACTTATCTAGACGCATGAGCATTCTGTAAAACATGTTTCTAGGATAGTTTCAATCCTAATCATCGAACCCATCTGTTCTAAGCATATTGTGGCTATTCTAAACATGAGCAGCCTATAAACCATCCAGAACTAACATCCAACATACACCATACATACGTGTATTCACACATAAACTTGTAAAATCATTTTAATACGTTTTCAGCCCCAAAGATAGTTTAAAACATGTAAAACCCGGGGGTCTAGAACTCACCTGGAGCAACTTGGGTGTTCTTACTTTTAACCCGCTTGCAAAGAGTTCAAAACACCTAGTAACAACATCCAAACACACACACATGAGCACAAACATAATGCATAAGCACATAATCACATAACCGGGCTAAAACCCAACATAAAAACATAAAAACCGCGAATTCTTACCTTTAATTTGATTTCTTCTTGTTCTTCTTCTACAAAACTGAGAGTTCTTCTGCTCTCTCTCTCTAAAACCGAAGAAGATGATGATGTGAAATCAGGGTGGGCGGCCATGCCCACCTTTACACTAACTTTTCAAAGAATTTTGTCCTTTTAACATTTTTAGTCCCTCTAGTTGGACCTTATTGCCTTTCTTGCTTTTATTCTTCATATCTTGACTTTTGAAAATAACCGGGTGTTACACAAGGAAAGGAAGGAGAAGGAGAATAGAAACGGATCGACGGGCAAGGGAAGCGGAAGGGAGGAGGAACAAGCAGAGCCTGAGACCGTGCTGTCTGAGGAGGAGGAGGATGATGTAGTGGGGGTAGTGACCGGAGGGTGTAGTTATGGGGCGTTCCAAAGGTGTATGCCCCCGACTTTTGATGGCAATGGCAAAGCTGTTGTCACTCACCGCTGGGTGAGAGAGATGGAGGCAGTCTTGGAGAATAGTGAGTGTCACGAGGACCAAAAGGTGAAGTTCGCAACTCACTCTTTCATTGATTCAGCGCTGTGTTGGTGGGACAATATTGTCCAAGCTGAGGGTGCCAAAGCCATCGGGAAAATGCGATGGAAGGGGTTTAAGTAGTTGGTGATCGAGGAATTTTGTCCTCACAAGGAACTCAATAAAATCGAGAGAGAATTCTTGCAACTTGAAGCGGGAACCATGACCCACCAACAGTACACCACCAAATTCAACGAGATGGCAAGGTTGGTGCCGGATTAGGTGATGCCGGTGTCAAGGAAGATCAAGAGGTACATCCAGGGACTGTCAGGTGACATTCGTAGACACCTGATTGCTGCTCAGCCAGGTACCTTTCGATCGGTGGTGGATTTGGCGGGTAGATTGTATGATGAGCGAGAGGAGACTATGGTGGAGGTGAAGAAGATGAGTGGGGATGGTAAGAACTGGAATGGGAAGAGGTTTGGACATGGTGGTTTCACTCCAAAAAACAAGAAGAGGAAAGTGGACGATCGTAGGGTGTTGTCAAGATCAGAGGTGAAAAAGTGTGGCAGACGTGGAAGGGAGCATGCCGGTGAGTGCAGGATAGGAATGAATGTATGCTTGAGATATGGCAAGCCTAGCCATATCGCTAGAGACTGTAGGGTGCTGAAGTGCTATAACTATGGTGGAGAGGGCCATGCGACCAAAGACTGTAAAAAGCCGAGGGCGGAGAGCTCCGGAGCCAAGAAGAAGCCGGAGGAAGGAGGGCAGAGGGCAGGCGCTGGAGCTTACACCATGACCCGGGAGGAAGCCAGAGCTGATCCTGATGTCGTGTCAGGTATGCTTCTAGTAAACCAAACTTGTGCCTCTGTATTGTTTGATTCCAGTGCCAGTAGGATTTTTATTTCCACTACTTTCTGTGCTAAGTTGCCTATTAGTAGTAGAAATGTTAGTGAACCATTCGATGTAGAAACCGCTATTGGCAAGTCCACGAGAATTACTGATGTGATAGAGGACTGTGCCATAGAACTAGATAGTCGTAGGTTTGCTGCTAGGTTACACGTGATGCCCCTAGGTGGATTTGATGTAGTACTAGGGATGGACTGGTTAGCAACCTATGAAGCAAACATCGTATGTCGCAAGAAGATGATTCGATTAGTTGCGCTCGATGGGAGTTTGGTTACGAATTATGGAGATCGCGTTACTACGATCCCGAAGGTGATTTCGATGGTGGTGGCGGGGAAGTGCATGAAACGTGGATGTAGTGCCTACTTGGCATACGTAAAAGATGCAGATGTGTCGGTACCACAATTATCTGAGGTGCCAGTGGTGTGCGACTTTTAGGACGTATTCCCGGAAGGCATATCCGGCGTGCCACCGGATCGCGAGATTGAGTTCCAAATTGGTTTGATACCCGGTGCTCAACCCGTTGCCAAAGCACCATATCGATTAGCTCCGACTGAGATGAAGGAGCTCATGAGCCAATTGCAGGAGTTGATGGATAAGGGATTCATTCAACTGAGTATCTCCCCGTGCGATGCTCCGGTATTGTTTGTAAAGAAAAAGGATTGAAGTATGCGAATGTGCATCGACTATCGAGAGCTGAACAAGTTGACGGTGAAGAGTCGGTACCCGTTACCAAGGATTGATGACTTGTTTGACCAGCTCCAAGGTGCCATTTGGTTCTCGAGAATAGATCTACGATCTGGCTACCATCAATTGAAGGTGAAGGAACAAGACATTCCTAAGACAGCTTTCCATACGTGTTATGGACACTATGAGTTCCTCGTTATGTCTTTTGGTCTAACTAACGCACCAGCTACCTTTATGTATTTGATGAATTGAGTGTGCTGGCCAATGTTGGACAGATCAGTGATTGTGTTCATTGATGATATTCTGATCTACTTAAAGAGCGAAGAAGAGCATGCCGGTCACATTCGGGAGGTGTTGGAGACATTAAGAAGGGAGAAGTTGTATGCCAAATTCTCCAAATGCGCGTTCTGGTTGCCTGAAGTTGAATTCTTAGGTCATGTGGTTAATCCTGATGGAATCATGGTGGACCCAACAAAGGTGGAGGCGGTTATGCAATGGAAGTCTCCAAAGACGTTGTCCGAGATTCGTAGTTTCTTGGTTTGGCGGGCTACTACAGAAGATTCGTCCAAGACTTTTCGAAGATCGCTTGTCCACTAACCAAGTTGACCCGGAAAGATGTGAAGTTTGTATGGGGTCAAGCTCAAGAGAAAGCATTCGAGGACTTAAAGGCAATGTTGACTCAAGCTCCTGTTCTGTCATTACCCAAAGGAAGCGAGGATTTGGTGGTCTACTCTGATGCTTCCTACTCAGGGTTGGGGTGCGTGTTAATGTAGAGAGGGAAGGTTATAGCCTATGCATTCCGACAGTTGAAAGTTCATGAGGTCAATTATCCCACTCACGACTTGGAGCTAGCAGTCGTGGTCTTTGCGTTGAAGATTTGGAGGCACTATCTCTACGGGACGAAGTGCACCATTTTCACTGACCACAAGAGCTTGAAGTACTTCTTCGAGCAAAAAGATCTAAACATGAGACAGAGAAGGCGGTTAGAGCTCATAAAGGATTATGATTGTGAGATCCACTATCACCGGGCAAAGCCAACGTGTTGGCTGATGCTGTTAGCTGAAAGGAGAGGCCCGAGCCAATTCGGGTGAAAGCATATCAACTGATCATGACCTCTGATGTGATGAAGCAAGTCAAAGAGTTTCAAGATGAGGCACTGAAAGAAGATCACCTTAACTTTGAAAGGATGAGAGGTCTGGTTGGGGAATTGGGTGAAAACACACTTGGTGTTAAAACTTGATTTGGACGGGTGTGGTTTCCTCGTTTTGGGGATCTACGCACAAAGATTATGGATGAAGCTCACAAGACTTGATACTCCATTCATCCTGGTGCCATGAAAATGTATCAAGATATGAAGAAAGATTATTGGTGGCCGGGTATGAAGTGTGATGTGGTGGGGTATGTGGGTAAGTGCCTTACTTGCTTACAGGTGAAGGCCGAACATCAGAAGCCGTATGGAAACATCCAACCTTTGGATATATTAGAATGGAAGTGGGAGCACATCACCATGGATTTCATTACGAAGCTGTCGCGTACTCCAAAAGGCTACGATGCCATATGGGTGATTGTCAACCGATCCGCTAGACATATTCATCTTAGAGGTTGGTGGATCTATTCATCAAGGATATTATAACTCGTCATGGTGTGCTGGTGTCTATTGTATCCGACCGTGACACCCGGTTTACATCCAAATTCTGGAAGAAATTCCATGATGCCATGGGGACGAGGTTACATATTAGCACGGCTTATCATCCCCAAACTGATGGTCAGTCAGAAAGGACCATTCAGACATTGGAAGACATGCTTCGGGCATGTGTGATTGATTTTGGAGAAGTTGGATGACCACTTACCATTAGCTGAATTCTCATACAATAACAGCTATCATGCCAGCATTTGCATGCCACCATATGAGATGTTATACGGTAGGAGATGCAGAACACCCGTTTGTTGGGGTGATATTGGTCAGAAGGAATTGGGGAGCGTCGAGGTAATTGAGGCTACGACTAAGAAGCTTGAGAAGATTAAAGCCTTCATGAAGGCAACCAAAGATAGACAGAAGTCGTATGCTGATAAACGACGTAGACCGATTGAGTTCCAGGTGGGTGATCGGGTTATGTTGAAGGTCTCACCTTGGAAGGGTATCATTTGATTCAGGAAACGAGGTAAGCTAAGCCCGAGGTACATAGGACCTTTCCGAATCATTGCTCGAGTAGGAGAGGTGGCCTATAGATTGGAGTTCTCAAATGAGTTAAGTGGAATTCACCTAATATTCTATGTATCTCATTTGGGAAAATGCTTAGCTGATGAAGACATGATTGTTCCACTCGAAGACATCAAAGTAGACGAAAGGCTCAATTATGTGGAGCAACGAGTGGCAATCATCGATCGTAAAGAGAGAAGTTGAGAAATAAAGTGGTTCCTCTTGTGCGTGTATAGTGGAAGCACAGGAAGGGATCCGAATCTACATGGGAGACTGGGGAGGAGATGAGGCAGCATTACCCTCGTCTGTTTGAGGAATAACAGGTTTTGGGGACGAAACCTATTTAAGGGGGGTGGACTTGTAACACCCGGTTATTTCTTAAAAAGAAAAGAAAGAATAAGAGTTGAAGAATAAAGAAAGGAAATGTCAATAAACCAAGTTGAGGGGTTAAATATGTAAAAAGGACAAAAGTACAAAAGGTGGTGTAAAGGTGGGCATGGCCGCCCACCCTCACTTCAGATCACCACTTTCATTCGGATTAGAAAGAAAGAGAGCAAAAAGCTATGGGCATGAAGAAAAAAGAAGAAGAAGAAGATTGAATTCAAGGTAAGAATTCGAGGTAAGAATTCAAGGTTTTTAAGTGATTATGTTGGGTTTTGTCTTGGTTACATGCTTATATGCTTATGTGCTTGTGTGTGTGTCTGTTTGTGTGTGTGTTTTGGTGTGTTTTAGGTGTTTGAACTCATTTCCATGTAGGTTAGAAGGAGGAAACACTAAAAGTTGCACCAGGTGAGTTTCTAGACCCCAGTTTTACTTGTTTAAAACTCTTCTCAGGGCTGAAAATGAATTAAAATGATTTTCAAATGTTTATGTATGTATACCCGTATGTATTATGCATGTTTGGTGATGTTTCTTAGATGCTTATAAGTTGTTCATGCTTAGAATAGCCTTGGTAAGCTTAGAACAGATAGGATTGATGTTTGGATTCGAAATTATTCTAGAAACATGTTGAACAGAAGACTCATGCGCCTAAATAAGGCCCATGCGCCTGGAATTGCCTTATAAATGATTAAGTATATCTCATGAGCCTGAACAGTGCCCTCATGTGCCTAGAAAATTAGTCAGGTGCCTAAGTGTAGGGCCATGCACCCTAATAGTACCCATGCGTCTGAATAACCCCATGCGCCTAAGTTTCCCATACGCCCGAATAGTGTCCATGTGCCTGAATGGTTCATGCGCCTAAGTGTTAAAGCAGTTAAGTGTTGGTCTGATGCACCTGCATAGTGGTGAAGCGCCCAAACAGGGCCCATGCGCCCAAATAGTGTCTAAGCGCCTGACACTTAGAATTTATTCAGAATTTTTGGGAGTTTGTGCTTTTAGGGTTTTGATCGAGGTTAGACTAGGGCTTATTAATGATGGGTTTCATGCATGATTATGATTATTTTATGATTGTTCCTTAATAATAATAATAATAATAATATTATTAGTATGTGACTTTACGTGGTGTGCTTATAATCATAACGTAAAGTATTGCTAATAAGAAAGTGAAAGAGCAATGAAGAAGAGAAGTGAAACTTAATTAAAATATTAACAAGTCTTGCAAGCTTACAGGAGGGACACGACCATGAGGTCGTCAGCTCAACCGTGATGCAGGTTAGCTACCTTTAGATGCTCATGGGGCTAGTCAAGTGAGACTGGAGGACCTTTGCAGCATACCCTAGGTGTCTGGGTCGGCCTTGTATACAGTATGTAGAGCCCCTTGTTGGAAAAAGAGGGCCCAACACCATTTCCTCCGTGCATACAATTTAGGGTATTGCTCATTGGTCCATATAGATATTGAAAGATAAAAATAAAAGAGTACAGAGTAAACAAGGCATACAGTAAAGAGATAAAGCATTACGTAATTATATAGTTAATGCGTGCTCATGTATAAAGAGACGAAGTTTTCATAAAACGAGTATTTTCATATATATACCTCTAATCATTAACTTTAAGAAACAAAAGAGCTCAACTGCACCCATGTAATAACATCATGCTAAATTTAAACGTGAATCTCATATGTTCTAATTAGGATTGCTTTGTTGGTGACCTTCACTTTTCTTTACCGAGCTCGGAATTTATATAAGGATACCAGGTGAGTTCTAGTGATCCCCTTTTTACTACTGCTTTGGGGTGAAACATTCTTTGTTATTTATGAACTATAATTGTGCTTTACTTGGTGATTGTATGTGGGATTTGTGGTTACCTGCTGATACTTATATCATGATCATTAATTCTTTCGTGAACCGCTTGTTTTATATGGATAGATCTATTTGGGGAATCCCCCACACACAGTGGCTTCCGTTCTTGAAAGGGTACCCCACTGAGATCCTGAGGGGTCGTTTGTGGCATGTGACAAGTTTTGATTAAGAATCTATGATGAACCATCCGGGCAGGTATGGTACATTGATTTGGGGCTCAGTTCTTCCTTTGTGAATGGCCGGTTAAACACAAGTTTAGAAGAGGCCAACCGGGACTGAGTGCAGGGTTGATTATGATTCTCCCACAATGTTGAAACTGTGATTCATTCCTTTTTATCAAATGAGGATTTGTTAAGTCCGTTTTGTTTTTAAACTTTGAGCACTTGAACTCACCAAGTTTATGTTGACACAAAATCTTTTGAGCATGTCTTTCAGGTACAGCTAGGTAGATTAGCTGAGCTATAGAAGATATCTAAATCCAAAGCAAGAAGTGTGGGTAGGTGTTGAAGGCAAAAGTTGAGCCCAAAAGCCTTTGTTACTGAAGCCTCAAGAAATATTGACCAAGAGATTGATCATGATACCTATAGATTGTAGATTGAGGCACCTTGTAAACTGAAACAAAGCCAATATTCTAATGTAAATATTGTGAGATGCATTGTAATAAACCATTTAATTTCCGCTGCATTTTGGTTGTTGTTTACCAACCGTTACATCCCGCCTCTCTGGGCCCGGGGTGTGACAACTATCCTGAAAGGAATTGTGCTGAGCCTGTTGAGACCTTGGAGTATCCGGGAAAGTGATATACGGTCCAGAAGAGTATGATGGCTGCTAGTTGTATGTCAGGTATTGCTGAGGTTGTGCGGGTACTAAGCCTTTAGCAACCATTAAAGCTCTCTGGGCCCGGGGTGTGACAACTATCCTGAAAGGAATTATGCTAAGCCTGTTGAGACCTTGGAGTATCCGGGAAAGTGATATACGGTCCAGAAGAGTACGATGGCTGCTAGTTGTATGTCAGGTATTACTGAGGTTGTGCGGGTACTGAGCCTTTAGCAACCATTAAAGCGTTGCTAGCAGGAAGGCTCAAAGGTCTGCTTGTTTGGTGGCCCTTCTTACTTTCCGTCTCTAACCGGTATCCATCAAGGATGCCATAGAGCTTAGTCATAGTAAGAGTGTTCAAGTTCACTATCCTCTTGATAGATACATAGTAGAATGTCCACTCATATGGAAGAGCACTCATGAACTTTCATGGGAGATCTCTAAGTTCAGGAGTGATCTTCACAGACTGAAGAGAAGAAATAAGATCCATGTACCTGAAATACTACTGGCTAAGGGTCTCTCCAGCAATATAAGTTAAGTTCTCAAACGGGTGCTTCAGTGAGTCCTTCTTGGAGTCGTTGGAGCTTGAATACATCTGAGCAAGTGCATCAAACTATTCTTTAGCAGACTTACAATGCTCAAACCCCACCATGATGGAGTTGGGTATTGCAGTCATCAGAATGGTCATTGCATTGCTGTCAACGTCCATCTTCTTCTGGTCTTTGTCAGAATAATCTTCAACAGCCTTTTCTATCATGGCAGTGTTTCCACCAGGTGCTGCCACCTTGGGTTTATACGGGCCATTGATAATGGAGTTCCACATTTTGCTGCCTTGGTATATGATGAAGCCCACCATTCTTCTGCTACAAGACCTAAAGTTTTCAGGAGTAATGATGGGAGCTTGGTCATGGTTCCCATCTCAACTTCGGATTTGTTAAGGGCCATTTTTTTGAGAGTTGTAAGGAGTAGTGAAAAACAGGTTGATTTGGATGGTTAGATCTCACAATCAAGAGCCTAAAAAGCTCTGATACCAATTGCAGAATCGGTTTATGTCACTAAATGCTTGGTTTTTCTCTCAAACTCACTTAAACAACACTCGGATGAATAGCAAAGTCTCTAAGAGTTGATAACAATATAATAAGTAATAATCAAACACAAAAAGTAATTTTCAAGGTACTTGCATATATTGCTTCTCAACTCAAATATTACAAGACTCTTACAAGCATACGTTTATGAGTTACAATGAGAAACTATATATAATACTACCTACAGCGGAATATACTTTGATACCAGCTAGAATCCTCTGACTAAAGCAAATACTATAAAGCTATAGTTTAAGGTATCTCAGATAAGACTTTATCTGAGATATGGTAGTAAGGACATGTCCCTGACTTACCTTTTGTCACCAACTAAAGTTGGTAACTTGTACTAACATAAGAAAGTGAATAGTGGAATAAAGTATGGTCAACTACATGGCTCTTTGAGAAAACGCCATGTAGTATTAGAGGTCTGCAGCGGAGTGTCAGACCATACTTATGTCCACTGGTTCATAGGAGTGTCTTCTGAAGGTTAAATGGCTTCGGAAGAACAAGTACTTCTAAAGCCACTTATACTTTGGAAGAGGCTACTACTTCCGAGGCTTGAGGACTTCTTTCTTCATACTTCAGAAGTAGACTTCTAATTTCTTCTTTTGAGACTTGACCTTTGGAAGTGACTACTTTGTTTTCAGAAGTAGAGATTTGCCTTTTTGGAAGCAAAACTTTCATTCTGTCTTCGGAAGAACTCTTCTTCCTTCGGAAGTTCCACACTTGGCTTCGGAAGCCTTTGTAAGTAGCACCAAAATTTGTCTAAGTGATTTGGTTTTGGTTGCACCAGCCTTCTTCTTGATCCAACATGTGACCTTATTATATAGGTTTGAGAGTGTTATGCATGATTCTTAGTCAATAATGATTAAGAAATGTGTTCAACATGGTCGGATGAGTAATCATGCGAATGGCCCATACTTATGGACAATACCCATGAATACATCATGCTTATGGACCAGTCGCATGACTGAACCAGGAGACCGGACCGGTCGCACGATTGAGACATAAGATTGACTCAGTCGCACGACTGAACCTTCAGTCGTGCGTATGTCTTAATCGCATGATTCAGTCGCTCGACTGAACTATGCTAATGGTTCAGTCGTATGAATGAAAGCCCCTAACCTATAAATACCACTTAATTCATGAAAAAACAAAACAATTAAAGAGAATTCGAAACACTTACGAACCCTAGCGGTCCAGAACGTCCAAGGAAGCTTGTCCAAGTTCATAGATCATTCCTGATCTATCTCTATTCGTTCATAACGTTTAGTTTCAATCGTATATTGATCGGGTAATTGTTCTCACTGATTTGATTGCCAATCAAATAGAATTCCGCACTATTTGATTAGGTTTAAACGCAGAATCCGTTAGTATTCTGTATGTACACGGTCCTGCCAAGTGGTATCAGAGCTTTGGCTCTTGATTTTGCGTTTGATTCGATTAGTTTTCGGGTCAAAACTCACGTCTTCATTCAAAAAGGTCATCTTTTTTAGTCCATAGGAGGTTTTAGACGTTCTTAGGCATAAAACTTTAAGTTTTTTGTCATACTGCAGATTAGGGTTTCTGGGAAAATCGTGTTTTGTGTCAAAGTGTCAAAATTCGAAAGTTTTCAAACACAGCATCCTTCAGTCGCACGAATAGCTCATTCGTACGATTGGGTCATCCGCATTGTCCATCCGCATGATTGAGTCATCCACATTATCCATCCGTATAATTGAGTCATCCGTATTGTCCATTCGCACGACTGAATAACTCCAGTCGTTTGAGTCCATTCGTCTTGTCCATACGCACGACTGAATCCAATCACACGATTGAATTCATTCACACCCTTCATTTGCATGAGTGAACCATACGCATAGCCCATTCTTACGATTGAACCTGTCCTGTTCTTCTAGTACCAAGTTTATACAAATGGAAGATCCGTTTGCTTTGTTCACTGCCGGGAAGGACTCATGCATCCAAAACCTTCTGCTTCTAGAAAATGAAATAGGAAATCACAATAAATCGCCGAAGCTTATAACGTTGGATGACTATCCACAATGGAAACAGCGGTTTGAGATTTACCTGAATGGAGTGGATCCTAACCTCTGGACCTCTATAGAGACTTGTTACACGGCACCAGTAAGCGCAAATGGAGTAAATTGACGTTGGGTTGAATGAGCGAGGCTCAGAAGATACTCTTCAATGCTGAGAAGAAAGTCTATGCTTTGCTGACTCAGTCAATCCCGAAAGACATCTTTCACCAATTCACTGAGAACAAGCAGGCGAAAAAGTTGTGGGAGGCATTAGAGAAGAGATACGATGGGAATGCGAAATTAAAGGCACTAAAGGCAAAGGCTCTCAAGAAGGAGTTTGATAATTTCTCCACAACTGGGAATGAGAGCTTGGATGACATCATCGATAGGTTATACCATCTAATGAGTGAGCTGCACACTCGTGGTGTAACGACGTCTATGGAAGATAAAGTTTCAAGCTTTGCAGATGGGTTGCCTGAGAAATGTGATTCATTTGTGTCCAACCTAAGACAGAATGACATACTTGCTACGTTGGACATAAATGACTTCATCTTGAAGTTAAGGGAGGAGGAACAAAGGATGACGTACAGGTCAAAGAAAGGATCGTACGTTCAGAATCCTTCACAATACAACCTGGTTCCCAATTCAACTGGTTCAGGAGCACCACCTCAAACAGCTCTTGTGTCCAGTTCCACGGCTCCTTCCCAATCCACTGCTTCAGGACCAGAAACGTCTGGGTCATCATCGACTCAATACATAGTGCCTGAAGCCAATACTATGAAGTTGAAGACCAAGAATCTCGGTAGTGTCATAGTGGAGGTTGCAAAAGAGCACATGGATCTTCTAGTAGCAGTGGTTCAATCGTATGACGGTCTAGTAGCTGGGAAGATCAGGAATTGTCATCTTCCAGATGAAGATTACGAGCAGGTTGACGAGAACGAGCTGGAAAGGATGGATATCATGTGGGCTCTTGCAAGTGCAGTTAGATAGGCCAAAAAGTTCGTTAAGAAGACCGGACAGAATCTAGTAGCCACAAAAGATACGACCTTCGGTTTCAACAAAACCAAGGTCACCTGCTCCAATTGTGGTGAAATAGGGCACTTTAAACGTGAATGTGTGAAGCCCAAGAGAACATAAAATGGTAACCCATTTCCTAGTTTCAACCATTAATACAAAGACATGGTTGGAACCAGTTCTTCAAATAAAGACACTAAAGCACTAACTGCCCAAGGTGTTGAAGGACAAGACTGGTCCTTCAGATTTGTCTCTCCTGGAGAATCAAACATTGCTTGTGTCGAAGCATTGGATGATGGGTCTACCAGTGAAGGTGAGATAGCAGCTGAGCAAGTGATGACAGATACATAAGAAGCTGTGAACGTGGTAAACCACTTGGTTGAGGAAGAGCTTAGAGCAACAAGTTTAGAATCTCTAACATTAAAAGAGTCTACCTCTGCGTTGATGGCTGATTCAACGGAATCCTATAGGTAAGTTCTTTAGATCAACTATTTAATAAACATGCATGTTCTGAATGTGAAAAATTTAGGGAAAGCATAGATCTAAATTTTGCTAAGTTATTAGAACAAAATGATAACTTAGTAAGTGACTTACAACTCTGCACTAAAGCTAATCATATATTAAAACAAAATGAGTGCAGTTTTAAAGAAAAGATAGAACTTTTAAGTAAATACCTAAGGGAAACCAAGGTTGTTGCCTTAAATCAATCTAATGATATTAAAAAGTTTTATTTAAATTCATTAGAAGAAACCAAAAAAGAGAAAGCAGTGTTGGAAGTCAAAGTTAATTCACTAAAACAAAAACTGCATACTTGGGCTAGTTCTTCCCACATAGTAAATAACTTAGTGAAAGAACGAAACAATGTGGAAGGTTGGGATTCAAAGTAGTTCCACCACCACATGAGATCCTCTTGAATGAAAAATGTAGACCTATAAATAACAACCCAATTAAGGATCATGTTATGTCTACTCCTCTAGGTAGTGATCCTGATTCCACGGGTAAACCAGTGAAATCTGACACTAAACAGAAGGAGACTACTTTGAAATAAAAAGGCAAGATGCCAGTTGAGAACTTAAATGAGAATTTAAAAGGGTTAATTTAAGGTCAGGATCACCAAAGTCAAATTCAAAACCCAAACTGACTAAACCAGTTAACCACAAACGTGTTAATCATCAAAGTCCAACCAAAGGGCAAGTTAACGATGTTCATAATGTCAAAACAATTAATTTTGTTAATCAAGGTGAAATATCTAAAAGAGTAGTGACTAAACCAAACCAGACACACCTCACACCTTCACTAAACTCAACAACACACAAAAGTTTTCCTCAGTTTGTAGAAGCAAGATCTTGCTACAGTTGTGGAAAACAAGGACATATTTCTACTAATTGTCCTTACTATCAAACACCATGAAAGAAAATTGAACTTTATGATACACAACCAAATTCTTCTAAAATATGATCTAACACTCCACCTAAGAGTGTTAGTGAACCTAAAGTTCAAACCATAAGTCAGTCGTTTGTTTACCACAAACAGGCCTTACCCAAAACTGGCTTACGGAAAGAAAAGTCAAATATAGGATCTGACAGTGAGAATGATAAGAAGAAAGATATGCCCTCATCCTCTAAAGGACAATGGGTTGAGTTTATGATGTGTGATTCCTCTGGGTCACCCAAGCCAGTTAAGGCTTGGGTCCCAAATCTAAACTGACAAGTTTCTTTGATTACGCAGGGTGTCCGCTACAGCGCTATCACTAATACCTGGATTATTGATAGTGGGACATCCAGGCACATGACAGGGAATTTGTCTCTCCTTTTCATTTTCAAACAAATTAAAGGGAGACATGTTTTATTTCATGGAAATAAGAGAGGGTACATTACCGCTTAATGGCGTGATAAAGAAATATGATGTGATTCAAGAAGATGATAGTTCTTAGTCCGACAATTACCTTCTTAGTTTATTTTCTTATATTTATTTTATTTTCTTATATTTATTTTATTTTCTTGTCTATTAAAATCCTAAAACACAAAAAGATTTTTGGTTTTAGAATTTTAGGGGGAGAATAGCTTAGTCTAGTATTAAATTCATGCAGTATTTAATTACTTAAAAAAAGGGGGAGGGCAGCTTAGGTAATAAGAAATGAAATCAAATCTGTGATTCTGATTCACTGTAAATGGAAAATGATAGTACACAGGGAACGAATTTGTTGGGACTTTAAAACTAGTATGCTCAAAATGCAAAATTCAAAGTACAAGTCTGGGAAGTCTAAGCAAAAGTAAAGAAAATTGATAGGTAAACTAGTTGCTATTGAGATAACATAGAGAAAGTAGACCTACAAGTTGCTAGTCCATTATGTGATGTGTCGGTAGATTCAACACAATAGATGAGTAGACATCATTGGTGAATTAAAATTCAAACTAACTTGTTCAACTTGCTGTGGGTTCTCATCTTATCCCTGGTTAACACAATCAACGTATTTCCAATAAGGGGTGACGAGCAAAATAAATGCCACAAATGTGTGCGGATGACCACAAAGATGAGCAAAGCACATATAAAAAATGCTAAAAGAAATCAAGCTGATAACTTGCGTTGTTGGTGCGTTATATGCAAAAAGAAAAATAAATGCTCTAACAAGAAGATAGGTTGTGTGCATCTCTGCTGTGCGGTGGCACTGACCTGAGGATAGGCATAACCTAAATATTCTAGAATTCATTGTTGTTTGCGCCTCTCTACTGTGCGATGGCACTAACTTGAAGCTTGGCATCTCTTTGAAAGCTCTTAGAATAGTCTCTTCTTGTCCAATACCCGTAGACCACTCAAAAATCTCCTGAAGAATGTTGATTACCAAATAAGTGTGAGATCCACAAATGCATGTTGAAATAATTAAACCTAATTCATCACCATTGTAAGTCAAAAGTCTATGTATAGATTTAAGGGGACAAACATACTGAAAATCATCGTGACTGCAATTCTTGAAAGTCAAAATCATTGTGTGCATCTTATGCTTTAGTATGATTTCTTGAAAGTGCTAATGACTCTCAGACATAACAAGAATCTAGCATCTAGTGCATATTAATAAGGGGTTCCCAAACGATTCTATTATACCTGTATGATTCCATGATGAATTATTCCAGAATTAATCTAATCAACTTGTAGTTGTTCTGCTCAAACCCAAAACAACAAAAATATGTCTTCTTTATTTTAAATTTCTAAGTTATTTTTCTATTTTCTAGTTGTTTGTAGGATTAATCAACGGACTATTAACCTAGATGTACTCTGTGAATCACTTACTAAAATGGTTCACGTTTGAGGTGACAAATCAGTTTCTTAAATTAAAAGGATCACGTCTGAGGTGATCAAATGGTGTTAAAAGGTAATAATGTTTATCAAATGTTAACAATTTAAAGGATTGAAAGTGTAAAAGGCTCAAGCTCATAAGTATGAGCCAATCGCACGATTGGATCATAAGTATGAGCCAATCGCACGATTGAACCATATGTATGAGCCAGTCATACGACTGGACCATGAGTATAGAACAACCATGCGTCTGGACTACAAGACTTAACCAATCGCACGAATGGATCAAGGAGTATGAGCCAGTTGCATGTCTGAACCCCAGTCGCACGACTGAAGCATGAGGGCTCAGTCGCACGACTGCAGCATGCGTATAGGTCCAGTCGTACGACTGAACATTAACACAGTATAAAAAAGGGGTGAGTCGGTCGCATTTCTCACTACTCCTCAAATCATTCAAAAACCTCCTCATACGCAAGCACTCTGCCGAAATTTCATTTGCATTGATTACTCACTAATATTGTTTCTAACAGTTGTGCTAATCTTCTACAGGTACTTTGTGACTGAAATCAAACAAAATGCACGGAGTAATCAAACCCTAACTGACCTAATCGGTTAAAATCAAGAAATCAATAAAACCACTCAAATAGACCACTTAAATGAACAAAATAGTTGGTTTAAAGGATAGTAGGTGCTATTTACAGTGTTTGCAAGTTAAATGAGTCTAAACACGACGTCTAACATCAAGTTTTGACCAAGATTCGTAGTCGGAGTGCCGAATAGAGTCATATGCGAATAGACACGTCGAATGAACTTCAGTCACACGATTGAGCCAGACGTGCGATTCAATCGCACGAATGAATCATTCAGAATCTCAATCGCATGACTGACCCAAACGCATGGATTAACACAGGACTTAGTTCAGTCGTAAGCTCAACTGCATGACTGAATCAGCCACAAGCTCAATCGCACGACTGAACTCAGTCGTATGGTTCAATCACACGATTGAACCAGACTGATCTAAAATAGCTTAAGTTTCAACTGACTTCTTAATGCATAAATCTAACATATATGTCTCTTGTGTTACGGCAACATGGTTGATAGATGGACCATGACCACAAAGCACAACATCTGTGCTCACTTGGATGCCACCACTCGGAATGCTTTCAAGTTTGCTGGGATTATTGCATTTCTTCGACGATCATGAATCTTCAAGGCGATCTCTGTCCCCTGCACACCCTACAGATCTATTCAGTAGGCCTTCTAGGAAAGTGCCAGGGTAGATAGATCTGTTGAGCCATATTATATACAAAGCTCCATTTTTGGTCAAGAGATTGAGATCACTGAGGCTAATCTAAGGCGCATCTTAGATTAGGGTGAGGACGGAACCCACCAACTAAGCTACATCCCCTGACTGTCCAGGGATGGTCCATGAGGATCAAGTACGCCAGTGGCATAAATTCCGGCGTATTAAAAAAGAGCAACATGTGCCCTCAGTTCAAGTATTTGGCACAGGTGATCCTGAAGTGTATAGCCTCTAGGTGTGGAGGATTTAACAACCTGTCCGACCAAATCCAAAATGCATATGTTGCACTGGTACTGAACCATCCGTTCAGTTTCTCCTGCATGCTCTTCTCCTATTTGATCGAGAATCTTGAGGCTAAAGGAAATGAAGGCTTCTGTATGTACCCCCATTTCTTACAGCTTATTATAGACAAGAAGCTTCCTTCGCTACCGAAGGAAAGGGATGATGTTGTTGTGCTAGAAGTTATGGATGACACAACATTGGGGAGGATGAAAGTTTACAGGGGAAAGCAGGTGAAGCCCCCTATCAGGAGATTTTTTGGGCACCTGGCCCATGACGACTACGTGGCACCCTCTCGTAAGAGGTGGCATCATGAAGACAGTGATTCTGATACTGAGCCCTTCATGACTACCACATCCGATGACGGGGACGATGATGATAACCAAGATGACGGTCAAGGTAGGGGAGATGCAGGACCCCATACTTCTTCTGCTCCAGGTGGATCTGAGCAGGCTGTTATCCACTCGGACTTTCTGATAGAGGAAGAAGAGGACACAGATGATGAGCCTTTGGAACGAACGGTCGGGAGCCAGGTCGTGGCCACTGGTAAAGGCATAGAGGCGGTTGGTGGATGCCAGGCTAAGTCAAGGGGTGTTGCTGATGACGTTACTCATCCTACATACACCCTGACCAGTCCAGCAGCCAAGGGGAGCACCTACTACCAAGGGATCTAGGAAGAAGAAGATGGCGCATCCCCATGGCAAGAAGAGCAAGAGGCCCAGGATTACAGTGATCACATCTCCTGCCACTGCCACTGCCACCACCACTACCACTTCCATTGTCACACCCATAGCTACCACCACTACCACTTCCACCTCCACTGCCACAGCTACCACCACTACCACACCTCCCATCACCACTCCTCCCACGACTACTATCTCTCATCCCACCACCACTACCACAGCCACTCCACCACAGCACACACATATTCCACCTCCCATATTCACCATATCCATTACTACCTCCACCACTCACCAAGCAGGTCCATCCACACATTCTCCATTTCCAGTTGGACCCACTGTACCCCATATCAGGTTAGTGGAACAGTTGGCTAACCTAAACAGCACTGTGCTTAGACTGCTTGCAATTGATGAGCTTAGGGTTTCTCTGTTATAGAAGATGATGGAAGTGAATGCAGCTTAAGCTCAGAAGATCATGGAGCTTAGTGAGAAGAGTGACCTGTATGAGAGAGCTTTAAGCCGAGCCCACCATGCGCTTACAAGTCAAAATGAGCTGGTGCTGGCATCGGTAAAGAGGATTGAGGAGCTAGAAAAGAAGAACAAAAAGATACTTCTAAAGCTTAAAGGATCAAAGTCTGAGCCAAAGATCACAGATAGTGATGATGATAATGATGATGATGATGATGGTGAGGATGGTGAGGTTGAAGATGACATTAAGGAGGATGTTGGAGAAGGTGGAACGAGTGGGAAAGATCGTGAGGACAAGGATGACCAGGAAGGTGATACTGCTGCATCAGCCTCTCCTCAAGCTCAAGAGAGGTGAACCAAACGTAGCCAAGATCAAGGAGCCTCATCCTCTGCTCCTCCAGCTGAAGAACCTACTATTCTAGATAAAAGTAATGACTAGATGTTTTGTATTTAAAACTTCTATACTTGAATTATGTATTACATTAATGAAATTATTTATCATTTATGTCTTAATGTTTTATAAAATGACTTATGTGTGATATGCTTAATGTATAATCAAACAGATGAAGTTCAACAGACTGATGAATTTGATGTACAACCCCTTCAGCAGGTCAAGACTCAATTAACCATGATTCTTGACTGGCAAGGGATAGTTAAACAGTCTGTGAGCTACACACTAGAGGAGGGAGAGATCATACATAACCTGGCGGATGAACAGTTGGCTGAAATATTCAGGCTGAATCTAGATGAGCTGGTCAAAGATGCTCCTACAGTTGATGTGGTAAGTGACGATGAGCTTAACGATGTAGATGAAATTAAGATTGAGGATGTCACAGCTGAGCAGTATTCAAAGTACGCTGACCACGAAGGCAATGTTATACCGAATTTCGGTGATACTTTTGGCAGCGCTACATTGGAGAAGATGGATGAAGTAGAGAAAGAAAAAAAGAAAGAAGAAAGCTCAGCCCAAGCTTGAACGCCAATGTCAAATTGGAGAAAGCTGAATGGGCGGCTTGTTTTGCTGAAATGAAAGCCCAGTGCGCACCTACAAAGCAAAATGCCTACACCAAACTCTACAAAGTAAAACGTCATTAGCAGGTGTCTGGAAAAATCATTGCATGGGCTTATTTTGAAGACTTGAATGTCTATGCTGTAAAGAGAGAGAAGGGGATTGAGTACTTCAAATACCCTCATGATCTGAAGACTCTTCCTGGTTTTGAGCACAACCAACTAGCATGCTTAGATCTACTATATGCTAATCCAAGGAAGATGTCAGGTTGGTTTGAGGTTGCGTTGAAGAAAGAATACCACACCAGGTGGGCAAACTTCAAACCTCAACCACCAAAGAGGTACATCAGTAGGTCTAAGTGGACCCTATATCTGGGAAGCTGAAAGTAGTACTGAAGTGGAGTCCCCTATGCACAATGTCAAAGATTCCCTTACGGGAAATGCCTCAGGTGTTCACTCCACACTTCAAATGGTGGTATTATGATTGGAGGACATGTGAAGCGGTCATAGTTCTGAACAAACATGGAAAGATAGAGACAATACGGGTATTTGACCCTATGAGGCTTACAAACTTGTCGGCCGAAGATGTTTACACATTATACAAGTGGCCACTGTTCTATAACACGTAAGAAATTGTACAAGCTCTCCAGTTTCAACACGTGATAAGACTCTGCTTTGCATTTGAAATACATGCAGGAGTTAAAAAAGAGGAGAAGTACAAGAAGTTACTGGAACATGTGAAGAGTGTTAGACAATAGAGAAAACTAGGACCAAGGGGGAGTTTGTAGATGCATATGTTCCTAGTTTATGAGCTTAATGTAAATGTATTTCATGTCTTACACATATGTAATGAATGGGTTCAATTAAATATAATATGTGGTTGATGTTTATAATGTTTAATATTTCATATTATTATTTTGTTAAAGTATAATGTATATGTGTGACCTTATTATAGAGGTTTGAGGGTGTTGTGCATAATTCTTAGTCAATAATGATTAAGAAATGTGTTCAACATGGTCGGACGAGTAATCATGCGAATGGCTCATACTTATGGACCATACTCATGAATACATAATGCTTATGGACCAGTCGCATGACTGAACTAGGAGACTGGACCAGTCGCACAATTGAGACATAAGATTGACTCAGTCGCATGACTGAACCTTTAGTCATACGTATGACTCAGTCGCATGATTCAGTCCCTCCATAGAACCATGCTAGTGGTTCAGTCGTACGAATGAAAGGCCCTAATCTATAAATACCACTTAATTCATGGAAAACCAAACATTTAAAGAAAATTCGAAACACTTACGAACCCTAGCCATCCAGAATGTCCAAGGAAGCATGTCCAAGTTCATAGATCATTCCTGATCGATCTCTCTTCATTCATAACATTTAGTTTCAATCGTTTATCGATCGGGTAATTGTTCTCGCCGATTGGATCACCAATTAAATAGGATTCCGCACTATTTGATTATTTTTAAACGTAGAATCCGTTAGCATTCTGTATGTACACGGTCCTGACAGTTACCACTGTTCGAAAGGTCCATTGAGGTACGTTCAGTAGTGGCAGCTGAATTTGTATGAGTCCCTTCCACATTAGTGGGACTCACCTTAGTAATGGCTTGCTGATGGGGGCTAGAGATAAAAGGTCTCTCTTGGTTCTGTTGAGCTTTGAGAGAGTGTTGTAGATCAACTTCATTTCCATGAAAGCATGTAATTTCTTCATCAGTTTTAAATAGAATCTCGGTAAAGGATATAGAAGTTAAATCTAATGACCTGGGATCTTGATCAATGTCTACACGCATTGAGCCTATGTTGGGGTTGTCCCTTTGTGGTTGCTTAAAGGAGTATAAAGACTCACCCTAAGGGTTTCTAGCCTGGATTTCGGGCTCATGGGTTTGAGACTAAGGAGACTCAAAACCCATATTGAGGTCATTGTGAATGATGGTGAGACCTCAGAGTGATTGGGAGCCCATTATTCCACTCTAGTCCTTTTGGATTGAACAGGAGGAGCTTGTTCAATCAGAGAAGATTGAAAAGGGGTTTGTTTGGGGCGTCTTTGATATGTGATGGTGATGGGGTGAGAAGATAGATTTGGCAATGTGAGGGCAGTTGCTAATATGGGTTCATCACCTATGAGGTTAATAGGGATGTCACCAGGAGCTATTTGCTCAGTCATACCTGGAAGCAGAACAGTATGTCTTCCGGTGAAATCGGTGGACACTTTCTTCAAAGTCTTGAATATGGTCGGCCTCATTTGAGGGACAGTCAGAGCAGATACACAGACAAGTTGACTCTGGTCCAGCTCATAGTTGATTATATGCTAAAGAAACCTGGGATACATGAAGAATGTTTCCTATTGGAGGTTTCCAAAAGATTGGTCAGCATAAATCTTGAATAGTTAAAGCAAAGTCTTCTCACCATTTCATGAACTAGGCACCCTAGTTCGTATGGGATTTGATCCCATCCGCGAGATTTGTTGGATAGGCAATGAAGAACGGCATGCAACAGGAACTTCCAGTTGTATGAAAAGTTGAACTTGTAGACTGTAGACCTGCTAACATCTCCACCGTATCCCATTTGGATGTAGGTGTTGTCCAAATATGCTTTGGGAAACTCTATGGGGGCGCCTTCATCATGAAGCTCGAGATGCTCCCCGATGAGCTATTCGGTAATGACCAAATCCTGGCCACAAATGCTTGATCTAATTACACGCACCCCATTTACAGTTTCAATCTGGCCATTTTGCCCAAAATTCATCCATATGATTTGAATAAATTGTAGGGTTAACAGTCAGAGCTATGTAATAAGATGATTGCGTAAGAAAGAAAATTATATCAGAGAAGTCAGCATCTCTTGAAGAATCAAGAAGTGCGACTTGATTGTGCTGATAGTTAAGTGCCATTTTAGAAAGTTGTAGGTAGGTGAGTTTGGACTTGGGTAAATTGGAGAAGAAAGAAGCTTTTAGGGTAGTAAAATTTGGTAAGAAGATTAAAATGAATGGTCGGGATTATTTAATAGGGTGAATGGCGGTTAAGGGGGTTAGGATAAGATGATGTGATGTTTTAGTGGGTGATGTGACAGGGGCGGTAAGGTTTAGTTCAGTTAAATAATCTGACATCATTAACAAAATCTTTACTTTTTACAGAGTATGGCCCAAAAGATTTCCGTTACACAGTAAAGTCTTTCTTCTGAATATAAAGATTTTTCTCATGAATATCTCTAATGAAATGGTACCTGATATCAATATGCTTTGTCTTGGAGTGTTTCACAGGATTTTCAGTGATAGAGATAGCACTGTTATTGTTAATGTGGATAGGAGTGCTCATGAAGTTGAATCCATAGTCTATTATCTAGTTCTGAATTAACAGTAGCTAAGCACATCAACTCACAACAACAATGTATTCTGCTTTAGCAGTTGATGTAGAGACACAACATTTCTTCTTGCATTACCATGAGATGATCCTTCCACCAAGAAATTGACATCCAGCTGATGTTCATTTCTTGTCAATGTTGCAGCCACCATAGTCACTTTCAGAGTAGCCATAAAGGTTGAAATTGTTGTTCCTGGGATACCAAAGACCTAATTTTGATGCTCCTTTGAGGTATCTGAGGATTCTCTTGGCTGTAACTAGGTGAGACACCTTTGGAGCAGCCTGATATCTTGCACAAATGCAAGTTGCAAATATGATATCGGGTCTACTTGCTGTGAGATACATCAGATAACCAATAATTTCCCTATACTGATGTTGATTAATATCCTTGTGACATCCGTCACTATCAGGTCCGTCAATTGACTTAGTACTCGTTAACTCTCTTTTCGTGCATTTATTATCTTTTCGTAATTAATTTGTTTTCGAACCTAATCTCGTCGTATCTCTCTTTTCGTGCCAACCTTAATATTAACTAACGCTAAGAATATAAATTTATTTTATTACTATTATTACCGTAAACATTATTATATTAATATTGTTATTATTATTAAAATTAAAGTGCAGGGTTTAAAGTGTAATATAACCAAACTTGAGGGATTAATTAGATGAAAGTTAAGGTGTCCAAAGTGTTACTACTCAAAAACCAATTTATACATCGTGAACCCCCGTGCGGCTTCTTCCCCGAAACCCTAAACCACCGAGAGGAGCTCCCGATCACATTCAACACCAGGCTACCACCACCTCGCTCTCGCCGAATCCATTGATGATCGAATAACCACCATCGAACCGTAGCCTTCCTTTGACGTTGCGCAGGTGCATTTTGCTCGGTCTCGTTTCGGACGATTTATTCTTTTATCCATGATCGGTTTTGGGTTTAGCCTTTCGCGCGTATATGTGTGTTGATGTAGGTATATGTTGTATTTGTGAGAGTGTATATATGCGTGTATATATATATATATTCATGTGGTGCGTGTGCAGTGCGTGTGTCATGTGTGTGTAAAGTGTCTGTATTGTGTGTGTACCGATTGTGTGTGTGTGTATGTATATGTGTGCAGCAATATGTGTATGTATGTGTATAGGCAACAGTGTGTGTGTGTTGTGTGTGTGTGCGATAGTGTGTGTGTGTGTGTGTGTGTGTGTTATGTGTCCGTGCGATAGTGTGTGTGTGTGTGTTATGTGTGCGTGCGATAGTGTGTGTGTGTGTGTATGTGTGTTGCAAATCCACCCCCCTTATATAGGTTTCGTCCCTGAAACCTGTTATTCCTCGAACAGACGAGGATAATGCTGCCTCATCTCCTCCTTAGTCTCCCATGTAGACTCGGATCCCTTCCTGTGTTTCCACTGTACACGCACAAGAGGAACCACTTTGTTTCGCAGCCTATTTTCTTTACGATCGATGTCCGCCACTGGTTGCTCCACATAATTGAGCCTTTTATCCACTTCAATGTCCCCCAGTGGAACAAATATGTCTTCATCAGCTATACACTTTCTCAGATGAGACACATGGAATGTCGGGCGAATCCCACTTAACTCATCCGGCAATTCCAGCCTATAGGCCGCCTCCCCTACTCGAGCAATGATTTGGAAAGGGCCTATATATCTTGGGCTTAACTTGCCCCGCTTTTTGAATCTGATAATTCCCTTCCAAGGTGAGACCTTCAACATAACCCACTCACCCACCTGGAACTCAATTGGTCTACGTCGTTTATCGGCATACGCCTTCTGTCTATCCTTGGCTGCCTTCATGAAGGCTTTAATCTTTTCAAGCTCCTAGTCGTAGCCTCAATTACCTCGACGCTTCCCAACTCTTTCTGACCGATGTCACCCCAGCAAGCGGGTGTTCTGCATCTCCTACCGTATAGCATCTCGTATAGTGGCATGCCAATACTGGCATGATAGCTATTGTTGTACGAGAATTCAGCTAACGGTAAGTGGTCATCCCAGCTTCCCCAAAATCGATTACACATGCCCGAAGCATGTCCTCCAATGTCTGAATGGTCCTTTTCGAATGACCATCAGTTTGGGGATGATAGGCCGTGCTAATATGTAACCTCGTCCCCATGGCATCGTGGAATTTCTTCCAGAATTTGGACGTAAACTGGGTGTCGCGATCAGACATAATGGACACCGGCACACCATGACAAGTTACAATCTCCTTGATGAACATGTCAGCCAACCTCTCGGATGAATATGTCTCATGGATCGGTAGGAAGTGAGCACTCTTCGTCAGACGGTCAACTATCACCCATATGGCATCGTATCCTTTCGGAGTACGTGGCAACTTTGTTATGAAGTCCATGGTGATGTGCTCCCACTTCCAATCCGGTATATCCAAAGGTTGGATTTTCCTATACGGCTTCTGATGTTCCGCCTTCACTTGCAAGCAAGTAAGGCACTTACTCGCATACTCCACCACGTCACGTTTCATACGCGGCCACCAATAATTTTTCTTCATCTCTTAATACATCTTTGTGGCACCCGGATGAATGGAGTATCGAGTCTTATGAGCTTCATCCATAATCCTCACACGTAGATCCCCGAAACGAGGAATCCACACCTGTCCAAATCGAGTTTTAACACCAAGTGTGTTTTCACTCAATTCCCCAACCACTCCTCTCCTTCTTTTAGAGTTTATATGATCTTCTTTTAGTGCCTCATCCTGAAACTCCTTGACTTGCTTCATTACATCAGAGGTCATGATCAGTTGGTATGCTTTCACCCGAATCGGCCCGGGCCTCTCCTTCCAGCTAAGAGCATCAGCCACCACGTTGGCTTTGCCCGGATGGTAATGGCTCTCGCAATCATAATCCTTTATAAGCTCCAACCATCGCCTCTGCCTCATGTTCAAATCTTTTTGCTCGAAGAAGTACTTCAAGCTCTTGTGGTCCGTGAAAATGTTGCACTTCGTCCCGTACAGATAGTGCCTCCAAATCTTTAGTGCAAAGACCACAGCTGCTAGCTCCAGGTCGTGAGTAGGGTAGTTGACCTCATGAACTTTCAATTGTCAAGATGCATAGGTTATGACCTTTCCTCTTTGCATCAATACACACCCCAACCCCGAGTATGAAGCATCAGAATATACCACCAAGTCCTCACTTCCTTCGGGTAATGACAAGACAGGAGCTTGAGTCAACCTCACCTTTAACTCTTCTAACGCCTGTTCTTGGGCTTGACCCTATATAAACTTTACATCCTTCCAGGTCAACTTAGTCAGCGGAGAAGCCATCTCAGAGAATTCTTGGATAAATCTCCTGTAGTAGCCCGCCAAACCCAAGAAACTACAAATCTCGGATGTCGTCTTTGGAGACTTCCATTGCATCACTGCCTCTACCGTAGCCGGGTCTACCATAATCCCCTCTGGATTTATCATGTGACCTAAGAATTGAACTTCACGTAACGAGAATGCGCTTTGGAGAATTTGGCATACAACTTCTCCCTTCTTAACGTCTCTAGAACCTTCCGAATGTGGCCAGCATGCTCAATCTCACTCCTTGAATAAATCAGAATATCATCAATGAACACAATCACTGATTTATCCAACATAGGCCGACACACACGGTTCATCATATCCATAAAAGCAGTTGGTGCATTGGTCAAACCAAATGACATAACAAGGAATTCATAGTGACCATAGCACGTGCGAAAAGCTGTTTTAGGAATGTCCTGCTCCTTCACCTTCAGCTGATGGTAACCAGATCGAAGATCTATCCTTGAGAACCAACTGGCACCTTGGAGCTGATCAAACAGATCCTCTATCCTTGGTAGGGGGTATCGATTCTTCACCGTTAACTTGTTCAGCTCTCGGTAGTCAATACACATCCTCATACTACCGTCTTTCTTCTTCACAAATAGGACCGAGCACCCCAAGGAGAGATACTCGGTCGAATGAACCCCTTATTGAGCAGCTCTTGCAACTGCTCCATCAGTTCTTTAATTTCTGTGGGAGCTAATCGATACGGTGCTTTGGCAACGGTTGAGCACCGGGTATCAAGTCAATTTGAACTCAATCTCGCGATCCGGTGGCACGCCAGGTAAGTCTTCCGGAACACATTCGGAAAGTCACGCACAACTGGTACATCAGACAGTCGCGGTGTTGGCGCGTCCACATCCTTTACGTAGGCCAAGTAGGCACTACATCCACGCCTCATGCACTTTCCCGCCACCGCCATCGAAATCACTTTTGGGATCGTCGCGACGCGATCTCCATAAATCGTAACCAAACTCCCACCGGGCGAACTAATCGAATCATCTTCTTGAGACACACGATGTTTGCTTCATAGTTTGCTAACTAGTCCATCCTAGTACTACATCAAATCCACCTAGGGGTATCACATGTAAACTAGCAGCAAACCTATGACCTTCTAGTTCTATGGCACAGTCCTCTATCACATCAGTAATTCTAGTGGACTTACCAATAGCAGTTTCTACGTCAGATGGTGCACTGACCTTTCTACTGACAACAGGCAACTTAGCACAGAAAGTAGTAGAAATAAAACTCCTACTAGCACTAGAATCAAACAATACAGAGGCATAAGTTTGGTTTACTAGAAACATACCATCACAACATCGGGATCAGCTCTGGCTTCCTCCCGGGTCATGGTGTAAGCTCTAGCACCTGCCCTCTGTCCTCCTTCCTCTGGCGTCTTCTTCTATGCCCCAGAGCTCTCTGCCCTTGGCTTCTTACAGTCTCTAGCGATATGGCCAGGCTGACCACACCTGAACCATATGTTTATCCCCATTCTGCAATCACCAGTATGCTCTCTCCCACATTTGTCACACCTCCTTAGCCATGATCCAGATGTGACCACACGTCGATCACCCACCTTTGCCACCTTCTTGTTTGGAGCGGCTCTACCACGTCCAAACCGTTTCCCATTCCAGTTCCGGCTACCACCATCATTCCTATCCACCTCAGTCACCACCACCTCTCGCTCATCATATAATCTGCCAGCCAAGTCAACTGCCGACCTGAACGTGCTCAGCCGGGCGGCAATCATATGCCTACAGATATCCACCGGCAGCCCCTTGATGTATCTTTTAATCTTTTGTGATAATGGTGTCACTTGATCGGGCACCAGCCGTGCCATTTCATTAAATTTGGTGGTGTACTGCTGGTGTGTCATCGTTCCCGCCTCTAGCTGCAGGAAGTCTATTTCTACCTTGTCCATCTCTCTGTGAGGACAGAATTCCTCGATCACTAGCTTCTTCAGTTCAGGCCATCTCATTCTTCCAATGGCCCTGCTACCCTCGGCTTGGACAATGTTGTCCCACCAGCACAAGCCGAGTCCACAAAGGAGTGGGTAGCGAACTTCACCTTTTGGTCCTCACGGCACTCACTGATATCGAGGACAGCCTCCATCTCCCCCACCCATCGTGAGCAGCTGCAGCAGTGCATTCCTATCAAAGGTAGGGGGCTTGCACCTCATAAATGCCCCATAGTTGCAGCTTCGAGTCGCCTCCGGCGTAGGCTCTTCTTCCTCATCCTCATCATCGGCGGAACTGTCTCAGTCTCGGGCTGTCTTCTTTCGCCCGTAGGTTCGCCCCTTTCCTTTCTCTCTCTCTTCTCTAACTGCCTTGATCACTTCGGGCACTACAGAAGAATCGTCTGCATGACCTGGTGAACCTCTTCACCACAGCCTCTTTTACCGAGCTCTCAATTGGCGCTCTCGTCGCCACCCTCCGAATGAGGGGTCTCTGGTTCTTCATGAACACTTTCTACACTGGGTCTCCCTCTCAGCACCATGACCTCCACCATGAGAGGCCTTTGAAGATCTACCTCCAGCCATCCTCTATAAGCACAGTATAAGATTCAAACACTAACACGGTCATTCAAGTAATACTCAGTTCATGTCGAGTATAGTAAGTCCCTAATTACAGTGGCTAGTTGTGATTAGTCACTTACTTTACTCTTCATACCCCAAACATCTCCTATCCTGACTAAATCAATATCTAAATCTACTATGAGCAATCAAATAGCATGCGCAAGTAATACCGGTTAACTTTAAGAAAAGACATACTTGATGGCACGTAGCTACTCGGGCTGACATCCCTCCATTTGTCCCATTTTCAGTTTAATTTAGGTTTTAAAAGTTTATTTAACCTAATTCCCTTAACTTCGGCTCCGATACTAACTTGTAAGGCCCCGATCCCAGAAACCTCACAGTGGTCATTCATAGCAATTAAAACATTAATCATTACAAATAAACGAGTTATGCAGCGGAATACATTTAACAAAAGCCATTCATTTCATTTAAACCCCTATTGTTGAGCATACATCATCGTTTAGCTAATTGCAAAAGATTGTTATATGCATTACAAAACAACAGCAACATAGAATATGAATGGATGTCAGTCTTTCCCTTGCTGAGTAGCTTCACTCTCGTGCCATCCTCAGCAATGATTACCTGCCAACTGAAAATATATAAAAGTCAGCGTTGCTGAGTGACCTCTAGTTTTAAAAGTCTGTACTGTATATGCGAGCACAGACTTTCTATATGTTGTATAAGAAAATACTCTTTTCTGTAAAATACAACTCTGTACTGTATATGCGAGCACGCATCATCTATATGAACAAATATTGTTCGTTCTCTGTACTGTATGCCTTTTCTGTACACTTTTAACTTTATGTTTCATTTTCTATATGACCAGCGAGCAGTACCCCAACTATATGCACGATGGAAAATGGGTGATGGCCATCTATATCCCTCGACAGGGTCAACTGTATCCCCTGAAAGGGTCAACTATATCCCCCGAAAGGGTCTGTGTATTATGTACAAGGCCGACCCAATCACCCGGACACGCTACAATGGTCCTACCAATCTCAATTGATTGACCCTATGTGCATAAAAGGGTAGCTAAACCGCAACACAGTTGAGCTGACGACAACACGGTCGTGTCCCTCCTGTAAGCTTGCAAGACTTGTTAACATTTTACTAATGTTCCTTTTCTTTCTTTATTGCTCTTTCACTTTATTATTACGAAATTTACGTTACGATAATAACATACCACGTAATGTCACATACTATGGGTAATAATAATAATAATAGCAATAACCATAATAAGGAACAATCATAATCAATCATACCATGCATGAAACAACATCATTAATAAGCCCTTAGTCAACCTCGGTTAAATCCCTAAAGCACAGACTCCCACAAAATTCTGCAAAAACTTCTAAGTCTTAGGCGCATGGGAACTATTTGGGCGCATGGGAACTATTTGGGCACATGAGCCCTATTTGGGTGTTTCATCACTATTTAGGCGCATCAGCCTAACACTTAAACATTTTCACTTTAGGGGCATGAACTCATTCAGGCGCATGGGCACTATTGGTGCGTATGAACACTTAGGCGCATGGGCCACTTGAGCGCCTCGGCACTATTGGGGCGCATGGCCCTACACTTAGTCGTCCGATTATTAATTTCTAGGCGCATGGACAACTGTTCAGGCACATGGCTGTACTTTATCATTTCTGAGGTAATCTTAGGTACATGGAATACTGTTTGGGCGCATGGATCACACTTAGTTCTTACTATGGCATTTTCAGGCGCATGAACCTTATTTAGGCGCATGGACCTTCTGTACCATATGTTTCCAGTATGTTTTCAACCAAAATCATCGAATCTGTCTGTTCTAAGCTTAATGTGGCTATTCTAGCATGAATAACCTATAAGCATACAAGAATCACATTCATTCATGCACAATGCACACGGTAAATGTACATGAACTTTATAAAACCATTTTAATACATTTTCAGCCCCAAAGATTCATTAAAACAAGTAAACCGGGGTCTAGAACTCACCTGATGCAACTTGGGTGTTTCTTCCTTTATAATCCGCTTGCAATGAGTTCAAACACCTAAAAACAACACCACACACGCACACCCGAGCACAAACACAACACATAAGCACATAAGCATGAAACCGGGACAAAACCCGCCATAAAGATGTAGAAACCACGAATTCTTACCTTGAATTCAACCACTTTTTCTTCTTCTGCAACAACTAAGAGTTTTCTATGCTCTCTCTCTCTAAAAACCGAAGAAGATGGTGATGTGAAAAAAGGGTGGGCGGCCATGCCCACCTTTACACCAACTTTACAAGATATTGTCCTTTTGACACATTTAGTCCCTCCACTTGGACTGAATTGCCTTTCTTTCTTTTATTCCTTATTTCTTGTCTTTTAAAGAATAACCGAGTGTTACATGTGGCGTCGTGTCTAGTTTATGTGAATTGTAGGCGCCCAGGGCATCTTGCAAGGGACAGTAGAGTGGCGCCCAATTTGGTTGCACCGATAAACACAATCAATCCAACTAGAAACATTAGGGTTTGCTATGAGTGTGGGAGTCCCAACCATTATCGGGATATGTGCCTTAGGCTGATTCGAGCATCGGGTCAACAAGTGAATAACCAAAATCAAGTGATGGCAATAGCTAGCAATCAAGGGCAAGATAATCAAGGAAATTCTGCCCAAGGACGTATGTTTTTGATTGGTGTAAACGACGCACGCCAGGACCCGAATGTCGTGACGGTACGTACTTTCTCAATAATCATTTTGCATCTGTATTATTTGATACCGGGGCAGACAATAGTTTTGTGTCCTCGGAATTCGCACCCCTACTTGGTTTGGACCCTATTGTTTAGAGACTAGCTACTCAATAGAAATGGCGAATGGTAATTTGTGCGAGCTAGTGAAATAATTAGAGGGTGCACGATTACATTAGAAAATCATGCCATTGATATAAACTTAATACCTTTTGAATTGGGAAGTTTTGATGTGGTAGTGGGAATGGATAGGTTGTCGAAATGTGGAGCTGTAATTATTTGCCGAGAGAAGGTGGTGCGGATCCCTATTCCTAATGGCAATGTGCTTAAGATTCAAGGAGAACGACCAGGAAGGAGTCTAAAGTTCATCTCATGTATGAACCTCACCGATGTCTGCAGAAGCAATGTTATGCATTCCTGGCGCATGTGATGGAGAAGAAACCTGAGGAAGGGAAACTGGGAGACATTCCAGTGGTGCGAGATTTTCCGGAAGTATTCCCTGATGATTTGTCCGGTTTACCCTCTCCTCGACAAGTGGAATTCCGCATAGATTTGATACCTAGAGCGGCGCCGGTAGCAAAGATGCCATATCAATTAGCACCATCAGAAATGCAAGAATTATTGAGCAAAGTACAAGAGTTGCTAGATAAGGGTTTCATACGACCAAGTCACTCGCCATGGGGAGCACCGATACTAATTGTCAAGAAGAAGGATGGAATGTTTAGAATGTGTATAGACTATCGAGAGTTGAATAAACTGACCGTCAAAAATCGAAATCCACTTCCGAAGATCAATGATCTATTTGATCAGGTTATCACCAGTTACGGGTTCATGAGGAGGATATACCAAAGACAACATTCAGGCCTCGATATAGGCATTACGAGTTCTTAGTCATGTCATTTGGGCTGACCAACGCTCCAGCAGTGTTCATGGATCTTATGAACCGAGTATGCAAACCCTATCTGGACAAGTTTGTGATCGTGTTTATAGATGACATTCTCATCTAGTCTAGATCAAAGGATGACCATGAATAACACCTTTGAGCGATACTCAAATTATTGATGGAAGAGAAACTTTACGCCATGTCCTCGAAGTGTGAATTTTGGTTACGGAAGTGAAGTTTTTGGGACATGTTTGGTTAATGAAAAGGGAATCCATGTTGATCCTTGAAAGATCAAAGCAGTTAAAAAGTGGGACGCCCCTAAGACGCCTTCAGAGATAAGGCAGTTTTTGGGATTGGTTGGTTATTATCAATGATTCATTTAAAACTTCTCTATGATCGCCCAGTCGTTGAAGATGTTAACACAAAAGGATAAGAAGTTTGATTAGGGATATAAACAAGAGGAGGCATTCCAGACGTTGAAAGAAAGGTTATGCAATGCACCGATATTAACCCTCCCTGATGGGTCAAATGATTTTGTGGTGTTCTACAATGCATCACATCAAGGCCTAGGTTGTGTGCTTATGCAAAAGGATAAGGTGATTGCTTATGCCTCATGTCAGCTTAAGGATAATGAAAGGAACTATACAACACATGATCAAGAATTAGGCGCAGTAGTGTTCGCCCTAAAGTTATGGAGGCATTATCTATATGGGACTAAGTGTGTTGTCTACACTGATCATAAAAGCCTTAAACACATCTTTGATCAAAAGGAACTGAATATGCGCCAAGAAGATGGGTGGAACTCCTAAGTGATTGTGACTGTGAATTCGATATGATCATGGAAAGGAGAACGTAGTAGTTGATGCCTTGAGTAGGAAGGAGAGTGTAAAACCCCTACGTGCGCGAGCGTTAGGGATGACTATTCAATCGAATTTAAAAGCACAAATATTGTTGGTGCAGGGTGAAGCACTAAAGGAGGAGAATGTCATAAGTGAAGAGTTCTAAGGGTTAGACAAGTTCAAATATTCTGTTCATCCTAAGTGGGGAGATGTTCGGACCCTAGTTATGAACAAAGCACACAAGTCCAAATATTCTGTTTATCCTGGTGCAGACAAGATGTATCAAGATCTTAAGGAGTTGTATTGGTGGCCAGGAATGAAAAAAGGATAATGCAATGTATGTGAGCGAATGCTTGACTTGTTCAAAAGTCAAAGCCGAACATCAAAAACCATCAGGTCTGTTGCAACAATTGGAAATTACTGAATGGAAGTGGGAGAATATAGCAACGGATTTCATCACTAAGTTGCCTAGAACAAGTAGTGGGCATGATTCTATTTGGGTCATCGTGGATCGAATGACGAAATCTGCTAATTTCTTGCCTATTCGTGAGGACTATAAATGGAGAAGTAGCAAGGTTATATGTGAATGAGATCATGGCTAGGCATGGAGTGCCTATGTCAATTAATCATATCGAGACAGTAGATTTACATCACGATATTGGTAGACTCTATAGAAGGTTGTTGCACTTTGAAAGGATCATACATGCCATTCAATGGTGATTCGATGATTGCTTTGCTGGAATCCCACTAGTCCAAGAATAAATGCGGATGAAGATCCTGCTCAGAAAAACCAAGTGTTGTCTTCCGCATTTGTCAATGCGTAAGACATAAAACAAATATGGACAAGTATTGTTCTTCCGCATTGACAAATGTGGAAGACCAAGAAACATGCGGACAAGACTTTGCTCATCCGCATTTGACAAATGCGGATAACTAACAAATTCATAAGTATTTTTTCATCCGTATTACTAATGCGGATGACAACATACTTATGCAAATGATCAGTGAAGTGATAGGATCTCAGCATCTAGTTGATCGATTCGAATGATTTCAGCAACGGAATAGAGTACCAACAGCACAATTCGAGCAAGAATACCACAGATATTGCAATGACAAATTAGTTATAGAGAGAGAAAGTTTTCTGCAAAAAGAATTTTCATTCAATCAACGCTTTCGTGTGGCAAAAAGTGTCACACATACAATCAGGTCAATCATCCCATATATAGGAATGTCGTGGTGAACATTCCTTATATAGGAGATGTGACGTCTGCTGATGTCACTTGATAGTGACATCTAACAAATTATTTAAACAACTGAAACACAACTACTGAAGATGTCAACCACTACCATCTTCTTACAAAAATACTAAGTGTTATCAGTTACTACAACTACTGAAAGAAACTACTGAAACTACAACGACTGAAGACAAGCTCTTCAGTCGTTTTACAAAACTACTGAAAGTAAAACATAAAATACTGATTCAAACTACTGAAGAAGTACTCTCAGCTTTGTGACAAACTACTGAAACTTCAGCACTTGGTCTTCAGACTTGAAATTCAAACGTTCATCAGTTGATGACTTCAGTAGCTGTCCATCAGCTGATGTCTTCAGTCTTTTCTTCCAGACTTTGTCATCAGTGTTGATCTTCACACTGTGTTGACTCTCGCTGTTAACTTCAGTACTTTGGTCCTTCAGCTTCAGCACTTGTATTCTTCAGCTGTTGGACTTCAGCAGTTAGTCTTCAGCTTTAGCACTTGTGTTCTTCAGCTGTTGTACTTCACCTTTTAGTCTTCACTGTTGAAGTCTTCATACTTGATCTTCACTGTTGAAGTCTTCAGCACTTGTCGAACTGCTGATGAAGCTTCAGCAGTTGTTGTGATATCATGTGGGACTTAGAGGTTTTCTGATCTTGGATCATTGGTTCTTTTGGTCCACAAACTCCCCCTGAACCATACACTAAACCTCTATTGATTTATTTTCCCACTTATTGTTGGCAGAAGGTTGGTCTTTTTCCTTCTGATCAGTTGAGAAGATGACCCATATAAGCCACTGGCCTGGGCATGATTCTCTGATGATTTGTTGGCAATGTATGATGATCTCTGAATTGGGGAGATTGGACACTGAGCTGTTCCATCCAGAGACTCACTTCCCAACTATAAGCCTTTAGGATTCTGTTGGACCAAAAGAACCAATGAGCCAAGATCAGAAAACCTCTAAGTCCCACATGGTATCACAACAACTGCTGAAAGCCTCATCAGCAGTTTGACAAGTGCTGAAGACTTCAACAGCTGAAGATCAAGTGCTGAAGACTTCAACAGCTGAAGAACTAAAGTGCTGAAGTACAACAGCTGAAGAACACAAGTGCTGAAGCTGAAAGACCAAAGTACTGAAGTACAACAACTGAAGAGTTTACAAGTGCTGAAGATCAACAACTGATGTACAAAGTCTGAAGACAAAGACTGAAGACATCAGCTGATGATATCTACTGAAGTCATCAGCTGATGAAACATCTGAAGGTCAAAGTCTGAAGATCAAGTACTGAAGCCTCAGTAGTTTGTCACAACTGCTGAAGAACTTCTTCAGTAGTTGTGATATCAGTAGTTTTATATTTCTAGTTTCAGTAGTTTTATGTTTCAGTAGTTTTGTAAAACGACTGAAGAGCTTGTTTTATTCTGTAGTTCAGTTGTATGTTTCAGTCGTTGTAGTTTCAGTATTTCTAATCAGTAGTTTTATATTCTGTACTTAACACTCTGATATTTTCAGTAGTTGTGAACATTTCAGTAGTTTGTTAAGAGTTAGTTATTTTTGTATTAGATCTGCCAGTTGTCACTTTCCGTGATAACAGCAGTGATTGTTGCACTCTATATAAGGAGTGACAACCTATTGTAATAATGTGAATGACGGAATGATATGAATGATTTGATTAGAAATATTCTATATCTATAAACATTCCTTGAATCAGAAATATATATTCTCTCACTATAACCGTATGTGCTCTTAATGCATACAAGTATCGATCTCTTGCTACAATTTGTCTAATTCCTGTTCGTATTCCGCTGCTTGAACTCTAATACATCAAACTTGTGATCGCTGATCCTGTCAAATGGTATCAGAGCCGGTTATCATTGATCGATCTAATAATTGATCATTGAAACTGCTATTCAAGATCTAAGTTTGATTGAATTAGCTTTTGTTTTTGCAAGAAACGGTTATAGAGATTGAATTTTCTGTATTTCTGGTCATTCATCCTGAGATCTTTTCTTGGTTTTCATTGAGTTTGTTGTGGTCTGTGTAAAACTTTTAAAAGCTTGAATTAAATTGTTTCTGAACTGAAAATGACTACTCCCTCCAATGATCCTCACAATACTGGTTCCTCAACCAAGCCACCAATGCTGGTTAGGAATGAGTATAACATATGGCAAAGACGAATGCTCCATCACCTGTCTGTTAACAGCGCAGGTTGTTGGACATCAGTGGTACATGGTCCACACAAGCCTATGGTGAATAACCCGAAACCAATCAAATGGTTCCGAAGAGGAGGGAGCAATACTCAGATGAGGATAAGAAGTTGCTTGAAATTGATGCAAAAGCCCATGGAATTCTGGCCATGGCACTGCCAAATGAAATCTATTCTGGGCTAATGCATCATGAAACTGCCCATGACCTCTGGAATGCCTTGAAAGAACAATTGGAGGAACAGATGAGGTCTTGGCAAATAATAGAGAAATCCTCGCCCACAATATGAGACATTTTCTCATAGAAAGGGTGAGACACTGACTCAACAATATGAGCGGTTCTCTTGTTTGATCTCTGAATTAAAAATGGTCAAACTTGAGTACACAAATATCCAGATGAATAACAGATTTCTCAGATCACTGCCTGAGAGATGGGACACATATACTATTGTCCTACGCTCCAGTGCAAGTTTGGACAAACTATCTCTCACCCAACTCCATGGGAAACTGCTCACGTTTGAGAGAGAGATAGAACAGAAGAGAAAGCTGTCTTCATCTGGAAAGCTCACTGAAGACTTTGTACCAGGCAACACTGCCTTGGTTGGTCATGAGTCAGAATATGCTTCATCTGAATGCCAGTATGATGAGCATATTAATTTCTCTTCAAGCACTTCTGATTCTGCATTTGTGAGTGTTGATGGTCAGTTTACTGGGTGTAATAATGACAATTATGCTTCATTATGGATGATCTCAAGGGGATTGCTGATGACGACTTAGAAGAGATGGATATTTTGAGCCAAATGGCCCTGATAAATATCAGATCTCAGAAGTTCTATAAAAGAACTGGAAGAAAATTCCCAGGACTCTCTGGCAAAACCAAAGTTGGTTTTGACAAGAGCAAGTTGAGGTGTCACAAATGCCAAAGGCTTGGACACTTTGCAAGAGAGTGTAGATCAACTGGATCTAACTCCACTGCACCCTTTGTGACTTTTCCTGGCAATAGTCAACAACACAGAGGGCAACATCCTGTCACTTCTAGTCATCATCCTCAACAACAATCTCCGGCATATTTTGTTCCTCAGGGTCAAATGCCATATCCGTACCCTTGTTATTACATGCCACAGTCAAATCAAGTTCAAGTTCCTATGGCACCACAACCTCATGCACTACCAGAACCTCAGCCATCCCAATCTCATCAACAAACTCAACCTCAACAACACAGCTTCTTCACCCCAGGAGTTGTTGACTGGAGCAGTTTACCAGATGACATGTCTGGTCATGACCAACTGTTTTCAGGTGCTGGTCAACATGGTGGTGACAGTCCTTTTGGGAATCTAGCTCTTATGGCTTTGGAGTCTGCTGATACTTCATTTTCTAATGCCTCTACACCTCAGGTATCACAGGTATCCTCTGAGGCAAAAGCCAAATTATGTTCTGAACCATGCATAGCAGCATTTGCTTCCATTAGAGAAGCAAATGTAGCTCTAATTAATAAGAACATTGAGCTAGAACAAATAATTTCCAAAACAAAGCTGAGTTTGAGTCTGTGCTTAAAGATAAAAATGATGAGATTTATAAACTGAATTGCCAAATAATTGATGATAAGGCTAGAGAAGAGGTACTTCTAGAGAAGTACAAAGATCTCAAAGAAACCCTTGCAGTTACCCAGGTAGAGTGTGATAGATGGGTACAATCATGCAAAGGTTTTGAAATGCTTCTTAGTAAGCAATCTGCTTCAAATGTGAAGTTTGGAATTGGTTACAATCACACTGCTCCACCTACAGATTTTACCCCAAGAGCAGAGGTAGAATCTGATGGTGAGAGTGATAACCAATCCATCACATCATGTGATCTACCTTCTGATACAGCACAATCAGAAGTAGCAGTCAGCATCAAGCCCTCTTTGAACCTATCAGCTGATGTTGATGGTTCAAATGCTGACACTCACATGATTAATGAGTTGATCAACTCAGGAGTTAATTCTGAAGGTCCTGAAAGGACTAGAGAGCAGGATTTAACACCTGAAGTTCAAACTTCAACTGCTGTCAGTACTGAAGAGAAGAAAACTGCCAGTAGAAAGAGTTTGAAGTCTACTAAAGGCAGTCAAGAAAGCAAACAATGCTTCCAAAGCATTGAAGAACAAGTCTTCAGTGCTTCACCCTCTTTAGTTGATGATCAACCTAAGATGAAGAAGAAACCATGTGAAGTATGTGGTTTGTTCAATCATCTTACAGATGATTGTTGGTACAAAAGAGGTTCCAAACTCAAACAAAAAGAAGAAATTAATGAGAAAATGGTAAAAATGAAAACTGAGTTTGAGACCACATTTGTATCAGCAACATCAAATCCTGTAACCCTTAAGTCCTCAAAGAAATCCAAAAAGGAAGGGGTTAAACAGGTGACAGCTGAGGTGCTCAGAAGAAGGTGCAACATAGGAACTTATCAAACTCCACTGGCAATGTGTCTGATGAGCTGAAAGCTTTATCACAAAATCAGACACAGCTGGTTATGATGGTTCAACATCTGTTGGTAGAGTTAACCAACTAGATGCTCCTATGTTGAAACCACAGAAAAGGAGGTCCAAGCCAAAGGACTCCTCTTCTACACCATCTTCTTCCTCTCAGGCTGTTGTTTCAGATAAACCTGTTAGTTTACCATCTATTGATGAGACCAGGCCCAAACCAAAAAGGTTTGGGTCTCTAAAACTAACTGATTGTTTATTATTGCAGGGTTCTTCAACATGCCAAAGTAGCATCTGGTATGTAGACAGTGGGGGATCTATGCACATGACTGGGAACAGCTCTCTTCTTCATGACTACTCTCAAGGAAAGAAGGGATTTGTTTCTTTTGGCAATGATGCTAGGGGTTACATCATTGGTAAGGGCTTTGTCTCCAATGGAGAAATCAAATTTGATGATGTTAATCATGTGGAAAATCTCAAGTACAATCTCTTGAGTGTCAGTCAAATGTGTGATAAAGGCCATGTTGCTCTTTTCACCAGTCAAAACTGTAGGATTCTGTCATCCAAAGTTTTGCACTTGATTGACAAGGTGTTGGATGATCACACTCTCCTGAGAGCCAACAGGACAGGAAGAGTGTATGCCTTAGATCTTTCTAAGAAAATAGATCTCAAAGGCAATCCTTGCCTATTTTCCAAAGCCTCTTCTCAAGAATCTAAACTGTGGCACAGAAGGCTTGGTCATGTTAATCTCAAAAACATGAATCAGCTTACCCACAATAGTTTAGTCAGAGGCTTACCAATAAAGGAGTTCCACTGTGATGAAACCTGCACTGCTTGTTTAAAAGGAAAACAGCACAAAGTCTCATTCCCTCCTATTGAAGTGCCTAAGTCCACTGCCTGCTTGCAATTACTGCATATGGATCTATTTGGTCCTGTGAGAGTAATGAGCATGGCAAAGAAGAAATACTGTCTGGTAATTGTGGATGATTACTCCAGATTTGTATGGACTTTCTTTCTACATTCAAAGGATGAGGCTGCTCAGAAGATTATTCACTTTGTGTTGTATATTGAGAAGCAGTATTCCCTTCCAGTCAAGTGTATTAGGAGTGACAATGGAACTGAATTCAGAAATCATACACTTGATGACTTCTATCTTTCAAAGGGAATCAAAAGGCAGTTTAGCATTCCAAGGACTCCAGAACAAAATGGAGTAGTGGAGAGAAAGAACAGGACCCTCATTGAAGCTGCAAGGTCCATGCTGGCTGACTCTGGTTTGCCACTGACCTTTTGGGCTGAAGCTGTTAACACAGCTTGCTATGTGCAAAATAGAGTTTTAGTAAATCAGAGGTTGATGAAGACTCCATATGAAGTTCTCCATCATTTGGCTCCTCTGATTTCATTTTTCAAAGCATTTGGGTGTCCCTGTTTTATTCTCAACACAAAGGATCAACTCCATAAATTTGATCCTAAGGTGGATGCAGGGTATTTTGTTGGTTATTCATCTACTTGCAAGGCATACAGTCTTCAACTGCAGAACAAAAATGGTTGAAGAAACTCTACATGTTAAGTTCAATGAATCTCCAAAGGACAAGATTCCACAAAGCCCTGTGGAGTTATTTGATTTGGACATACTGCAATATGTTCCTTATCAAACTCCTGCTGTTGCTCCTGTCAACAGTTCACCACCTGGTGGTACTGCTGATGATGATGATGATTGCAGTACTCACCTCTTCAGGTTTAGTGATCAGCTGCCTGATTCAGCTAGACCTGATGTTCCTGTAGCTCCAGTAGCACCATCCACAACAAATGCTGATGAGATCTCTTCGAATTCAACTTCCTTTGAATTACCATCCACTGATTGGTTTCAAGGAAATGATTCACCATCACCATCTGTTACTGCTGAGCCTGCTACAAACACTTGCACAGATCTCATTGTGTATCAAGATCTGAAGAATCACCCTATGTCTCAAATCATTGGTGATATCACTGCTGGAGTATCAACAAGAAGTCAATTGTCAAATTTCTGCTTCTATGCTCTCTTCATCAGTCAGCAAGAGCCAAAGAATTATCACATTGCTTTAAAGGACAATGGATGGGTTGATGCCATGCAGCTTGAGCTTCTTCAGTTCAAGAAACAGCAAGTGTGGGAACTGGTTCCTCTACCTCCAGGTAAGTGTGCAATAGGCACTAAATGGGTGTTTAGGAACAAAACTGATGAAAATGGGCTTATTGTTAAGAACAAGGCCAGACTTTGTTCAGGGGTTTGCACAAGAAGAAGGTATTGATTATGATGAAACCTTTGCCCCTGTAGCCAGACTGGAAGCAATTCGATTGTTTTTAGCTTATGCTGCTTATCAAAACCTTAAAGTTTTTCAAATGGATGTCAAAAGTGCATTTTTGTATGGAAAAATTAAAGAAGAGGTTTATGTATGTCAACCTCCAGGCTTTGAGGACAATAAACATCCTAATTGGGTGTATAAGCTTGATAAGGCTCTTTATGGGTTAAAACAAGCTCCTAGAGCCTGGTATGAGACATTATCAAACTTTCTTCTGGAAAATAATTTCACTAGAGGCTCCATAGATAAGACTTTATTCATTAAGAAAGCTGGGCAGCATAATCTACTTGTTCAAATTTATGTAGATGATATCATTTTTGCATCCTCTGATCCAAAGTTGTGTGATGCCTTTACAAAGTTGATGCAACAGAAGTTTGAAATGAGTGCCATGGGAGAGTTACAGTTCTTCTTCTGGGGTTGCAAATCAAACAAAAGGCTGATGGAATTTTCATTCATCAGTCCAAATACACAAAAGATCTTTTGCAAAAGTTTGATTTACAAAACTGTAAGCCCTGTTCTACCCCCATGTGCAGCACCACACAACTGGATACAGATCAGAAAGGTAAAGTGGTTGATGAAACACTTTACAGATGTATGATTGGGTCCTTGATGTATTTAACAGCTTCTAGACCAGATATTATGTTTGCTACATGTGTTTGTGCTAGATTTCAGGCTGCACCTAAAGAGTCTCATCTGATTGCAGTCAAGAGGATCTTTAGATATCTGCAAGGCACTCCATCTCTAGGTTTATGGTATTCTACTGGACATTCTGGTAAATTAGTTGCTTTTTCTGACAGTGACTATGCAGGGTGTAAGTTGACCAGGAAATCAACTTCTGGTGGATGTCAATTCCTGGCAACTGCTTGATTTCTTGGCAGAGCAAGAAACAGACCTCAGTTGCTACATCAACTGCTGAAGCAGAGTACATTGCTGCTGCAAGTTGTACATCTCAGGTACTCTGGCTTCAAAACCAACTTTTGGATTATGGCATTACAGAGACTAAGACTCCATTGTTAATGGATAGTGCTTCAGCTCTTTGCATTGTCAAAAATCCAGTCCAGCACTCTAGGACCAAACATATAGAGATCAGACATCATTTTATAAGGGATTGTTTTGAAAAAGGTCTGATTGATCCTAAGTTTGTGCCTAGTGCTGATGAGCTTGCAGACATTTTTACTAAGCCTTTGGATAGTTCAACTTTCCAAAACCTGGTGTTAAGGCTTGGTATGCTGCAGCTAGAATAAGTGACAACTACTGATGATCTTAGTAATAAGTACTGATGATCATTAGTAACTATGTCACATATAAGTACTGATGAGCTCTTTTACCCTCAGCAGTTTTTATAACTACTGAAGGCTAAATGTCTCACAAGTACTGAAGTACTTCATCTGTTCTAAACTACTGATGTAGTTACAACTACTGATGCAGCTACAACTACTGCAATCAGTAAAAACAGATAAGTACTGATGTCCTATGAAACAACTGAAATCAGCCAAAAAGGCTGATGAATGTGTTGAGGACAGTATGAAACAGCTGACAAGCTAAGAATTGACGAAAACAGCTGAAGAGAACTTCTCTTCAGTCGTTTCTACAACTGCTGTTTCATTCTAAACAACTGAAGCAAAACCATGTCTTCAGTAGTTTTATAACTACTGATGACTAATACCAAGTCTTCAGTTGTTTACAACAGCTGATGACAAAACCACTGTCCTCAGTAGTTTCATAACTACTGATGACAAACACCAAGTCCTCAGTTGTTTCAATCATCTGAAGTCAAAACCACGGTCTTCAGTAGTTTTCTAACTTCTGATGCCTAACACCACGACTTCAGCTGTTTCAACGTCTGAAAGGATAATACCATGTCAACGGTCGTTTAAAACTACTGATGACTAACACCACATCCTTCAGTCGTTTATTACCCGCACCCTATAATACCCCTGACCTAATCCTTCAATGCTTCATCTTCTTCAAACCTAACGTTCCTCTCCAAAACTTCCCACTTCTCAATGGCGTCCATGCAAATTAAACCGCGACACAACTGTGTTGCCTACCTCACTAAATCGCCTATCTGGACTAAGTTCGATACTGCTATCGATCTTATGGTTCAGTCCCAATACAATACGGCATTTCTTCTGAATCCCATACTACATGCCGAATCCCTTCAACAATTTTGGATGAACGTTACTATTACCACTGGGGAGAACAACACACCATCTCTCCAGTCGGTCGTCCATAACAAAGAAGTAGTCATCACTCCTGCAATAATCCGCCAAATTCTTCATCTGAATGATGCTAGTTCTCCTGCTGGATATCCGAAGGGCACCACAGATCTATCCTTTGCCCAACATGGATATCAAGGCGATCTCAGTGCCTCCACTATCATGAAGAAACACTTTAATGACGCTGAGCGCCTAATTTTTCACATGGTGAATGTATGTTTGGCTCCTAAGACGTCGTCTTGGGATCAAATGTCGACAAAATGGCAGCAGGTAATGTATTCTATTCTTGAGCAACAACCACTAAACTTTTCAGAAATAATATTTTCGGAGCTCAAGGATATGGCTCAAAAACTAACTGCCAACCGTTGGATACTATATCCACGGTTCATAATGGCCATCATTACAAACCAGCTTAATGCTGAGGGACTTTTGGCTTGGGAGTCCCTGCTATGGCTGTTCTGCCGGAAGTATACTCCCGCACAACTCTGACCAGACACTAAAATGGCTGCCAAGCTGCGAAAACCCACGCAGCTGGAACCCACAGCCACCACCTCCAAATCAAAAGTCCCCACCAAACCCACCAAAAAGAAACCCAAAACGGCTACTCAGGGAATTGAGTCCCCTGAGGATGCCCCTGCAACACAAACGCAGGATATATCCACTAGTCCAAACCCCCTAGTGGATACAATGACTCTTCCAGCCATAGCCGCTCAGGCTTCCTCTCAACAGGAGCCTGCAGCAACCACACAAGGGGTACCTACATATTGGGATCTTCCTCACTTGAGGGGATTGCCATTGAAGAGCACCAACCTCCCCAGGTGCACACTGCTTCTATCCCTTCACCCCAAACAACCGCCCCTCACAGCCCAACTTTAATAGTTGCACAAGTGCTGACTCAACTGCACTCCTCACCCCCTCCCCAGAAACCACTTACTACTGGGAACACCTCTACAATTGAGGGGGAGGAACACAGTGCACTTGAGAACCCACAACACAGGGTTTACCACTTCTATCTCCTGGTGTAGACAAGGAGCTTAGAATATCTAGTGAGGCTGCCACCTCCTCTGACTCAGCACATGATCAGAATGAGGCTGGTAACATTGCTAAGACCTCACTAGAGGCAACAGCTGATGATGGACACTGTCCTGAGGCTGGAAGTCCCCAGTACCAAGCACAAGGGGCACATGCACCAACTGGTCTACACCCAGTGCATGTAAATCCTGCTCTAAGCAGGAGGTCAGATGATTCAGTTTCGGCTGATGATGACCTGGGCTTTTTCTACGATGTTCTTGCCCAGAACACAATCCTTGAAGAGAAAGTCAGTAGGCTGCAAAACCTACTTGACCAACTCTCACAAGGAGAAAGACCATCTGCCTCTACCCACCACAGATGGCACCTTCACTTGAAGGTTCCCCAAACACTGAGCCACTCCAAACTCAACCACCTGCCTCTGCTTCAGGCCCTATTTCTCAGGAACAGAACCCTCCTGAGCAAATAGGTGCTGTACTTCAAAATTCCCTCCCTCTCATCACACCCATAATCACTGATATTGTGACAAAGCCATTGATGAGAGGCTTTCCTCAACTTTACAGCCCTTGATTGATGCTGCTGTACAAAAGACTCTTTCTGCGGTACAAACCCCTTCCTCCAATGCATCCAAAAAGGGGGAGAGTACTGCAGTGAAAGAGAAGAGAGGAAAAGAAGGAAGAGAAGCAAGCCCAAGAGGAGGAGAAAGAAAAGCAACCTCTGCTCACTTACAAGCGAAAGAAAAGTGCTGATGATCATACTGCTGAAGACAAATCCTTGGAGGAGCTGGTAAAAGAAGCTGACACTACACACAGCCGATCCATGGATAAAATAATTGAACAACTCTTCAGGCAGGGGTTTGACACAGCCACACTGGATAGTGAGATCAGAAGGTTGGAAGTGCAAGAGATACAAACCCTGGGCAGGGTATGATGCTCTTGAAAAAGAGAGATTGGAAATAATGATCCGCTTCATTGCAAAATACTTAGGAAGATCGTTAATGGAGATTCGCGCGTGGACCAGGGACAACATTCTGGCTATAGCCACCAGAATCTGTCTGTCTGAGCAATTCAACAAAGGGATTATTGTGGAAGCCCTTGATGAGGCTGGGGCTGGTAAAAGGTTAGAGATGGCTAAACTCACAAAGGCGAAACTAACTACAAAGATGCTGGATCAACCTTCCCTTCCACCCACTCAAACAGAGCCTATCCCTCAAATCTCCCCCAATCTCTAAGCCAAATCCAAACATCTTCATTCTCCAAAACCAATTCCCTCACCAACCCAACCATCATCCAGTGATGCACCCAGAAGGAGGAGAAGGGTGCTGAGGATGGAAGAAGAAGAAGAAGAGGAGGATGAAGATGATAGTCTGCCACTCTCTGCTGTTCTAAAGCTACCAAACCCCGAAGTCAACCCATGATCACACCTGACTCTCAAAGGGAAATGGTCAGAGTCAAGATAGAAGAAGAAGAACAGCAGAAACAGCACGATGAGCAACTGTTGAAGATGGTTGACAAGGAATTTCCTCAGTCATCATCTATTCAAGCCATGAAAGGGCATGCTCAAAGGCTGTACACTCTCAGGCACACTTTCAGTATCAGAAGGAGAGAGTGAGAGTATGGCCAGACCCCAGGGTGAGTTCTAGAATCCATAAAAGAACTATTCCACACAGATACAATGGCCAAGTACGAAAAACAATAGATTCTACCATCATGTTGGCCATTGTAGTCTCACCTTGGGAAATCATTGATGAATTCAAGAAAGCTCACCAAGCAAAGAAGACCCCTCAAGCTTTACTAGAAAACAAGATGATTAAGAAGGGGTGTTATATAAAAGCTTGAAGACATCCAGAAGAATGAGCTCCAGTTACTCCTTGAAGGCAACCATCCTGATGAATTTGTATATAGGGAGGTAACTACGGTGGAGCTGAAAAATGGCAGGACCATGAAGTACTTATCAGAGTACTATGGTCCAGAGTTCTTCTTCGAAGGAGGAGTAGAAGAACTCTCTCAGGAGGAACAAGTTGTTCTCCTTGAGGCCTATGTTCGAGAGTCATACAGACTCATTATGGGGAAGTAAATCTCATGAATGGGATAACAACTCTGTGTCCAGTTTCCCAAAACAGAGTTCCCATTCATACCCTGCCAAACAAATATCTGAGATTTCTTCCCAGGCCGGAGCTTACATGGGTCATCTTCTCTACTGATCAAGAAGGAAAAAGACCAACATTTTGCCAACAATAAGTGGGATAATAAATAATTTAGAGGTTTTGGCTGCATTGGTTCAGGGGGAGTTTGTTGGACCAAAAGAACCAATGAGCCAAGATCAGAAAACCTCTAAGTCCCACATGGTATCACAACAACTGCTGAAAGCCTCATCAGCAGTTTGACAAGTGCTGAAGACTTCAACAGCTGAAGATCAAGTGCTGAAGACTTCAACAGCTGAAGAACTAAAGTGCTGAAGTACAACAGCTGAAGAACACAAGTGCTGAAGCTGAAAGACCAAAGTACTGAAGTACAACAGCTGAAGAGTTTACAAGTGCTGAAGATCAACAACTGATGTACAAAGTCTGAAGACAAAGACTGAAGACATCAGCTGATGATATCTACTGAAGTCATCAGCTGATGAAACATCTGAAGGTCAAAGTCTGAAGATCAAGTACTGAAGCCTCAGTAGTTTGTCACAACTGCTGAAGATACTTCTTCAGTAGTTTGTCACAACTGCTGAGAATACTTCTTCATAGTTGTATATCGAGTTTTATATTTCTAGTTTCAGTAGTTTTATGTTTCAGTAGTTTTGTAAAACGACTGAAGAGCTTGTTCTTCAGTCGTTGTAGTTTCAGTAGTTTCTAATCAGTAGTTTTATATTCTTACTTAACACTCTGATATGTTCTCAGTAGTTGTGAACATTTCAGTAGTTTGTTAAGAGTTAGTTATTTTTGTATTAGATCTGCCAGTTGTCACTTTCCGTGATAACAGCAGTGATTGTTGCACTCTATATAAGGAGTGACAACCTATTGTAAATGTGAATGACGGGAATGATATGAATGATTTGATTAGAAATATTCTATATCTATAAACATTCCTTGAATCAGAAATATATATTCTCTCACTATAACCGTATGTGATCTTAATGTATACAAGTATCGATCTCTTGCTACAATTTGTCTAATTCCTGTTCGTATTCCTGCTTTGAACTCTAATACATCAAACTTGTGATCGCTGATCCTGTCAGTTCCCTGATGTAGGCCTCCAAAAATCAATTTGTTCCTCCATGGTGAGCTCCTCTGCCTCCCATCGAAGAATCCTTCTGGCCCATAGTACTCAGATAGGAATTTGACCTGTTTTCCATTTTTGAGTACCATGGTTGTAATCTGTCTGTAGCAAATTCATCAGGATGATGACCTTCTAACAGCAGTGTAACTCATCCTTTCTGATCTCATTCAGCCTCTTATACACCAGCCCCTTTTGATCATTCTGTTCTCTAGCATCTTTTGTGGAGGCATGTTTGAGGTGTAGGCCTTTTTGAATCTTCCAGGATTCCAGGGTGAGACTACAAGGGCAAGGAGATCACTTATCTACAATCTTTTTCACTTGCCCATTGTATCTCTAAGGATATTTTTCTTTTGTATTCTGTGAGCCACCCTGGGATCAGGCCAATTCTTACTCTTCTTTCACATACTGAAAAGTATGTCTAAGAGTATAAATCCTCTGAGCTTGTTTTTTCATATTAATGATGGAGGAAGTGGCTACATACGCTGTATCTACTCTCCTCAATAACTCTTCATCGTTCAATCTGTGTTGTTCTTCTTCTTCCAATTCACTTTGATTGCATCTCTTTGTTGCTCAGGAGTTATTGCAAGAGAGAGATCTTTGGCCTTAGGCAACTGCAGAACAGCTGAGATCGGCAGCCTATCTTCTTCATCATCATTTTCTTCTTCTTCCACAAGCCTCAACACCCTTCTCTTCTTCTGCTTAGGTGCATCATCGGCTGTTGGTTTTGAGGGTAAGGGAGTTGGTTTTGTGGGTTGTGGTTGTGGTTGTTTTGGAGAGGGAATTTTGACAGGCTGAGTTAGCATTTTGGAGGTGAGTGTAGCTTTTGAGTGTTTGGCTAGCTCAGTCCTGCTCCCTGCTCCTGCTTCATTCAAAGCTTCTATTACTAATCCTTAGTATATGCCTCAGACGAACAGATCTTGGAGGTTATGCCAAGATGCTGTCCTGGTCCATGATTTTATTTCGATCAATGATCTCCCAAGTATTTGCTGATAAATCTGATCATGATCTCAAGTCTCTCTCTATCCATAGTGTTGTAGCTGGCCCATCTTTGTTGGATCTCTTGATCTCTAATCTTCTTATTTCAGAATCCAGCTTTTCAGTGTCGAACCTTGCCTAAACAGCTGATCAATGATATTGTCCATTGATCTGATGTGTTCAGCATCAGCGTCTTTAACCATTTCGTTCAAGTTCTTCTCTTTCTCAGCATTCTTCTTTTTCTTGTATGTGACATGAAAATCTTTTTGACTTTCATGTGCTTTTTCAATTTCATCTCCCTTCTCAATCACATTCTCCTTCTCTTTTTCGGCCTCATACACACAATCCTTCTCTTTTTCCACCTCTTTATCCTTCTCTTTCTCTCTCTCCTTCTCCATCCTCTTTCTTTTAGCTTTCACTGCTGAACTCTCCCCTTTTTCGGTGCATTGGTTGTAGGGATTGAGTAGCAGAAGGTTGTTGGCTCAGTACATCCTCCACCAGGGGTTGTAGACAGAAGAAAGTCTCATCAACAGTTTTAATAACAAATTCGTTTAGCTGCGGTGTGATGAGAGATAGGGGATTTTGAGGGATAGCATCCATTTGCTCAGGGGGGTTTTGGTCCTGAGAAATGGTGCCAGAAACAGAGGCAGGTGGCTGAGAATTTTGTAGTGGCTGTGTGTTTAAGGGACCTTCAGAGGAAGGTGCCATCTGTTGGGTTGATGTGGTGGCAGATGGTCTTTCTCCTTGAGAGAGTTGGTCAAGTAGTTTTGCAGCCTACTGACTTCCTCCTCTAGGATTATGTTCTAGGCAAGAACATCATAAAAGAAGCCCACGTCATCATCAGCAGATGCTGAATCACCTGACCTCCTGCTTGTAGCAGGATGTACATGCACTGGGTGTAGACCAGATGTAGCATGTACCCTTTTGTCTTGGAACTGGGGACTTCCAGCCTCAGGACTTTGTCTGTCATCAGTTGTTGCTTCTAGTGAGGTCTTAGTTATGTTACCAACCTCAGTCTGATCATATGCTGATTCAGAAGAGGTGGCATCCTCACCAGATGTTCTGATCTCCATATCCACACCAGGAGATAGAACATTTAAACCCCGGTGCTGTGGGTTGTCAGAAGCATGTGTATCCTCTTCCTCAATTGTTGTTGTTCTCCCCTGTGTTGGTGGTTGTAGGGGAGGAGGAGAGGCATGCAGCTGAATCGGCACATTGGCAATTATAATGGTTAGGCTTTGAGGGGCATTTACATGGGGAGAGGGGATAGAAGCTGATTACATCCGGGGAGAGGGATGCTCTTCAATGATAACCTCCTCAAGTGAGAGAGGTCTCAGTAATGTGGGTTCCCCAGAAGTGGTTGCAACAAGATCCTTTTGAGAGGATACATGTGCGGCTGTTGCTGGTTGAGTCTTTAAGACTACTAGGGGGTTTGAACCAATAGGTTTATCCTGTTTGGGTGGTACAGGAGCATCATCAGGGGACTCATCTCCCTGATTAGCTTGTTTGGGTTTGGATTTTGGCTTGGTGGGGACTTTGGATCTGGCAATTGAAGTTGGGGGTTCCTTTTGCTTGGGTTTTAGCAAACGGGCAGCTTCTTTGAGGGATTGGTCGGAGTTATGCCTGGAGTATACCTCAGCTAGAACAGCTGGTGCAGGGACTCCAAGGCCAACAAGGCCATCAGTTTGTAATTCATTTAAAATTATGGCCATTAGAAACCTGGGATATAATAGCCATCTTTTTCCCGCAGGTTTCTGTGCCAGATCTTTGATTTCTAAAAATACAATTTGTGAAAAATTTAAAGGTTGGTGTTCTAGAATTGAATATAATACCTGTTGGCACTGGGAAGACATTTGATCCCATGAGGATGTCTTCGAGGCTAAGCAAACATTCACCATATGAAATATCAGTCGTTCAGCATCAGGGAAGTTCTTCTTCAGTATGGTAGCAGCTTGAAGATTTCTGTCGTACCCATTGTTGATGAAGGACATATCAGTTGTGCCCTTCGGGTACTCAGTCACAGCCGTAGCATCTTGTAAATTAGCACTCTACGAATGCTTTCAGGTGTAACCTCTACTTGTTTTTGTTAACCAATGACCTAACAGAGATTTGGCCGTAGGCACATCAGTGTGAACGTAGGCATTGGACCAAAACTGACTAAGTGACTCAGGGTAGATGGTCGGGTTTAAGAGCAGAGTTGTATTATATTGAGAATCAGCCATTAGGTCTATGGCGTGATCAAACTTTGTCCAGAAGGCCGATTTCGTGAGGTAGGCGACGCAGTTATGTCGGGGTTTTAGACTCATGGTTGCAATTTTTGAAAGTATGAAGGTCAGAAGAACGGCTAATGGACCGTTTGAGAAGAAGACAGGTCTTTATAGGGTTGGGAGAGGAAAAGGTTGAAAGAAAACTAGTGAAGGTTTTGGTGTGGTCATCAGCTGTTTGAAACTACTAATGACGTGGTATTAACCTTCAGAGGTTTAAAATGACTGACAGTGGTGGTGTTGTCATCAGTTGTTATAAAACAACTAAAGACTTGGTTTGGACCATCAGATGTTGAAACAGCTGAAGTCTTGGTGTTAACCATCAGTAGTTATGAAACTATTGAAGGTCGTGGTTTTGACTTCATATGATGTACACAACTGAGGACTTGGTATTTGTCATCGGTAGTTGTGAAACTACTGAAGACAATGGTTTTGCCATCAGTCGTTGTAAACAACTAAAGACTTGGTATTAGTTATCAGTAGTTGTGAAACTACTGAAGACTGTGGTCTTGCTTCAGTTGTTTAGAAACACCAGTTGTAGAAACAACTGAAGAGAAATTACTCATCAGCTGTTTTCGTCAATTCTTAGCTTTTCAGCTGTTTCATATTGTCCTCAACACTTATTCATCAGACTTTTCATCTGCTTTTCAAGTGTGCCATAAGACGTCAGTACTTATCTGTTTTTACTGATTTCAGTAGTTGTAACTGCATCAGTAGTTGTAACTACATCAGTATTATAGAACAGATAAAGTACTTCAGTACTTGTGAGGCATTTAGCCTTCAGTAGTTATAAAAACTACTAAGGGTAAAAGAACTCATCAGTACTTATATGTGACATGGTTACCAATGATCATCAGTACTTATTACTGAAATCATCAGTAGTTGTCACTTATTCTAGCTGCAGCATACCAAGCCTTAACACCAAGTTATGGAAAGTAGAACTATCCAAAGGCTTAGTGAAAATGTCTGCAAGCTCATCAGCACTAGGCACAAACATAGGATTAATTAGACCCTTTTCAAAACAATCTCTTATAAAATGATGTCTAATTTCTATATGTTTGGTCCTAGAGTGCTGGACTGGATTTTTGACAATGCAAAGAGCTGAAGCACTATCCATTAATAACGGAGTCTTAGTCTCTGTAATGCCATAATCCAAAAGTTGATTCTAAAGCCAGAGTACTTGGGATGTACAACTTGCAGCAGCAATGTACTCGGCTTCAGCAGTGGATGTAGCAACAGATGTTTGTTTCTTACTCTGCCAAGAAATCAAACAGTTGCCTAGGAATTGACATCCACCAGAAGTTGATTTCCTGGTCAACTTACACCCTGCATAGTCACTATCAGAGAAAGCAACTAATTTGCAAGAGTGCCCAGTGGAATACCATAAACCTAGAGATTTTGTACCTTGCAAATATCTAAAGATCCTCTTGACTGCAATCAGATGAGACTCTTTAGGTGCAGCCTGAAATCTAGCACAAACACATGTAGCAAACATAATATCTGGTCTAGAAGCTGTTAAATACATCAAGGACCCAATCATACATCTGTAAAGCGTTTCATCAACAGCTTTACCTTTCTGATCAACATCCAATTGTGTGGTGTTGCACATGGGAGTAGAACAGGGCTTACAGTTTTGTAAATCAAACTTATTTAAAAGATCTTTTGTATATTTAGACTGATGAATGAAAATTCCGTCAGATTTTTGTTTGATTTGCAAGCCTAGAAAGAACTGTAATTCTCCCATTGCACTCATTTCAAACTTCCTTTGCATTAATTTTGTAAAATCATCACACAACTGGGGATCAGAGGATGCAAATATAATATCATCAACACAAATTTGAACAAGTAGCTTATGCTGATCCACCTTCTTAATAAATAAAGTTTTATCTATGGAGCCTCTAGTGAAATTATTTTGCAGAAGAAAGTTAGATAATGTCTCATACCAGGCTCTAGGAGCTTGTTTCAACCCATAAGAGCCTTATCAAGCTTGTATACCCATTCTGGGGTTTATTATCCTCAAAACCTGGTGGTTGACACACATAAACTTCTTCTTTTATTTTACCATATAAAATGCACTTTTAAATCCATTTGAAAAACTTTAAGATTGTGGAGTGCAGCATAGGCTAAGAACAATCTAATTGCCTCCAGTCTGGCTACAGGGGCAAAGGTTTCATCATAATCAATACCTTCTTCTTGTGCAAACCCCTGAACAACCAGTCTGGCCTTGTTCTTAACAATAAGCCCATTTTCATTTGTTTTATTCCTAAACACCCATTTAGTGCCTATTGCACACTTACCTGGGGGAAGAGGAACAAGCTCCCACACTTGCTGCTTTTTGACTGAAGAAGCTCAAGCTGCATTGCTTCAACCCAGCCATTGTCTCTAAGTGCAACATGATAATTCTTTGGCTCTAGCTGACTGATGAAGAGAGCATAGAAGCAAAATTGGACAATTGACTTCTGGTTGAAACTCCAGCATTGATATCACCAACAATTTGAGACATTGGGTGATTCTTCAGCTCTTGATAAGCAATGAGATCAGTGCAAGTGTTTGTAGAACCTTCAGCAGCAACAGATGTCGATGTAGACTCTTGAAACCATGTAGATGGTGGCAACTCAAATGAAGTTGAAGATGCAGAAATCTCATCAGCACTTGTTGTGGATGAAGCTACTTGTTGGACCAAAAGAACCAATGAGCCAAGATCAGAAAACCTCTAAGTCCCACATGGTATCACAACAACTGCTGAATGCTTCATTAGCAGTTTGACAAGTGTTCAAGACTTCAACAGCTGAAGATCAAGTGCTGAAGACTTCAACAGCTGAAGAACTAAAGTGCTGAAGTACAACAGATGAAGAACACAAGTACTGAAGCTGAACAGCTGAAGAACGCAAGTACTGAAGCTGAACAGCTGAAGAACACAAGTGCTAAAGCTGAAAGACCAAAGTACTGAAGTACAACAGCTGAAGATTTTACAAGTGCTGAAGATCACAACTGATGTACAAAGTCTGAAGACAAAGACTGAAGACATCAGCTGATGATATCTACTGAAGTCATCAGCTGATGAAACATCTGAAGGTCAAAGTCTGAAGATCAAGTACTGAAGCGTCAGTAGTTTGTCACAACTGCTGAGAGTACTTCTTTAGTAGTTGTGATATCAGTAGTTTTATATTTCTAGTTTCAGTAGTTTTGTAAAACGACTGAAGAGCTTGTTCTTCAGTCGTTGTAGTTTCAGTAGTTTCTAATCAGTAGTTTTATATTATTTACTTAACACTCTGATATGTTCTCAGTAGTTGTGAACATTTCAGTAGTTTGTTAAGATTTAGTTATTTTTGTAATAGATCTGCCAGTTGTCACTTTCCGTGATAACAGCAGTGGTTGTTGCACTGTATATAAGGAGTGTCAACCTATTGTAATAATTGAATGATTTGAATGATTTGATCAGAAACATTCCATATCTATAAACATTCCTTGAATCAGAAATATATTCTCTCACTATAACCGTATGTGCTCTTAATGCATACAAGTATCGATTTCTTGCTACAATTTGTCTAATTCCCGTTCTTATTCCGCTGCTTTGAACTCTAATACATCAAACTTGTGATCGCTGATCCTGTCAAATGGTATCAGAGCTGGTTAATCATTGATCGATCTAATAATTGATCATTGAAACTGCTATTCAAGATCCAAGTTTGATTGAATTAGCTTTTGTTTTTGCAAGAAACGGTTATAGAGATTGAATTTTCTGTATCTCTGGTCATTCATCCTGAGATCTTTTCTTGGTTTTCATTGAGTTTGTTGTGGTCTGTGTAAAACTTTTAAAAGCTTGAATTAAATTGTTTTTGAACTGAAAATGACTACTCCCTCCAATGATCCTCACAATACTGGTTCCTCAACCAAGCCACCAATGCTGGTTAGGAATGAGTATAACATATGGCAACGACGAATGCTCCATCACCTGTCTGTTAACAGCGCAGGTTGTTGGACATCAGTGGTACATGGTCCACACAAGCCTATGGTGAATAACCCGGAAACCTATCAAATGGTTCGAAGAGGAGGGAGCAATACTCAGATGAGGATAAGAAGTTGCTTGAAATTGATGCAAAAGCCCATGGAATTCTGGCCATGGCACTGCCAATGAAATCTATTCTGGGCTAATGCATCATGAAACTGCCCATGACCTCTGGAATGCCTTAAAAGAACAATTTGGAGGAACAGATGAGGTCTTGGCAAATAATAGAGAAATCCTTGCCCAACAATATGAGACATTCTCTCATAGAAAGGGTGAGACACTGACTCAACAATATGAGCGGTTCTCTTGTTTGATCTCTGAATTAAAAATGGTCAAACTTGAGTACACAAATATTCAGATGAATAACTGATTTCTCAGATCACTGCCTGAGAGATGGGACACATATACTATTGTCCTACGCTCCAGTGCAAGTTTGGACAAACTATCTCTCACCCAACTCCATGGGAAACTGCTCACGTTTGAGAGAGAGATAGAACAGAAGAGAAAGTTGTCTTCATCTGGAAAGCTCACTGAAGACTTTGTACCAGGCAACACTGCCTTGGTTGGTCATGAGTCGGAATATGCTTCATCTAAATGCCAGTATGATGAGCATATTAATTTCTCTTCAAACACTTCTGATTCTGCATTCGTGAGTGTTGATGGTCAGTTTACTGGGTGTAATAATGACAATTTATGCTTCATTATGGATGATCTCAAGGGGATTGCTGATAACGACTTAGAAGAGATGGATATTTTGAGCCCATGGCCCTGATAAATATCAGATCTCAGAAGTTCTACAAAAGAACTGGAAGAAAATTCCCAGGACTCTCTGGCAAAACCAAAGTTGGTTTTGACAAGAGCAAGTTGAGGTGTCACAAATGCCAACGGCTTGGACACTTTGCAAGAGAGTGTAGATCAACTGGATCTAACTCACTTCACCCTTTGTGACTTTTCCTGGCAATAGTCAACAACACAGAGGGCAACATCCTGTCACTTCTAGTCATCATCCTCAACAACAATCACCGGCATATTTTGTTCCTCAGGGTCAAATGCCATATCCTTACCCTTGTTATTACATGCCACAGTCAAATCAAGTTCAAGTTCCTATGGCACCACAACCTCATGCACTACCAGAACCTCAGCCATCCTAATCTCATCACAAACTCACCTCAACGACACAGCTTCTTCACCCAGGAGTTGTTGACTGGAGCAGTTTACCAGATGACATGTCTGGTCATGAACAACTGTTCTTAGGTGCTGGTCAACATGGTGGTGACAGTCCTTTGGGAATCTAGCTCTTATGGCTTTGGAGTCTGTTGATATTTCATCTTAATGCTTCTACACCTCAGGTATCACAGGTATCCTCTAAGGCAAAAGCCAATTATGTTCTGAACCATGCATAGCAGCATTTGCTTCCATTAAAGAAGCAAATGTAGCTCTAATTAATAAGAACATTGAGCTAGAACAAATTTTTTCCAAAAGAAAAACTGAGTTTGAGTCGTGCTTAAAGATAAAAATGATGAGATTTTAAACTGAATGCCAAATAATTGATGATAAGCTAAGAGAAGAGGTACTCTAGAGAAGTACAAAGATCTCAAAGAAACCCTTGCAGTTACCCAGGTAGAGTGTGATAGATGGGTACAATCATGCAAAGTTTTGAAATGCTTCTTTAATCAATCTGCTTCCAATGTGAAGTTTGGCATTGGTTACAATCACACTGCTCCACCTACAGATTTTACCCCAAAAGAAGAGGTAGAATCTGATGGTGAGAGTGATAACCAATCCTCACATCATGTGATCTACTTCTGATACAGCACAATCAGAAGTAGCAGTCAGCATCAAGCCATCTTTGAACCTATCAGCTGATATTGATGGTTCAATGCTCACACTCACATGATCCATGAGTTGATCAACTCAGGAGTTAATTCTGAAGTCCTGAAAGGACTAGAGAGCAGGATTCAACACCTGAATTTCAAACTCCACTGCTGTCAGTACTAAAGAGGAAAACTGTTAGTAGAAAGAGTGTAAGACTACTAAAGAGGCTGTCAAGAAAGCAAACAATGCTTCCAAAGCATTGAAGAACAGTCTTCAGTTCTTCACCCTCTTTGTTGATGATCAACCAAGATGAAGAAGAAACATGTGAAGTATGTGGTTTGTTCAATCATCTTACAGATGATTGCTGGTACAAAAGAGGTTCCAAACTCAAACAAAAAGAAGAAATTAAAGAGAAAATGGTAAAAATGAAAACTGAGTTTGAGACCCACATTTGTATCAGCAACATCAAATCCTGTACCCTTAAGTCCTCAAAGAAATACAAAAAGGAAGAGTTAACCAGGTGACAGCTAAGAGTTCTAAGAAGAAGAAGTGCAACATAGGACTTATCAAACTCCATTTGCAATGTGTCTGATGAGCTGAAAGCTTATCACAAAATCAGACACAAGCTGGTTATGATGGTTCAACATCTGTTGGGTAAGTTAACCAACTAGATGCTCCTATGCGAACCACAGAAAAGGATATCCAAGCCAAAAGACTCCTCTTCTTCCCATCTTCTTCCTCATCAGGCTGGTTGTTTCAAATAAACCTGTTAGTTTACCATCTATTTATGAGACCAGGCCCAAAACCAAAAAGGTTTGGGTCTCCAAACTAACTGATTGTTTATTATTGCAGGGTTCTCAACATGCCAAAGTAAGTTGACAGGATCAGTGATCACAAGTTTGATGTATCAGAATACAAAGCAGCGGAATACAAACTAGAATTAGACAAATTGTAGCAAGCAATCGATACTTGTAAGCATTAAGAGCGCATACGGTTATAGGGAGAAATATATATTTCTGATTTGAAGGAATGTTTATAGAGGTAGAATATTTCTAATCAAATCATTCATTCATTCCTTTCATTCACACCATTACAATAGTTGTCACTCCTTATATAGAGTGCAACAATCACTGCTGTTATCACGGAAAGTGACAACTGGCAGATCTAATACAAAAATAACTAATTCTTAACAAACTACTGAAATGTTCACAACTACTGAGAACATATCAGCATGTTAAGTACAAAATATAAAACTACTGAAACTACAACGACTGAAGAACAAGCTCTTCAGTCGTTTTACAAAACTACTGAAACATAAAAATAAAACTACTGATATCACAACTACTGAAGAAGTACTCTTCAGCAGTTGTGACAAACTACTGAGGCTTCAGTACTTGATCTTCAGACTTTGACCTTCAGGTGTTTCATCAGCTGATGACTTCAGTAGATATCATCAGCTGATGTCTTCAGTCTTTGTCTTCAGACCTTGTACATCAGTTGTTGATCTTCAGCACTTGTAAACTCTTCAGCTGTTGTACTTCAGTACTTTGGTCTTTCAGCTTCAGCACTTGTGTTCTTCAGCTGTGTACTTCAGCACTTTGGTTCTTCAGCTGTTGAGGTCTTCAGCACTTGATCTTCAGCTGTTGAAGTCTTCAGCACTTGTCAAACTACTGATGAGGCTTTCAGCAGTTGTTGTGATACCATGTGGGACTTAGAGGTTTTCTGATCTTGGCTCATTGGTTCTTTTGGTCCAACAAACTCCCCCTGAACCAATGCAGCCAAAACCTCTAACTTATTTATTCTCCCACTTATTGATGGCAAAATGTTGGTCTTTTTCCTTCTTGATCAGTAGAGAAGATGACCCATGTAAGCTCCGGCCTGGGAAGAACCTCAATATTTGTTTGGCAGAGTATGAATGGGAACTCTGTTTTGGGGAACAGGACACAGAGTTGTTATCCCATTCATGAGATTCACTTCCCATAATGAGTCTGTACGACTCTCTTGTGTAGGCCTCAAGGAAGGTGATTTGTTCCTCCATGGTTAGCTCTTCAGCACCTCCTTCAAACAATGATTCCGGCCCATAATACTCAGACAGGTATTTGGCCTGTTTCCCATTCTTTAGCTCCACAGTTGTTATTATTCTGTAAGCAAACTCATCCGGTGATTACCCTCTAGGAACAACTGGAGCTCATTTTTCCTGACTTCCTCAAGCCTCTTGTATACTAACCCCTTTTTCACTATTTTGTTTTCCAGCATCTTCTGAGGGGTTAGATTAGCTTGTAGGCCTTCTTGAAGTCTTCTAGGATTTCCCAGGGTGAAACTACAAAGACCAGAGAGATCACTTCATCTACGATCTTTTTCACCTGGCCAATGTATCTCCGAGGTATATTGTTCTTATGAATTCGGTGAGAGACCCTGGGATCAGGCCAAATCCTCACTCTTTCCTTTGATATTGAAAGGTATGCCTGAGAGTGTAAAGTCTGAGGGCTTGCTCCTTCATATTGATGATGGAAGATGTGGCTGCATAAGCTTTGTCAACTCTCTTCAGCAATTCCTCATCATGCTGTTTATGAAGCTCTTCTTCTTCTAGCTTCACTTTAACCATTTGTCTCTGGACTTCAGAGTAATTGCTGAGGAGTGACTTGTGGCCTTAGGCAACTGAATCACAGCTGAGAGCGGCAGCCTGTCTTCATCATCTTCTTCATCTTCTTCTAGCCTCAATATCCTTCTCTTCTTCTTCAAGGGTATATCATCGGCTATGGGTTTTGAGGGTAAGGGAGTGGGTTTGGTGGGTTGTGTTTTGGGTGGTTTTGGTGTGGGAATGTTGACAGGCTGTGCTAGCATCCTTGAGGTGAGTGTGGCTTTTGATTGCTTGGCTAGCTCAGTCCTGCTCTCCAGCACCCACTTCATTCAAAGCTTCAATAACAAGCCCCTTAGTGTATGCTTCAGACGAACAGATCTTGGTGGTGATTGCCAAGATACTGTCCCTGGACCAAGCTTTGATTTCAATCATTGATCTTCCAAGATATTTTGCAATAAATCTTATCATGATTTCAAGCCTTTCTCTTTCTAACACTTCATAACTTGCCCATCTATTCTGGATTTCTTCAATCTCTAGTCGTCGAATCTCAGAGTCAGTTTGTTGGTGTCATGGCCTTGCCTAAACAGCTGATCAATGATGTTGTCCATTGATCTGCTGTGTTCGGCATCAGCCTCTTTTATCAGTAGCTCCAAGGCTTTATCTTCAGCAATGTGCTCATCAGCACCTTTCTTTCGCTTGTAGGTGAGCATTGGTTGCTGTTCTTTCTCCTCCTTTTGGGCTTGCTTCACTTCCTTCTTTTCCTCGGATCTTTTCCTCTTCTTTTCTTTCACTGCAGTACTCTCCCCCTTTTTGGTTGCATTGGAGGAAGGGGTTTGTACCGCAGAAAGAGTCTTTTGGACAGCAGCATCAACCAAGGGCTGTAATGTTGAGGAAAGCCTCTCATCAATGGCTTTGCACTATATCAGTGATTATGGGTGTGATGAGAGGGAGGGAATTTTGGAGTACAGCACCTATTTGCTCAGGAGGGTTCTGTTCCTGAGAAGTAGGGCCTGAAGCAGAGGCAGGTGGTTGATTTTGGAGTGGCTCGGTGTTTGGGAAACCTTCAAGTGAAGGTGCCATCTGTGGGTGGATAGAGGCAGATGGTCTTTCTCCTTGTGAGAGTTGGTCAAGTAGGTTTTGCAGCCTACTGACTTTCTCTTCAAGGATTGTGTTCTGGGCAAGAACATCATAGAAAAAGCCCAGGTCATCATCAGCCGAAGCTGAATCAGCTGACCTCCTGCTTAGAGCAGGATTTACATGCACTGGGTGTAGACCAGTTGGTGCATGTGCCCCTTGTGCTTGGTACTGGGGACTTCCAGCCTCAGGACAATGTCCATCATCAGCTGTTGCCTCTAGTGAGGTCTTAGCAATGTTACCAGCCTCACTCTGGTCATGTGCTGAGTCAGAGAGGTGGCAGCCTCACTAGATATTCTAAGCTCCTTGTCTACACCAGGAGATAGAATTGGGAAACCCCTGTGCTGTGGGTTCTCAAGTGCACTGTGTTCCTCCCCCTCAATTGTAGAGGTATTCCCAGTAGTAAGTGGTTTCTGGGGAGGGGGTGAGGAGTGCAATTGAGTCAGCACTTGTGCAACTATTAAAGTTGGGCTGTGAGGGGCGGTTGTTTGGGGTGAGGGGATAGAAGCAGTGTGCACCTGGGGAGTTGGTGCTCTTCAATGGCAATCTCCTCAAGTGAGGAAGATCCCAGATAAGTAGGTACCCTTGTGTGGTTGCTGCAGGCTCCTGTTGAGAGGAAGCCTGAGCGGCTGTGGCTGGAGGAGTCATTGTATCCACTAGGGGGTTTGGACTAGTGGATATCCTGCGTTTGTGTTGCAGGGGCATCTCAGGGGACTCAATTCCCTGAGTAGCCGTTTTGGGTTTCTTTTTGGTGGGTTTGGTGGGGACTTTGGATTTGGAGGTGGTGGCTGTGGGTTCCAGCTGCGTGGGTTTTCGCAGCTTGGCAGCCATTTTGAGTGTCCGGTCAGAGTTGTGCCGGAGTATACTTCCGGCAGAACAGCCGTAGCAGGGACTCCCAAGCCAACAAGTCCCTCAGCATTAAGCTGGTCTGTAATAATGGCCATTATGAACCGTGGATAAAGTATCCAACGGTTGGCAGTTAGTTTTTGAGCCATATCTTTGAGCTCTGAAAATATTAATTCTGAAAAGTTTAGTGGTTGTTGCTCAAGGATAGAATACATTACCTGCTGCCATTTGTGGACATTTGATCCCAAGACGACGTCTTAGGGGCCAAACATACATTTACCATGTGAAAAATCAGGCGCTCAGCGTCATTAAAGTGTTTCTTCATGATGTGGAGGCACTGAGATCGCCTTGATATCCATGTTGAGCAAGGATAGATCTATGGTGCCCTTCGGATATCCAGCAGGAGAAGTAGCATCATTCATTGAAGAATTTGCGGATTATTGCAGGAGTAATGACTACTTCTTTGTTGTTGACGACCGACCGGAGGGATGGTGTGTTGTTCTCCCCAGTGGTAACAGTAACGTTCATCCAAAATTGGTGCAAGGATTCGGCATGTAAGATGGGTTCAGAAGAAATGCCTTGTTGTATTGGGACTGAACCATAAGATCGATAGCAGTATCGAACTTAGTCCAGATCGGCGATTTAGTGAGGTAGGCAACACAGTTGTGTCGCGGTTTAATTTGCATAGACGCCATTGAGAAGAGGGAAGTTTTGGAGAGGAACGTTAGGTTTGAAGAAGATGAAGCATTGAGAGCTAGGTTAGGGGTATATATAGGGTACGGGTAGGAAACGACTGAAGGATGTGGTGTTAGTCATCAGTAGTTTTAAACGACCGTTGACATGGTATTATCCTTTCAGACGTTGAAACAGCTGAAGTCGTGGTGTTAGGCATCAGTAGTTTAGAAAACTACTGAAGACCGTGGTTTTGACTTCAGATGATTGAAACAACTGAGGACTTGGTGTTTGTCATCAGTAGTTATGAAACTACTGAAGACAGTGGTTTTGTCATCAGCTGTTGTAAACAACTGAAGACTTGGTATTAGTCATCAGTAGTTATAAAACTACTGAAGACGTGGTTTTGCTTCAGTTGTTTAAAATGAAACAGCAGTTGTACAAACGACTGAAGAGAAAGTTCTCTTCAGCTGTTTCGTCAATTCTTAGCTTTTCAGCTGTTTCAAACTGTCCTCAACACATTCATCAGTCTTTTTGGCTGATTTCAGTTGTTTCATAGGACATCAGTACTTATCTGTTTTTACTGATTGCAGTAGTTGTAACTGCATCAGTTGTAACTACATCAGTAGTTTAGAACAGATGAAGTACTTCAGTACTTGTGAGACATTTAGCCTTCAGTAGTTATAAAACTACTGAGGTTAAAAGAGCTCATCAGTACTTATATGTGACATAGGTACTCATGATCATCAGTATGAATTACTAAGATCATCAGTAGTTGTCACTTATTCTAGTTGCAGCATACCAAGCCTTAACACCAGGTTTTGGAAAGTTGAACTATCCAAAGGCTTAGTAAAAATGTCTGCAAGCTCATCAGCACTAGGCACAAACTTAGGATCAATCAGACCTTTTTCAAAACAATCCTTATAAAATGATGTCTGATCTCTATATGTTTGGTCCTAGAGTGCTGGACTGGATTTTTGACAATACAAAGAGCTGAAGCACTATCCATTAACAATGGAGTCTTAGTCTCTGTAATGCCATAATCCAAAAGTTGGTTTTGAAGCCAGAGTACCTGAGATGTACAACTTGCAGCAGCAATGTACTCTGCTTCAGCAGTGGATGTAGCAACTGAGGTCTGTTTCTTGCTCTGCCAAGAAATCAAGCAGTTGCCTAGGAATTGACATCCACCAGAAGTTGATTTCCTGGTCAACTTACACCCTGCATAGTCACTGTCAGAAAAAGCAACTAATTTACCAGAATGTCCGGTAGAATACCATAAACCTAGAGATGGAGTGCCTTGCAGATATCTAAAGATCCTCTTGACTGCAATCAGATGAGACTCTTTAGGTGCAGCCTGAAATCTAGCACAAACACATGTAGCAAACATAATATCTGGTCTAGAAGCTGTTAAATACATCAAGGACCCAATCATACATCTGTAAAGTGTTTCATCAACCACTTTACCTTTCTGATCTGAGTCCAGTTGTGTGGTGCTGCTCATGGGAGTAGAACAAGGCTTACAGTTTTGTAAATCAAACTTTTGCAAAAGATCTTTTGTATATTTGGACTGATGAATAAAAATTCCATCAGCCTTTTGTTTGATTTGCAACCCCAGAAAGAACTGTAATTCTCCCATGGCACTCATTTCAAACTTCTGTTGCATCAACTTTGTAAAGGCATCACACAACTTTGGATCAGAGGATGCAAAAATGATATCATCTACATAAATTTGAACAAGTAGATTATGCTGCCCAGCTTTCTTAATGAATAAAGTCTTGTCTATGGAGCCTCTAGTGAAATTGTTTTCCAGAAGAAAGTTTGATAATGTCTCATACCAGGCTCTGGAGCTTGTTTTAACCCATAAAGAGCTTTATCAAGCTTATACACCCAATTAGGATGTTTATTGTCCTCAAAGCCTGGAGGTTGACATACATAAACCTCTTCTTTATTTTTCCATACAAAAATGCACTTTTGACATCCATTTGAAAAACTTTAAGGTTTTGATAAGCAGCATAAGCTAAAAACAATCGAATTGCTTCCAGTCTGGCTACAGGGGCAAAGGTTTCATCATAATCAATACCTTCTTCTTGTGCAAACCCCTGAACAACCAGTCTGGCCTTGTTCTTAACAATAAGCCCATTTTCATCAGTTTTGTTCCTAAACACCCATTTAGTGCCTATTGCACACTTACCTGGAGGTAGAGGAACCAGTTCCCACACTTGCTGTTTCTTGAACTGAAGAAGCTCAAGCTGCATGGCATCAACCCATCCATTGTCCTTTAAAGCAATGTGATAATTCTTTGGCTCTTGCTGACTGATGAAGAGAGCATAGAAGCAGAATTTGACAATTGACTTCTTGTTGATACTCCAGCAGTGATATCACCAATGATTTGAGACATAGGGTGATTCTTCAGATCTTGATACACAATGAGATCTGTGCAAGTGTTTGTAGCCGGTTCAGCAGCAGCAACAGATGGTGATGGTGTATCATTTCCTTGAAACCAATCAGTGGATGGTAATTCAAAGGAAGTTGAATTCGAAGAAATCTCATCAGCATTTGTTGTGGATGGTGCTACTGGAGCTACAGGAACATCAGGTCTAGCTGAGTCAGGCAGCTGATCACTAAACCTGAAGAGGTGAGTACTGCAATCATCATCATCATCAGCAGTACCACCAGGTGGTGAACTGTTGACAGGAGCAACAGCAGGAGTTTGATAAGGAACATATTGCAGTATGTCCAAATCAAATAACTCCACAGGACTTTGTGGAATCTTGTCCTTTGGAGATTCATTAAACTTAACATGTAGAGTTTCTTCAACCATCTTTGTTCTGCAGTTGAAGACTCTGTATGCCTTGCAAGTAGATGAATAACCAACAAAGTACCCTGCATCCACCTTAGGATCAAATTTATGGAGTTGATCCTTTGTGTTGAGAATAAAACAGGGACACCCAAATGCTTTGAAAAATGAAATCAGAGGAGCCAAATGATGGAGAACTTCATATGGAGTCTTCATCAACCTCTGATTTACTAAAACTCTATTTTGCACATAACAAGCTGTGTTGACAGCTTCAGCCCAAAGGTCAATGGCAAACCTGAGTCAGCCAGCATGGACCTTGCAGCTTCAATGAGGGTCCTGTTCTTTCTCTCCACTACTCCATTTTGTTCTGGAGTCCTTGGAATGCTGAACTGCCTTTTGATTCCCTTTGAAAGATAGAAGTCATCAAGTGTATGATTTCTGAACTCAGTTCCATTATCACTCCTAATACACTTGACTGGAAGGGAATACTGCTTCTCAATGTACAGCACAAAGTGAATAATCTTCTGAGCAGCCTCATCCTTTGAATGTAGAAAGAAAGTCCATACAAATCTGGAGTAATCATCCACAATTACCAGACAGTATTTCTTCTTTGCCATGCTCATTACTCTCACAGGACCAAATAGATCCATATGCAGTATTGCAAGCAGGCAGTGGACTTGGACACTTCAATAGGAGGGAATGAGACTTTGTGTTTTTTTCCTTTTAAACAAGCAGTGCAGGTTTCATCACAGTGGAACTCCTTTATTGGTAAGCCTCTGACTAAACTATTGTGGCTAAGCTGATTCATGTTTTTGAGATTAACATGACCAAGCCTCCTGTGCCACAGTTTAGATTCTTGAGAAGAGGCTTTGGAAAATAGGCAAGGATTGCCTTTGAGATCTATCTTCTTAGAGAGATCTAAGGCATACACTCTTCCTGTCCTGTTGGCTTTCAGGAGAGTGTGATCATCCAACACCTTGTCAATCAAGTGCAAAACTTTGGATGACAGAATCCTACAGTTTTGACTGGTGAAAAGGGCAACATGGCCTTTATCACACATTTGACTGACACTCAAGAGGTTGTACTTGAGATTTTCCACATGATTAACATCATCAAATTTGATTTCTCCATTGGAGACAAAGCCCTTACCGATGATGTAACCCCTAGCATCATTGCCAAAAGAGACAAATCCCTTCTTTCCTTGAGAGTAGTCATGAAGAAGAGAGCTGTTCCCAGTCATGTGCATAGATCCCCCACTGTCTACATACCAGATGCTACTTTGGCATGTTGAAGAACCCTGCAATAATAAACAATCAGTTAGTTTTAGAGACCCAAACCTTTTTGGTTTTGGGCCTGGTCTCATCAATAGATGGTAAACTAACATGTTTATTTGAAACACAGCCTGAGAGGAAGAAGATGGTGTAGAAGAGGAGTCCTTTGGCTTGGACCTCCTTTTCTGTGGTTTCAACATAGGAGAATCTAGTTGGTTAACTCTACCCAACAGATGTTGTACCATCATCACCAGCTGTGTCTGATTTTGTGATAAAGCTTTCAGCTCATCAGACACATTGCTAGTGGAGTTTGATAAGTTCCTATGTTGCACCTTCTTCTTTTGAGCACCCTCAGCTGTCACCTGTTTAACCCCCTTCCTTTTTGGATTTCTTTAAGGACTTAAGGGTTACAGGATTTGATGTTGCTGATACAAATGTGGTCTCAAACTCAGTTTTCATTTTTACCATTTTCTCATTAATTTCTTCTTTTTGTTTGAGTTTGGAACCTCTTTTGTACCAACAATCATCTGTAAGATGATTGAACAAACCACATACTTCACATGGTTTCTTCTTCATCTTAGGTTGATCATCAACTAAAGATGGTGAAGCAACAGAAGACTTGTTCTTCAATGCTTTGGAAGCATTGGTTGCTTTCTTGACTACCTCTTTAGTAGTCTTCAAACTCTTTCTACTGCCAGTTTTCTTCTCTTCAGTACTGACAGCAGTTGAAGTTTGAACTTCAGGTGTTAAATCCTGCTCTCTAGTCCTTTCAGGACCTTCAGGATTAACTCCTGAGTTGATCAACTCATTTATCATGTGAATGTCAGCATTTGAACCATCAACATCAGCTGATAGGTTCAAAGAGGGCTTGATGCTGACTGCTACTTCTGATTGTGCTGTATCAGAAGGTAGATCACATGATGTGATGGATTGGTTATCACTCTCACCATCAGATTCTACCTCTGCTCTTGGGGTAAAATCTGTAGGTGGAGCAGTGTGATTGTAACCAATTCCAAACTTCACATTTGAAGCAGATTGCTTACTAAGAAGCATTTCAAAACCTTTGCATGATTGTACCATCTATCACACTCGACCTGGGTAACTGCAAGGGTTTCTTTGAGATCTTTGTACTTCTCTAGAAGTACTTCTTCTCTAGCCTTATCATCAATTATTTGGCAATTCAGTTTATAAATCTCATCATTTTTATCTTTGAGCACAAACTCAAACTCAGCTTTGTTTTTGGAAATTATTTGTTCTAGCTCAATGTTCTTTTATTAGAGCTACATTTGCTTCTCTAATGGAAGCAAATGCTGCTATGCATGGTTCAGAACATAATTTGGCTTTTGCCTCAGAGGATACCTGTGATACCTGAGGTGTAGAGGCATTGAAAATGAAGTATCAGCAGACTCCAAAGCCATAAGAGCTAGATTCCCAAGGGACTGTCACCACCATGTTGACCAGCACCTGAGAACAGTTGATCATGACCAGACAAGTCATCTGGTAAACTGCTCCAGTCAACAACTCCTGGGGTGAAGAAGCTGTGTTGTTGAGATTGAGGTTGTTGATGAGATAGGGAAGGCTGAGGTTCTGGTAGTGCATGAGGTTGTGGTGTCATAGGAACTTGAACTTGATTTGACTGTGGCATGTAATAACAAGGGTACGGATATGGCATTTGACCCTGAGGAACAAAATATGCCGGAGATTGTTGTTGAGGATGATGACTAGAGTGACAGGATGTTGCCCTCTGTGTTGTTGACTATTGCCAGGAAAAGTCACAAAGGGTGCAGTGGAGTTAGATCCAGTTGATCTACACTCTCTTGCAAAGTGTCCAAGCCTTTGGCATTTGTGACACCTCAACTTGCTCTTGTCAAAACCAACTTTGGTTTTGCCAGAGAGTCCTGGGAATTTTCTTCCAGTTCTTTTATAGAACTTCTGAGATCTGATATTTATCAAGGCCATTTGGCTCAAAATATCCATCTCTTCTAAGTCATCATCAGCAATCCCCTTGAGATCATCCATAATGAAACATAGATTGTCATTATTACACCCAGTAAACTGACCATCAACACTCACAAATGCAGAATCAGAAGTGCTTGAAGAGAAATTAATATGCTCATCATACTGGCATTCAGATGAAGCATATTCTGACTCATGACCCACCAAGGCAGTGTTGCCTTGTATAAAGTCTTCAGTGAGCTTTCCAGATGAAGACAGCTTTCTCTTCTGTTCTATCTCTCTCTCAAAAGTGAGCAGTTTCCCATGGAGTTGGGTGAGAGATAGTTTGTCCAAACTTGCACTGGAGCGTAGGACAATAGTATATGTGTCCCATCTCTCAGGCAGTGATCTGAGAAATCTGTTATTCATCTGAATATTGGTGTATTCAAGTTTGACCATTTTTAGTTCAGAGATCAAACAAGAAACCGCTCATATTGTTGAGTCAGTGTCTCACCCTTTCTATGAGAGAATGTCTCATATTGTTGGGCAATTTCTCTATTATTTGCCAAGACCTCATCTGTTCCTCCAAATTGTTCTTTCAAAGCAATCCAGAGGTCATGGGCAGTTTCATGATGCATTAGCCCAGAATAGATTTCATTGGCATGCCATGGCCAGAATTTCCATGGGCCTTTTGCATCATTTGATTGGTTTCCGGGTTATTCACCATAGGCTTGTGTGGACCATGTACCACTGATGTCCAACACCCTGCGCTGTTAACAGACAGGTGATGGAGCATACGTCTTTGCCATATGTTATACTCATTCCTAACCAGCATGGTGGCTTGGTTGAGGAACCAGTATTGTGAGGATCATTGGAAGGAGTGGTCATTTTCAGTTCAAAAACAATTTAGTTCAAGTTTTAAAAGTTTTAGACAGACCACAACAAACTCAATGAGAACCAAGAAAAGATCTCAGGATGAATGAGCAGAAATACAGAAAATTCAATCTCTATAACCGTTTCTTGCAAAAACAAAAGCTAATTCAATCAAACTTAGATCTTGAATAGCAGTTTCAATGATCAATGTTAGATCGATCAATGATTAACCTGCTCTGATACCATTTGACAGGATCAGTGATCACAAGTTTGATGTATCAGAATACAAAGCAGCGGAATACAAACTAGAATTAGACAAATTGTAGCAAGCAATCGATACTTGTAAGCATTAAGAGCGCATACGGTTATAGGGAGAGAATATATATTTCTGATTTCAAGGAATGTTTAGAGGTAGAATATTTCTAATCAAATCATTCATTCATTCCTTTCATTCACACCATTACAATAGGTTGTCACTCCTTATATAGAGTGCAACAATCACTGCTGTTATCACGGAAAGTGACAACTGGCAGATCTAATACAAAAATAACTAATTCTTAACAAACTACTGAAATGTTCACAACTACTGAGAACATATCAGCATGTTAAGTACAAAATATAAAACTACTGAAACTACAACGACTGAAGAACAAGCTCTTCAGTCGTTTTACAAAACTACTGAAACATAAAAATATAAAACTACTGATATCACAACTACTGAAGAAGTACTCTCTCAGCAGTTGTGACAAACTACTGAGGCTTCAGTACTTGATCTTCAGACTTTGACCTTCAGGTGTTTCATCAGCTGATGACTTCAGTAGATATCATCAGCTGATGTCTTCAGTCTTTGTCTTCAGACTTTGTACATCAGTTGTTGATCTTCAGCACTTGTAACTCTTCAGCTGTTGTACTTCAGTACTTTGGTCTTTCAGCTTCAGCACTTGTGTTCTTCAGCTGTTGTACTTCAGCACTTTGGTTCTTCAGCTGTTGAGGTCTTCAGCACTTGATCTTCAGCTGTTGAAGTCTTCAGCACTTGTCAAACTACTGATGAGGCTTTCAGCAGTTGTTGTGATACCATGTGGGACTTAGAGGTTTTCTGATCTTGGCTCATTGGTTCTTTTGGTCCAACAGACATCTGGTATGAGACAGTGGGGGATCTATGCACATGACTGGGGAACAGCTCTCTTCTTCATGACTACTCTCAAGGAAAGAAGGGATTTGTTTCTTTGGCAATGATGCTATGGGTTACATCATTGTTAAGGGCTTTTGTGTCTCCAATGGAGAATCAATTTGTTATGTTAATCATGTGGGAAAATCTCAAGTACAATCTCTTGGCGTCAGTCAATTGTGATAAGGCCTGCTGCTCTTTTTCACCACCAGTCAAAACTGTAGGATTCTGTCATCCAAAGTTTTGCACTTGATGAAAGGTGTTGGATGATCACACTCTCCTTAAAGCCAACAGGACATCAGAGTATATGCCTTAGATCTTTCTAAGACAATAGATCTCAAAGCAATCCTTTGCCTATTTTCCCAAAGCCTCTTCTCAAGACTAAACTGTGCACAGAAGGCTGGTCATGGTAATCTCAAAAACATGAATCGCTTCCCACATAGTTTAGTCAGAGCTTACCAATAAAGGAGTTCCACTGTGATGAAACCTGCACTGCTGTTTTGTTTAAAGGAAAACAGCACAAAGTCTCATTCCTCCTATTAAAGTGCCAAGTCCCCTGCCTGCTTGCAATTACTGCATATGATCTATTTGGTCCTGTGAGAGTAATGAGCATGGCAAAGAAGAAATACTGTCTGGTAATTGTGGATGATTACTCCAGATTTGTATGGACTTTCTTTCTACATTCAAAGATGAGGCTGCTCAGAAGATTATTCACTTTGTGTTGTATATTGAGAAGCAGTATTCCCTTCCAGTCAAGTGTATTAGGAGTGACAATGGAACTGAATTCAGAAATCTACACTTGATGACTTCTATCTTCAAAGGGAATCAAAAGGCAGTTTAGCATTCCAAGGACTCCAGAACAAAATGGAGTAGTGGAGAGAAAGAACAGGACCCTCATTGAAGCTGCAAGGTCCATGCTGGCTGACTCTGGTTTGCCCTGACCTTTGGGCTGAAGCTGTCAACACAGCTTGCTATGTGCAAAATAGAGTTTAGTAAATCAGAGGTGATGAAGACTCCATATGAAGTCCTCCATCATTGGCTCCTCTGATTTCATTTTTCAAAGCATTTGGGTGTCCCTGTTTTATTCTCAACACAAAGGATCAACTCCATAAATTTGATCCTAAGGTGGATGCAGGGTATTTTGTTGGTTATTCATCTACTTGCAAGGCATACAGAGTCTTCAACTGCAGAACAAAGATGGTTGAAGAAACTCTACATGTTAAGTTCAATGAATCTCCAAAGGACAAGATTCCACAAAGCCCTGTGTTATTTGATTTGGACATACTGCAATTGTTCCCTATCAAACTCCTGCTGTTGCTCCTGTCAACAGTTCACCACCTGGTGGTACTGCTGATGATGATGATGATTGCAGTACTCACCTCTTCAGTTTAGTGATCAGCTGCCTGATTCAGCTAGACCATGTTCCTGTAGCTCCAGTAGCACCATCCACAACAAATGCTGATGAGATCTCTTTGAATTCAACTTCCTTTGAATTTCCGTCACTGATTGGTTTCAAGGAATGATTCACCATCACCATCTGTTTACACTGAGCCTGCTAAAACACTTGCACAGATCTCATTGTGTTCAAGATCTGAAGAATCACCCTATGTCTCAAATCATTGGTGATATCACTGCTGGAGTATCAACAAGAAGTCAATTGTCAATTTCTGCTTCTATGCTCTCTTCATCAGTCAGCAGAGCCAAAGAATTATCACATTGCTTTAGGACAATGGATGGGTTGATGCCATGCAGCTTGAGCTTCTTCAGTTCAAGAAACAGCAAGTGTGGGAACTGGTTCCTCTACCTCCAGGTAAGTGTGCAATAGGCACTAAATGGGTGTTTAGGAACAAAACTGATGAAAATGGGCTTATTGTTAAGAACAAGGCCAGACTGGTTGTTCAGGGGTTTGCACAAGAAGAAGGTATTGATTATGATGAAACCTTTGCCCCTGTAGCAGACTGAAGCAATTCGATTGTTTTTAGCTTATGCTGCTTATCCAAACCTTAAAGTTTTTCAAATGGATGTCAAAAGTGCATTTTTGTATGGAAAAATTAAAGAAGAGGTTTATGTATGTCAACCTTTAGGCTTTGAGGACAATAAACATCCTAATTGGGTGTATAAGCTTGATAAGGCTCTTATGGGTTAAAACAAGCTCCTAGAGCCTGGTATGAGACATTATCAAACTTTCTTCTGGAAAATATTTCACTAGAGGCTCCATAGATAAGACTTTATTCATTAAGAAAGCTTGGCAGCATAATCTACTTGTTCAAATTTATGTAGATGATATCATTTTTGCATCCTCTGATCCAAAGTTGTGTGATGCCTTTACAAAGTTGATGCAACAGAAGTTTGAATGAGTGCCATGGGAGAGTTACAGTTCTTTCTGGGGTTGCAAATCAAACAAAAGGCTGATGGAATTTTCATTCATCAGTCCAAATACACAAAAGATCTTTTGCAAAAGTTTGATTTACAAAACTGTAAGCCCTGTTCTACCCCCATGTGCAGCACCACACAACTGGATACGGATCAGAAAGGTAAGTGTTGATGAAACACTTTACAGATGTATGATTGGGTCCTTGATGTATTTAACAGCTTCTAGACCAGATATTATGTTTGCTACATGTGTTTGTGCTAGATTTCAGGCTGCACCTAAAGAGTCTCATCTGATTGCAGTCAAGAGGATCTTTAGATATCTGCAAGGCACTCCATCTCCACGTTTATGGTATTCTACTGGACATTCTGGTAAATTAGTTGCTTTCTCTGACAGTGACTATGAGGGTGTAAGTTGACCAGGAAATCAACTTCTGGTGGATGTCATTCCTAGGCAACTGCTTGATTTCTTGGCAGAGCAAGAAACAAACCTCAGTTGCTACATCAACTGCTGAGCAGAGTACATTGCTGCTGCAAGTTGCATCTCAGGTACTCTGGCTTCAGAACCACTTCTGGATTATGGCATTACAGATACTAAGACTCCATTGTTAATGGATAGTGCTTCAGCTCTTTGCATTGTCAAAAATCCAGTCCAGCACTCTAGGACCAAACATATAGAATCAGACATCATTTTATAAGGGATTGTTTTGAAAAAGGTCTGATTGATCCTAAGTTTGTGCCTAGTGCTGATGAGCTTGCAGACATTTTTACTAAGCCTTTGGGTTCAACTTTCCAAAACTTGGTGTTAAGGCTTGGTATGCTGCAGCTAGAATAAGTGACAACTACTGATGATCTTAGTAATGTACTGATGATCATTAGTAACTAGGTCATATAAGTACTGATGGCTCTTTTAACCCTCAGCAGTTTTATAACTACTGAAGGCTAAATGTCTCACAGTACTGAAGTACTGTCATCTGTTCTAAACTACTGATGTTATTACAACTACTGATGCAGCTACAAAACTACTGCAATCAGTAAAAACAGATAAGTACTGTGTCCTATGAAACACTGAAATCAGCCAAAAAGGGCTGATGAATGTGTTGAGGACAGTATGAAACAGCTGACAAGCTAAGATTGACGAAAACAGAACAGCTGAAGAGAACTTTCTCTTCAGTCGTTTCTACAATTGCTGGTTCATTCTAAACAACTGAAGCAAAACCATGTCTTTAGTATTTTATAACTACTGATGACTAATACCAAGTCTTCAGTTGTTTACAACAGCTGATGACAAAACCACTGTCCTCAGTAGTTTCATAACTACTGATGACAAACACCAAGTCCTCAGTTGTTTCAATCATCTGAAGTCAAAACCACGGTCTCTTCATAGTTTTCTAACTTCTGATGCCTAACACCACGACTTCAGCTGTTTCAACGTTTGAAAGTATACCATGTCAACGGTCATTTAAAACTACTGATGACTAACACCACATCCTTCAGTCGTTTATTACCCGCCCCCTATATATATACCCTGACCTAATCCTCATGCTTCATCTTCTTCAAACCTAACGTTCCTTTCCCAAAACTTCCCTCTTCTCAATGGCGTCCATGCAAATCAAACCGCGACACAACTGTGTTGCCTACCTCATTAAATCGCCTATCTGGACTAAGTTCGATACTGCTATCGATCTTATGGTTCAGTCCCAATACAATACGGCATTTCTTCTGAATCCCATACTACATGCCGAATCCCTGCACCATTTTGGATGACGTTACTATTACCACTGGGGAGAACAACACACCATCTCTCCAGTCGGTCATCAACAATAAAGAAGTAGTCATCACTCCTGCAATAATCCGCCAAATTCTTCATCTGAATGATGCTAGTTCTCCTGCTGGATATCCGAAGGGCACCACAGATCTATCCTTTGCCCAACAGGATATCAAGGCGATCTCAGTGCCTCCACTATCATGAAGAAACACTTTAATGACGCTGAGCGCCTAATCTTTCACATGGTGAATGTATGTTTGGCCCTAAGACGTCGTCTTGGGATCAAATGTCGACAAAATGGCAGCAGGTAATGTACTCTATTCTTGAGCAACAACCGCTAAACTTTTCAGAAATAATATTTTCGGAGCTCAAGGACATGGCTCAAAAACTAACTGCCAACCGTTGGATACTATATCCACGGTTCATAATGGACATCATTACAAACCAGCTTAATGCTGAGGGACTTGTTGGCTTGGGAGTCCTTGCTACGGCTGTTCTGCCGGAAGTATACTCCCGGCACAACTCTGACCAGACACTAAAAATGGCTGCCAAGCTGCGAAAACCCACGCAGCTGGAACCCACAGCACCACCTCCAAATCAAAAGTCCCCACCAAACCCACCAAAAAAGAACCCAAAACGGCTACTCAGGGAATTGAGTCCCCTGAGGATGCCCTGCAACACAAACGCAGGATATATCCACTAGTCCAAACCCCTAGTGGATACAATGACTCTTCCAGCCATAGCCGCTCAGGCTTCCTCTCAACAGGAGCCTGTAGCAACCACACAAGGGGTACCTACATATGGGATCTTCCTCACTTGAGGGGATTGCCATTGAAGAGCACCAACCTTCCCAGGTGCACACTGCTTCTATCACTTCACCCCAAACACCGCCCCTCACAGCCCAACTTTAATAGTTGCACAAGTGCTGACTCAACTGCACTCCTCACCCCTCCCCAGAAACCACTCATACTGGGAACACCTCTAATTGAGGGGGAGGAACACAGTGCACTTGAGAACCCACAGCACAGGGGTTTACCACTTCTATCTCCTGGTGTAGACAAGGAGCTTAGAATATCTAGTGAGGCTGCCACCTCCTTTGACTCAGCACATGATCAGAATGAGGCTGGTAACCTTGCTAAGACCTCACTAGAGGCAACAGCGATGATGGACACTGTCCTGAGGCTGGAAGTCCCCAGTACCAAGCACAAGGGGCACATGCACCAACTGGTCTACACCCAGTGCATGTAAATCCTGCTCTAAGCAGGAGGTCAGATGATTCAGCTTCGGCTGATGATGACCTGGGCTTTTTCTACGATGTTCTTGCCCATAACACAATCCTTGAAGAGAAAGTCAGTAGGCTGCAAAACCTACTTGATCAACTCTCCAAGGAGAAAGACCATCTGCCTCTACCCACCCACAGATGGCACCTTCACTTGAAGGTTCCCCAAACACTGAGCCACTCCAAACTCAACCACCTGCCTCTGCTTCAGGCCCTATTTCTCAGGAACCAACCCTCCTGAGCAAATAGGTGCTGTACTTCAAAATTCCCTCCCTCTCATCACACCCATAATCACTGATATTGTGACTAAAGCCATTGATGAGAGGCTTTCCTCAACTTTACAGCCCTTGATTGATGGTGCTGTACAAAAGACTCTTTCTGCGGTACAAACCCTTCCTCAATGCATCCAAAAAGGGGGAGAGTACTGCAGTGAAAGAAAAAAAGAGGAAAAGAACAGAGGAAAAGAAGGAAGAGAAGCAAGCCCAAGAGGAGGAGAAAGAAAAGCAACCTCTGCTCACTTACAAGCGAAAGAAAAGTGCTGATGATCATACTGCTGAAGACAAATCCTTGGAGGAGCTGGTAAAAGAAGCTGACACTACACACAGCCGATCCATGGATAAAATAATTGAACAACTCTTCAGGCAGGGGTTTGACACAGCCACACTGGATAGTGAGATCAGAAGGTTGGAAGTGCAAGAGATACAAACCCGATATGCAGGGTATGATGCTCTGGAAAAAGAAAGATTGGAAATAATGATCCGCTTTATTGCAAAATACTTAGGAAGATCGTTAATGGAGATTCGCGCGTGGACCAGGGACAGCATTCTGGCTATAGCCACCAGAATGTCTGTCTGAGCAATTCAACAAAGGGATTATTGTGGAAGCCCTTGATGAGGCTGGGGCTGGTAAAAGGTTAGAGATGGCTAAACTCACAAAGGCGAAACTAACTACAAAGATGCTGGATCAACCTTCCCTTCCACCCACTCAAACAGATCCTATCCCTCAAATCTCCCAACCAATCTCTAAGCCAAAATCCAAACATCCTCATTCTTCAAAACCAATTCCTTCACCAACCCAACCATCATCCAGTGATGCACCCGAAGGAGGAGAAGGGTGCTGAGGATGGAAGAAGAAGACGAAGAGGAGGATGAAGATGATAGTCTGCCACTCTCTGCTGTTCTAAAGCTACCAAAACCCCGAAGTCAACCCATGATCACACTGACTCTCAAAGGGAAATGGTCAGAGTCAAGATAGAAGAAGAAGAACAGCAGAAACAGCACGATGAGCAACTGTTGAAGATGGTTGACAAGGAATTTCCTCAGTCATCATCTATTCAAGCCATGAAAGGGCATGCTCAAAGGCTGTACACTCTCAGGCACACTTTTCAGTATCAGAAGGAGAGAGTGAGAGTATGGCCAGACCCCGGGTGAGTTCTAGAATCCATAAAAGAACTATTCCTCACAGATACAATGGCCAGGTACGAAAAACAATAGATTCTACCATCATGTTGGCCATTGTAGTCTCACCTTGGGAAATCATTGATGAATTCAAGAAAGCTCACCAAGCAAAGAAGACCCCTCAAGCTTTACTAGAAAACAAGATGGTTAAGAAGGGGTTGTTATATAAAAAGCTTGAAGACATCCAGAAGAATGAGCTCCAGTTACTCCTTGAAGGCAACCATCCTGATGAATTTGTATATAGGGAGGTAACTACGGTGGAGCTGAAAAATGGCAGGACCATGAAGTACTTATCAGAGTACTATGGTCCAGAGTTCTTCTTCGAAGGAGGAGTAGAAGAACTCTCTCAGAAGGAACAAGTTGTTCTCCTTGAGGCCTATGTTCGAGAGTCATACAGACTCATTATGGGGAAGTAAATCTCATGAATGGGATAACAACTCTGTGTCCAGTTCCCCAAAATAGAGTTCCCATTCATACTTGCCAAACAAATATCTGAGATTTCTTCCCAGGCCGGAGCTTACATGGGTCATCTTCTCTACTGATCAAGAAGGAAAAAGACCAACACTTTGCCAACAATAAGTGGGATAATGAATAATTTAGAGGTTTTGGCTGCATTGGTTCAGGGGGAGTTTGTTGGACCAAAAGAACCAATGAGCCAAGATCAGAAAACCTCTAAGTCCCACATGGTATCTCAACAACTGCTGAAAGACTCATCAGCAGTTTCACAAGTGCTGAAGACCTCAACAGTTGAAGATCAAGTGCTGAAGACTTCAACAGCTGAAGAACTAAAGTGCTGAAGTACAACAGCTGAAGAACACAAGTGCTGAAGCTAAAAGACCAAAGTACTGAAGTACAACAGCTGAAGAGTTTACAAGTGCCGAAGATCAACAACTGGTGTACAAAGTCTGAAGACAAAGACTGAAGACATCAGCTGATGATATCTACTGAAGTCATCGGCTGATGAAACATCTGATGGTCAAAGTCTGAAGATCAAGTACTGAAGCCTCAGTAGTTTGTCACAACTGCTGAAGAGTACTTCTTCAGTAATTGTGATATCATAGTTTTTTATCTCTTGTTTCAATAGTTTTGTAAAACGACTGAAGAGCTTGTTCTTCAGTCGTTGTAGTTTCAGTAGTTTTATATTTTGTACTTAACACTCTGATATGTTCTCAGTAGTTGTGAATATTTCAGTAGTTTGTTAAGAGTTAGTTATTTTTGTATTAGATCTGCCAGTTGTCACTTTCCGTGATAACAGCAGTGATTGTTGCACTCTATATAAGGAGTGACAACCTATTGTAATACGATGAATGAATGATGGGAATGAATAATGATTTGATTAGAAACATTCCATATCTATAAACATTCCTTGAATCAGAAATATATTCTCTCGCTATAACCGTATGTGCTCTTAATGCATACAAGCATCGACTTCTTGCTACAATTTGTCTAATTCCTGTTCGTTTTCCGCTGCTTGAACTCTAATACATCAAACTTGTGATCGCTAATCCTGTCAGTTAGAAAAGGATAAGAGAAGGCCCAAGCCACAAACACCGAAGTCAACATCAAAAAGGCTGAATGGGCGGTGTGTTTTGAAGAAATAAGAGCCCAATGCAGCGCTACAACGTCAACTGTCTACACCAAACTGTATGAGGTCAAGAAACATCAAAAAGTGGCGGGGCAGGATCATAGTGTGGGCACATTTTGAATACCTCAACGTTTACTCTGTTAAACGTGAGAAGGGAATTGAGTACTTCAGATTCCCACACGATCTGAAGACTCTTCCACGTTTTGAGCTTAACCAGTTAGCAAAGTTAAAATTGCTATACGCTGACCCTTGTAAGATGTCAGGCTGGTTTGCAACAGCTCTAAAGAGGGAATACCACACCAGATGGGTCAACTTCAAACCTCAACAACCAACGAGGTACATCAAACGATCTGAGGTTGATGCCATAACTGGAAAATCAAAACTAGTGTTGAAGTGGAGTCCACCACGTACAATGTCAAGATCCCACTACGTGAGATGCCACAGGACTTCAATCCATACTTCAAATGGTGGTACTACGATTGGAGAACGGGAGAGGCTGTGATAGTCTTGAACAGAAATGGTACAATGGAAACCATTAGGGTGTTTGACCTAATGTGGCTCACCTACTTGTGAGCAAAAGATGTTTATACTTATACAAGTGGCCACTGTTCTATGAGTCACAAGATATTGTAAAAGCTTTACAATTCCAGAAGGTGATACGACTCTATTTTGCTTTCGAGATAAATACAGGAGTCACTAGAGAAGCTAAGTACAAGAAGTTTGAGGAAATTATGAAAGATGTTAGACAATAGATAGATCTAGGTCCAAGGGGGAGTTTGTTGATACATATATGTACCTAGATCCTGATCTTAATGTAATATGTCTTGAATGTCTTACACTGATGTAATATTGGGTACTTAATGAAATGAGAATATTTGATTGTGACTTGTAATGTTTAATATTTCATTCATGAGTTGTTTACGCATATTGACTTGATTATATAGGTTTGTGGTTGATTGAATTAATATAAATAATGTTATGAAATTAATACATTCAAACTTAATAACATGAAGTTATCATGCGAATGGCCCATGCTAATGGACCATACGCATGAACAACTTCATGCGAATGACTCTGTTGCACGACTGAAGTAGGAGACTGGATCAGTCGTATGATTGTCACATAAGAATGGCTCAGTCGCACGACTAAACACTCAGTCGGGCGAATGGACCAACCGTATGACCAAAATCACATGACTGAACTATGCTAATGGTTTAGTCGCCCGAATGAGCAACCCTAACCTATAAATACCACTTAATTCATGGAAAAACATAAGCATTCAATCTACTTCGACTCCAGACGTACCCTAGCCGTCCAGAAGCCTCTAAGTTCGTACTCCAAGTTCATAGAACGTTGTAATCGATTCCTAATCAATTCTTGATGTTAGATTCAATACATTATTGTGTCTACATGCCTTCTCACTGATTGGATCGCCAATAAAATAGATCCGCACTATTTGGTTTGGTTTACACGTTAATCAGTTGGTCTTTCGTTCAAATACTAAAGATAGAAAACAATAACAACTCATTCAATATAAGACAATGAAGTTCGAAACATTAAATAAAATCAAAGCACAACGATATTTCTATGATTTACTGCTTAGTAAAGATAACTTGCAACAAGGATCGACGATTAGGGTTTTGCAAGCTTACCCACAATGATAATGATCAAAAGATATATATCGTAGTCTTAGTTTCGCATACAGTTTCACTTTCAGCAAAACTATAGTTTCGTCCGGTAGAAACAGTAGTTTCGCCGAGTGAACTAATGTGCTGACAGTTTCGCTAGACTGCAAAACTACATAAATCTAATTACATACAAAAGGAAACTAACAAATGACGTATTACAAGCAAAAATAAACATACTAATCTATGATGAGTCCAACCTATACATGATCTTCAGTTACTCAAAGCCCCGAGTAAAGAAAACATATACAAGATGGATTTGCAAGAAACCTCCACTTCAGGAGACGTTGTTTTGCTTTCCATCTAAAGCCAATAGTCATAAGTCTTTCCTTTGGTATAAAAGAATATGCCATGTAAACTTTTTTAACATTAATAAATTAATTAAAAATGATTTGGTAACTGGAATGCCAAAGAGAGAGTTTACAAGTGATGATCATTACGTTGCATGTTTGAAAGGAAAGCAACACAAAGTGTCTCACAAGCCAACGGAAATGAACTCCATCACTACTCCTGTACACTTATTACGTATGGATCACTTTGGCCCCACTAGTGTATGAGTCCAGGAAGAACTTCATATTGCCTTGTGATCACATATGACTTCATATAATATACTTGGATCTTCTTTCTTAGAGCTAAGGATGAGACACTTGAAATATTAAGATTATTCATTCTGAAAATTGAGAACCATTATGATCACAAGGTCAAGATCATAACATGTGATTAAAGAACTGAATTCGAACCAAATCCTTGATACATTTTGTGATGTAAAGGGTATTTCAAGACAATATAGTGCTCCTAGAACTTCTTAACAAAATAGTGTTGCTAAAAGGAGACTTATTGAGGCTACAAGAACCATGCTCTTTAAATCTAAACTGGCTATCACCTTCTAGGTAGAGGTAGTCAACACTACCTGGTATGTGCAGGATAGAGTTTTAGTAGTCAAAACCCATGTAAGACTCCTTATGGACTATGGAAAAAAATAGACCTTCTATTAGTTTTCATAGGTCATTTGGTTGTCCATACCATGTTGTATACCAAAGATCATATAGCCAATTTTTTGAGAATCAGATGATGGAGATTTCATTGGATACGCTTCCTAAGCTAAGGTATATAGAGTATATAATTTCATAACTAGAGTAGTTGAGGAATTAGTCAATGTGACCATCAATGAGGACAGTCCCTGTGTAAAAGGTTCTGGTCCTGATTGGCTAGTTGATCTTCATTTTGTAGATCCCGATCCAAGATTTAAGCTGAGAAGAAGAAATGATAGAATTCCTTCAGCTCTAGTGATAACAAACCCTACAAGTGGAAATCCTGCAGGCACAACCATGAAAAATTCTTCAGCTAATACCTATGAGGTGCCGACCAATTCTAGCAATAAGGAACAAAACTCAAATGAAGGGATTTCAAATGTTAGAGGAGTTTGAAATGCTAAAAGTGATGGAGAATTTAATGATGTTGACAACCACTATAATAAAGACAACATCAATCAAGTTAAATATAATAAATGTTGATGTGGTAAGTAATACTTAATTACCAAAACTAAATATAACTAATTTATATCTATCAAATCTACTTGCTATGACTCCTTAGCTGAGAATTCACAAGTCCTATCATACCATAAACATCACTAGAGATATTAAGACTAGGGTGAGAACAAGAGGACAAACCCATGATAAAAATGTTTGTCTACAATCTTGTTTCTTGTCCTGGATTTAGCTAAAGAAAATTGGTGAGGTTTGAATGATGGAAGTTGAATTGAAGCATTATGGGAGGAAGCACTTGAATTCAAAAGACAAGGTGTTTGGAACCTATGTCCTTTTTCTCATGGGAAGATTCTAAATGGTATGATGTGCTCTATATTTTACATAAATATCCTATCAAAAGCACATCCATTTATCCTTTTTATCTCCTTTAAAATGATGCTTATGTACTTAAAATTGTTAAGTTGTGTTATCAGGTGTTAAAAATGGAAAGAAGGACACCTAATAACATGCCTCATTAAGCACGTCCCATGCCTTGCTTGAAATATAGCCCCGTTGTTGGACCAAAAGAACCAATGAGTCAGATCAGAAAAACCTTTTTGTCCCACAGACATCAAAACAACTGAAGTGATCTACAACAGCTGAAGACGAAGTCGGAAGAAAAAGTCTGAAGACAACTGCTGAAGACAAAGTCTGAAGACAAAGTATGAAGACAAAGTCTGAAGACAACTGCTGAAGACAAAGTCTGAAGATCAAGTTCTCAGAAGTTGTCACAACAGGTGAAGTAGTTCTCTTTAGTAGTTGTGATGGTTTACATTTCAGTAGTTTGTAATCAGTAGTTTTATGTTATGTAAAACCTCTGAAGTTCTTATACTTCAGATGTTATAACTTCAGTAGTTGTAATGTTAGTTTATACTTAGCTTTTAATGAAGGTGTCCTCAGTTGTTGTGGACATCTTCAGTAGTTTAGTTTACTTTCAGTTGTTTGTATAAATCAGTTAGATGTCACTATCAAGTGACGTCAGCTGATGTCACATTTCTTATATAAGGAATGTTGACCTAATTTCCCCCTACGAGAAGTTTGTGCATGAATGAAAACATTCTTTTTGCAGAAAAATCTCTCTCTATAACTGTTACTGTTTAATTGAACATTCATATTATTCTTGCTAGAATTTCATCTAATTCGTGTGCTATTCCACTGCAAATCCTAGTCTAATTGATCAAACTAGATCTCGATCCCTTCAAATGGTATCAGAGCAGGTTAATCATTGATCGATTTAACAATTGATCATTGAAACTATTCTTTTGATATCTTAGTTTGATCGAATTAGCAAATTTGCAAGAATTGGTTATAGAGTTTGTTTTTCCGTTGCTTCCTGTGAATCAATTTGAGATTGTTCTTGTTTCAAACTGTGTTGTTGAGTTTTTGAGTTAGATCTGTTAAACTCTTATTGAACCTGTTTGAATTGGTGAAAATGGTTGCATCAATCAATGATCCTCACAATACTGGCTCCTCAACAAAGCCTCCGATGCTTGTTAGGAGTGAGTACAACATATGGCAATGACGAATGCTCATGTTAATAGTTCAGGTTGTTGGAAATCTGTGGTTCATGGACCATATAAGCCTATGGTGAGTAATCCGGAAACCAATGAAATGATTTTGAAGAAGAAAGAGCAATATTCAGATGAAGATCTGAAACTGTTTGAAATTGATGCTAAAGCCCATGGAATTCTGGCCATGGCACTGCCTAATGAAATCTATTCTAGACTTATGCATCATGAATCTGCTCATGACCTCTGGGTTGCTCTGAAAGAAAAATTTGGAGGAACTAATGAGGTCTTAGCAAACAATAGAGAAATCCTTTCCCAGCAATATGAGACATTCTCTCATAGAAAGGGTGAGTCACTGACTCAACAGTTTGAGCGATTCTCCAGTTTGATATCTGAGTTGAAAATCGTTAAACATGAATATACAAACAGTCAGATGAACAACATATTTCTCAGATCCCTGCTTGAGAGATGGGACACATATACCATTGTCCTACGCTCCAGTGCAAATCTAGATAACTATCTATCACCCAACTTCATAGGAAACTGCTAACATTTGAAAGAGAGATAGAACAGAAAAGAAAACTGACTTCATCTGGGAAGCTCACTGATGATTTTGTACCAGGGAATACTGCTCTGGTTGGTCATGAGTCAGAATATGCTACATCAGAAAATTCCTATGATGAGCATATTGATATCTCTTCAAACAGTGGAGATCATGCTTTTGCTGGTATTGATTGTAATTCAGGATGTAATAGTGACAATCTGTGCTTTTTGATGGATGATTTGAAAGGAACTGGTGATGATGATTTGGAAGAGATGGATATTTTGAGCCAAATGGCATTAGTTAATATCAGATCTCAAAAATTTTACAAAAGGACAGGTAGAAAATTCCCTGGTCTCTCTGGAAAAACCAAAGTTGGTTTTGACAAGAGCAAGTTGAGGTGTCACAAGTGCCATAGACTTGGACATTTTGCAAGAGAGTGTAGATCATCTGGATCTAAATCTTCTCCACCCTTTCCAAGCAATAATTCACAAAACAAAGGGCAACACTCTACCAGTTCTAGTCATCATTCACAAAATCAATCATCTCCTGCATATTTTGTTCCTCAAGGTCAAATGCCATATCCTTATCCTTTTTTTACATACCACAGTCCAATCAGGTTCCTGTACCCATAGCTCAAGAATCACATGCCCTACCTGAGCCTCCACCATCTCAATCAAGTCAACAATCTCAATCTCAATCTCAATCACATCAAAGCTTTTTCACTCCTGGTGTTGTTGACTGGAGTAGTTTACCAGATGATCTTTCTGGTTATTCTAAACAAATGTTTTCTGATGCTGGTCAACATGGTGGTGAAAATCCTTTTGGAAATCTTGCTCTTATGGCTTTGGAGTCTACTGATGGTTCAAGCTCAAATGCTTCATCGTCACAGGTACCACAAGTATCTTTTGAGGCTAAGGCCAAGATGTGTTCTAAGTCATGCATAGCTGCTTTTGCCTCAATTAGAGAAGCAAATGTAGCTTTAATTAATCAAAATCTTAACCTAGAAAAAGTGATTTCCAAAAGAAAAGCTGAGTTTGAGTCTGTTTTAAAAGAAAAAGATGATAAGATTGCCATTGAAGAGCACCAACCTCCCCAGGTGCACACTGCTTCTATCCCTTCACCCCATACAACCGCCCCTCACAGCCCAACTTTAATAGTTGCACAAGTGCTGACTCAACTGCACTCCTCACCCCCTCCCCAGAAACAACTTACTACTGGGAATGCCTCTACAATTGAGGGGGAGGAACACAGTGCACTTGAGAACCCACAGCACAGGGGTTTACCACTTCTATCTCCTGGTGTAGATAAGGAGCTTAGAATATCTAGTGAGGCTGCCACCTCTTCTGAATCAGCCCATGATCAGAATGAGGCTGGTAACATTGCTAAGACCTCACTAGAGGCAACAGCTGATGATGGACATTGTCCTGAGGCTGGAAGTCCCCAGTACCAAGCACAAGGGGCACATGCAACAACTGGTCTACACCAGTGCATGTAATTCCTGCTCTAAGCAGGAGGTTAGATGATTCAGCTTCGGCTGATGATGACCTGGGCTTTTTCTATGATGTTCTTGCCCAGAACACAATCCTTGAAGAGAAAGTCAGTAGGCTGCAAAACCTACTTGACCAACTCTCACAAGGAGAAGACCATTTGCCTCCACCAACCCACAGATGGCACCTTCAGTTGAAGGTTCCCCAAACACTGAGCCACTCCAAACTCAACCACCTGCCTCTGCTTCAGGCCCTATCTCTCAGGAACAGAACCCTCCTGAGCAAATAGGTGCTATACTTCAAAATTCCCTTCCTCTCATCACACCCATAATCACTGATATTGTGACTAAAGCCATTGATGAGAGGCTTTCCTCAACTTTACAACCCTTGATTGATGCTGCTGTGCCAAAGACACTTTCTGCGGTACAAACCCCTTCCTCTAGTGCATCCAAAAAGGGGGAGAGTACTGCAGTGAAAGAAAAGAAGAGGAAAAGAACAGAGGAAAAGAAGGAAGAGAAGCAAGCCCAAGAGGAGGAGAAAGAACAGCAACCACTGCTCACCTACAAGCGAAAGAACAGTGCTGATGATCATATTGCTGAAGACAAAGCCTTGGAGCTACTGATAAAAGAGGCTGATGCCGAATACAGCAGATCAATGGACAACATCATTGATCAGCTGTTTAGGCAAGGCCATGACACCAATAAACTTGACTCTGAGATTTGACGATTAGAGATTGAAGAAATCCAGAATAGATGGGCAAGTTATGAAGTGTCAGAAAGAGAAAGGCTTGAGATCATGATTAGATTTATTGCAAAATATCTTGGAAGATCAATGATCGAAATCAAAGCTTGGTCCAGGGACAGTATCTTGGCAATCACCACCAAGATCTGTTCGTCTGAAGCATATACTAAGGGACTTGTTATTGAAGCTTTGAATGAAGCGGGTGCTGGGAGCAGGACTGAGCTAGCCAAGCAATCAAAAGCCACACTCACCTCAAGAATGCTAGAACAGCATGTCAACATTCCCACACCAAAACCACCCAAATCACAACCCACCAAACCAACTCCCTTACCCTCAAAACCATAGTCGATGATATACCCTTGAAGAAGAAGATAAGGGTATTGAGGCTAGAAGATGATGAAGAAGATGATGAAGATAGGCTGCCACTCTCAGCTGTGATTCAGTTGCCTAAGGCCACAAGTCACTCCTCAGCAATTACTCCTGAATTCCAAAGACAAATGGTTAAAGTGAAGCTAGAAGAAGAAGAGCTTCATAAACAGCATGATGAGGAATTGCTGAAGAGAGTTGACAAAGCTTATGCAGCCACATCTTCTATCATCAATATGAAGAAGCAAGCCCTCAGACTTTACACTCTCAGGCATACCTTTCAATATCAAAAGGAAAGAGTGAAGATTTGGCCTGATCCCAGGGTCTCTCACAGAATTCATAAGAAAAACATACCTCAGAGATACATTGGCCAGGTGAAAAAGATCGTAGATGAAATGATCTCTCTGGTCTTTGTAGTTTCACCCTGGGAAATCCTAGAGGACTTCAAGAAAGCCTACAAAGCTAATCTAACCCCTCAGAAGATGCTGGAAAACAAAATAGTGAAAAAGGGGTTAGTTTACAAGAGGCTTGAGGAAGTCAAGAAAAATGAGCTCCAGTTGTTCCTAGAGGGTAATCACCGGATGAGTTTGCTTACAGAATAATAACAACTGTGGAGCTAAAGAATGGGAAACAGGCCAAATACCTGTCTGAGTATTATGGGCCTGAATCATTGTTTGAAGGAGGTGCTGAAGAGCTAACCATGGAGGAACAAATCACCTTCCTTGAGGCCTACACAAGAGAGTCGTACAGACTCATCATAGGGAAGTGAGTCTCATGGATGGGGGAACAGCTCAGTGTCCAAGTCCCCAATATAGAGTTCCCATCCATACTCTGGCAACCAAATCATCAGAGACTCATTTCCAGGCCAGTGCTTACATGGGTCATCTTCTCTACAGATCAAGAAGGAAAAAGACCTATCTTTTGCCAACAATAAGTGGGATAATAAATAACTTAGAGGTTTTGGCTGCATTGGTTCAGGGGGAGTTTGTTGGACCAAAAGAACCAATGAGCCAAGATCAGAAAACCTCTAAGTCCCACATGGTATCACAATAACTGCTGAATGCTTCATCAGCAGTTTGACAAGTGCTGAAGACTTCAACAGCTGAAGATCAAGTGCTGAAGACTTCAACAGCTGAAGAACTAAAGTGCTGAAGTACAACAGCTGAAGAACACAAGTACTGAAGCTGAACAGCTGAAGAACGCAAGTACTGAAGCTGAACAGCTGAAGAACACAAGTGCTGAAGCTGAAAGACCAAAGTACTGAAGTACAACAGCTGAAGAGTTTACAAGTGCTGAAGATCAACAACTGATGTACAAAGTTTGAAGACAAAGACTGAAGACATCAGCTGATGATATCTACTGAAGTCATCAGCTGATGAAACATCTGAAGGTCAAAGTCTGAAGATCAAGTACTGAAGCGTCAGTAGTTTGTCACAACTACTGAAGAGTACTTCTTCAGTAGTTGTGATATCAGTAGTTTTATATTTCTAGTTTCAGTAGTTTTGTAAAACGACTGAAGAGCTTGTTCTTCAGTCGTTGTAGTTTCAGTAGTTTCTAATCAGTAGTTTTATATTATGTACTTAACACTCTGATATGTTCTCAGTAGTTGTGAACATTTCAGTAGTTTGTTAAGATTTAGTTATTTTTGTAATAGATCTGCCAGTTGTCACTTTCCGTGATAACGGCAGTGGTTGTTGCACTCTATATAAGGAGTGTCAACCTATTGTAATAATTGAATGATTTGAATGATTTGATCAGAAACATTCCATATCTATAAACATTCCTTGAATCAGAAATATATTCTCTCACTATAACCGTATGTGCTCTTAATGCATACAAGTATCGATTTCTTGCTACAATTTGTCTAATTCCCGTTCTTATTCCGCTGCTTTGAACTCTAATACATCAAACTTGTGATCGCTGATCCTGTCACTACTGAAGCTACAGGAGCATCAGGTTTAGAGGACACAGGCAGTTGGTCACTAAACCTGAAGAGGTGAGTACTGCTATCATCATCATCATCAGCACCAGTAGTACCACCAGGTGGTGAACTGTTGACAGGAGCAACAGCAGGAGTTTGATAAGGAACATATTGCAGTATGTCCAAATCAAATAGCTCCACAGGGCTTTGTGAAATCTTGTCCTTTGGAGATTCATTAAACTTAACATGTAGAGTCTCTTCAACCATCTTTGTTCTACAGTTGAAGACTCTGTATGCTTTGCAAGTTGATGAATAACCAACAAAGTACCCTGCATCCACCTTAGGATCAAATTTTTGGAGTTGATCCCGTGTGTTGAGAATGAAACAAGTACACCCAAAAGCTCTGAAGAATGAAATTAGAGGGGCCAAATGATGAAGAACTTCATATGGAGTCTTCATCAACCTCTGACTTACTAGAACTCTATTCTGTACATAGCAAGCTGTATTGACAGCTTCAGCCCAAAAATTCATTGGCAGTCCAGAATCAGCCAACATGGACCTTGCAGCTTCAATAAGGGTCCTGTTCTTTCTCTCCACTACTCTATTTTGTTCAGGAGTGCTTGGAATGCTAAACTGCCTCTTGATTCCCTTTGAGAGGTAGAACACATCAAGTGTATTGTTTCTGAATTCTGTTCCATTATCACTTCTAATACACTTGACTGAGAGGGAATATTGCTTCTCAACATACAACACAAAGTTGATAATCTTCTGAGCTGCCTCATCCTTTGAATGCAAGAAGAAAGTCCATACAAATCTGGAGTAATCATCCATAATTACCAGACAGTATTTCTTCTTAGCCATACTCATCACTCTCATGGGACCAAAGAGATCCATGTGAAGAAGCTGTAAGCAGGCAGTGGACTTAGGTTCTTCTATGGAGGGAAATGAAGCTTTGTGTTGTTTTCCTTTTAAACAAGCAGTGCAGTTGTCTTCACATTTGAACTCCTTCATAGGCAGTCCCCTTACTAAACCATGGTTTATCAGCTGATTTATGTTTTTGAGATTAACATGACCCAGCCTTCTATGCCATAGAGTAAATTCTTGAGGGGAAGCCTTGGAAAATAGGCAAGGATGGCCTTTGAGATCTATTTTCTTGGAAAGATCTAAGGCATACACTCTTCCTGTCCTGTTGGCCTTCAGGAGAGTGTATTCATCCAACACCTTATCAATCAAACTTAGAACTTTGGATGACAGAATCTGACAGTTCTGACTGGTGAAAAGAGCAACATGGCCTTTGTCACACATTTGACTGACACTCAAGAGGTTGTACTTGAGATTTTCCACATGGTTAACATCATCAAACTTTATTTCCCCATTGGAAACAAAGCCTTTGCTGATGATGTAACCCTTTGCATCATTGCCAAATGACACAAACCCCTTCCTTCCTTGAGAGTAGTCATTAAGAAGTGATCTGTTTCCTGTCATATGCATGGATCCTCCACTGTCTACATACCAGATGCCTCTGTGGCATGTTGAAGAACCCTGCAAAACACAACAAATTAGTTAAATTTTGAGACCCAAACCTTTTTGGTTTTGGGCCTGTTCTTATCAACAGATGGTAAACTAACAGGTTTGTTGGAAACAACAGCCTGAGAGGAAGAAGATGGTGAAGAAGAGGAATCCTTTGGCTTGGACCTCCTTTTCTGTGGTTTCAACATAGGAACATCTAATTGTTAACTCTTCCCAATAGATGTTGAACCATCATAACCAGCTGTGTCTGATTTTGTGATAAAGCTTTCAGCTCTCCAGACACATTGGCATTGGAGTTTGATAAGTTCCTATGTTGCACCTTCTTCTTTTGAGCAATCTCAGCTGTTACCTGTTTAACCCCTTCCTTTTTGGATTTCTTTTTGGACTTAAGGGTTACAGGATTTGATGTTGCTGTTACAAATGTGGCTTCAAACTCAGTTTTCATTTTAACCATTTTCTCTTTAATTTCCTCTTTATGTTTGAGTTTGGATCCTCTTTTGTACCAACAATCATTTGTAAGATGATTGAACAAACCACATATTTCACATGGTTTCTTCTTCATCTTATGTTGATCATCAACTAAAGAGAATGAAACTACTGAAGACTTGTTCTTCAGCACTTTGGAAGCACTATTTGCTTTCTTGACTTCCTCTTTAGTAGTCTTCAAACCCTTTCTACTGACAGTTTTCTTCTCTTTAGTGCTGACAGTAGTTGGAGTTTGAACTTCAGGTGTTAAATCTTGCTCTCCAGTCCTTTCAGGACTTCCAGAAATAACTCCTGAGTTGATCAACTCTTTGATCATGTGAGTGTCAGTATTTGAACCATCAAGATCAGCTGATAGGTTCAACGAGGGAATAATACTAACTTCAACTTCTGATGGTGCTCTATCAGAGAGTGAATCACATGATGAGGTGGATTGGTTATTGCTTTCTCCATTAGATTTCACTTCTGCTCTTGAAGCAAAATCTGTAGGAGGAGCAGTGTGATTATAACCAATGCCAAACTTCACATTGGAAGCTGATTGCTTACTAAGAAGCATTTCAAAACCTTTGCATGATTGTACCCATCAATCACACTCTACTTGGGTGACTGCAAGGGTTTCTTTGAGGTCTTTGTACTTTTCTAAAAATACCTCTTCCCTAGCCTTATCATCAGTGATTTGGCATTTAAGTTTATAAATCTCATAATTTTTCTCTTTAAGTATAGACTCAAACTCAGCTTTTCTTTTGAAAATGATCTTTTCTAGCTCTATGTTCTTATTAATTAAAGCTACATTTGCTTCTCTAATAGAGGCAAATGCTGCTATGCATGTTTCAGAACATAATTTGGCCTTAGCCTTAGAGGATACTTGTGATACCTGTGATGAAGAGGCATTTGAGGATGATCCATATGCAGACTCCAGAGCCATAAGTGCCAGATTCCCAAAAGGACTGTCACCACCATGTAGACCAGCACCTATGAACAGTTGTTCATGACCAGACATGTCATCTGGTAAACTGCTCCAGTCAACAACTCCAGGGGTGAAGAAGCTGTGTTGTTGAGGTTGAGGAGGTTGATGAGATTGAGATGGTTGAGGCTCAGGAAGAGCATGTGGTTGTTGAGCAATGGGTGCTTGAACCTGACTGGTTTGTGGCATGTAATAGCAAGGGTAAGGATATGGCATTGGATCCTGAGGAACAAAATATGCAGGAGATTGTGGTTGAGAATGATAACCAGAATTGACAGGATGTTGCCTTTGTGTTGTTGACTATTGCCAGGGAAAGTCACAAAGGGTGCAGAAGAATTAGATCCAGATGATCTACATTCTCTAGCAAAGTGTCCAAGCCTATGGCATTTGTGACACCTCAACTTACTCTTGTCAAAACCAACTTTGGTTTTGCCAGAGAGTCCTGGGAACTTTCTTCCAGTTCTTTTGTAGAACTTCTGAGATCTGATATTTATCAAGGCCATTTGGCTCAAAATATCCATCTCTTCTAAGTCATCATCAGCAATCCCCTTGAGATTATCCATGATGAAGCATAGATTGTCATTATTACACCCAGTAAACTGACTATCAACACTCACAAATGCAGAATCAGAAGTGTTTGAAGAGAAATCAATATGCTCATCATACTGGCATTCAGATGAAGCATGTTCTGACTCATGACCAACCAAGGCAGTGTTTCCTAGTACAAAGTCATCAGTGAGCTTTCCAGATGATGACAGTTTTCGTTTCTGTTCTATCTCTCTCTCAAATGTGAGCAATTTCCCATGGAGTTGGGTGAGAGATAGTTTGTCCAAATTTGCACTGGAGCGTAGGACAATAGTATATGTGTCCCATCTCTCAGGCAGTGATCTGAGAAATCTGTTATTCATCTGGCTATTGGTGTACTCATGTTTGACCATTTTTATTCAGAGATCAAACAAAAGAACCGCTCAAACTGTTGAGTCAGTGTCTCACCCTTCCTATGAGAGAATGTCTCATAGTGTTGGGCAAGGATTTCTCTATTATTTGCCAAGACCTCATCTGTTCCTCCGAATTGTTCTTTCAAGGCATTCCAGAGGTCATGGGCAGTTTCATAATGCATTAGCCCATAATAGATTTCATTGGGCGGTGCCATGGCTAGAATTCCATGGGCTTTTGCATCAATTTCAAACAATTTCTTATCCTCATCTGAGTATTGCTCCCTCCTCTTCGGAACCATTTGATTGGTTTCCAGGTTATTCACCATAGGTTTGTGTGGACCATGTACCACTGATGTCCAACAACCTGAACTGTTAACGGACAGTGATGGAGCATTCGTCGTTGCCATATGTTATACTCACTCCTAACCAGCATTGGAGGCTTGGTTGAGGAACCAGTATTGTGAGGATCATTGGAAGGAGTAGTCATTTTAGAAAATTCAGAAAAATTCAAGATAAGCAAAACAATTTAGCTCAAAACCACTAAGAACCTCAATTAAAATAGCCAAAAGCGACAGAATTCAATCTCTATAACAGATTCGTGCGAATCTGCTAGTTCGATCAAACTTAGAGCAAATGAGCAGTTTCAATGATCAATTGTTAGATCGATCAATGATTAACCTGCTCTGATACCATTTGATAGGATCTCAGCATCTAGTTTGATCGATTCGAATGATTTCAGCAGCGGAATAGAGTACCAACTAGCACAATTCGAGCAAGAATACCAAAGATATTGCAATGAACAGAATTAGTTATAGAGAGAGAAAGTTTATGCAAAAAGAATATTTCATTCAATCACACGCTTTCGTGGTGGCAAAAGTGTCACACATACAATCAGGTCAATCATCCCTTATATAGGAATGTCGTGGTGGAACATTCCTTATATAGGAGATGTGACGTCTGCTGATGTCACTTAATAGTGACATCTAATAGAATTATTTAAACAACTGAAACACAACTACTGAAGATGTCAAAACAGCTGACATCTTCTTACAAAAATACTAAGTGTTATCAGTTACTACAACTACTGAAAGAAACTACTGAAACTACAACGACTGAAGAACAACTCTTCAGTCGTTTTACAAAACTACTGAAAGTAAAAACATAAAACTATTGATATCACAACTACTGAAGAAGTACTCTTCAGCTGTTGTGACAAACTACTGAAACTTCAGCACTTGGTCTTCAGACTTGAACTTCAGACGTTTCATCAGTTGATGACTTCAATAGATGTCATCAGCTGATGTCTTCAGTCTTTGTCTTCAGACTTTGTACATCAGTTGTTGATCTTCAGCACTTGTGGACTCTTCAGCTGTTGAACTTCACTACTTTGGTCTTCAGCTTCAGCACTTGTATTCTTCAGCTGTTGGACTTCAGCACTTTAGTCTTCAGCTTCAGCACTTGTGTTCTTTAGCTGTTGGACTTCAGCACTTTAGTCTTCAGCTGTTGAAGTCTTCAGTACTTGATCTTCAGCTGTTGAAGTCTTTAGCACTTGTCGAACTGCTAATGAAGCCTTCAGCAGTTGTTGTGATATCATGTGGGACTTAGAGGTTTTCTGATCTTGGCTCATTGGTTCTTTTGGTCCAACATGAAGAAATGTTGATCAAGTTAGCTCATCCGCATTTGTCAATGTGGATGAACAAGCAAAGATGCGGATGAAGACTTAGACTAGTTCTGATGTAATAGTTCAGGGGTAGTTTAGTCATTTTGTAAAAGGCATCTTGTCTGCCTATAAATAGAATAGATAACCTCGTACATGAGGTGACGGCTGATAGATAGAAAATTTTTGTTGTCATTTATTCTCTGTAATCAATCAACTTTCATATATAATACAAAAGCATTTATGAGTATATTTCCTGCATTGAATGTTCTTTGATTGTTTGTTTCCGCCACTCAATCATTGACTTGATTACCATATTCAATTCACAGTAAGAATCTCAATCTTACTTACCCAGTCAATTGGTATCAGAGCTTTGGCTCTCGATTCTCTTTCAGATCTGCGCAAGAACTGAATAGAATTCGATTGATCTGGTAATCGAGTTGCTAGTAGAGTATATCATCATCTCTACTTAGTAAACAACAAAAAATACTCCTATCAACACATTCTCACCAAACTATTCTCAATAGCAAGAAACTCACTACAGTCACAGATCTGATTCTGAAATCTGTTTGAACTGTTTGGACAAGTTGGACTAATCAATCCTAAAAATCATATAAATCTATATTTATACCAGTTAAACACTTAGCTAAAATCGATTCTAACAGTTACTCAGAAATTGGTCATACACCTAAACCTCATATGCTTAAACATAAATCTGAGTTTAAACAGTTGAAAATCAGGCTTAGGAATTACATCACAGGTGTAGATCCTGATTTTTGGATCTCAATATGCAAGGGGCCACACATCCCTGTCACTCTGTCTGCTGATCAAGCTGCAATTTACAGAACTGCAAGAATACCCATTGAAGATCTAACTCTAGATGATGAAGACTATAAGAAAATCAAGATTGACCTTAAAGCCTAATCCATACTAACTCAAGCACTCAATATGGATGTGCTGAAAAGATTAGAGAAGTATGGTACTGCAAAAGCTGTGTGGGATGCATTGAAAATCATGTGTGAAGGAAGCAGTGAGGTAGCTGAAATTAACAAGGATAAGCTTGTTAATCAGTATGAAACATTCCACCACACCAAGGGAGAGTCCATATCCAAACAACTGCATAGATTTGTATAGTTGGTAAATGATTTGGATATCATGGGAGTCACCTACAAGATCAAAGAATTAAACAAGAAGATGCTTCACAACCTCCCTAAAAGTTGGAAACATAATGTAACAATGCTGAAGAATACTCTTGATCTTGAGAGTACTACTTTGGATATCATGATAGCCAAAATAGAAGCATCAGAACTTGATGAAAGAAGTAGAAATCTTGGTGGACCAAGAGTGATTGAAGCCTACAAATTTCCATCAGAATCTCATTCGGTGGAAAATGCCTTCCTCACTGAAGAGGATGATTTCATCTCATCAAGAGATCAACTAAACAACACTGGGTTCATTGCAACTCCACTAATCAATCATCCACCAACATCATCTCAAACTTCTAGAGTCACTGCTACTCCTCAAACATCCAAAGTCACTGCTACTTCTCAAACAACTCCTGAAGACACAAGATCTAAAGAACAAAAAGCAATTTACAATGCCTTTGTTGCAAGCTTTGAAGCATACTTAGGAGGAAGACCCACTTCTGCTCATCTGATTCAGGAAGATCTGGAGGAAATGGATCCTGATGATGTAGAAGAAATGGATCTACAATAGAAAATGGCCATGATTGCCATGAGAACCAAGAAATTCTTTAGAAAAAGCAGAAAGCTAAGCCTAAATGAAAATCCAAAACTTGGATATGATAAATCTAAGGTGAAATGCTTTAACTGTGGCATGGCTGGCCACTTCTCTAGAGAATGCAATGTCCCTAAGAAAAACAACTATCAAAGGAACTCTCAAGGCCAGTCATCCTCACAGCCTAACTCAAGCTTTCACTCCAAAAACCAACAGTAGCAGTATCATCATTCTCATCAACACCAATCATATCAAAATCCACCCCAACTAACAAATCAAGCTCATGGAAGCAGTCAGCCTTCTGTCAGTGCACTCGTGATAAAGCAAGATGGGGTATGTGACTGGAGTGTGTATGCAGAGGAAGTCAAGCCTTAATTTCAGAATCATGCTCTTATGGCTCACATCAAAGATGGTCTATATCTAATACCTACTGAGGTAAAATCTAACCTTTTTAGTGAAAAATGTATTAATGAATTGTAAGGTTATAGGGAGCATAACCATAAACTGGCAGATAAAATTAAGAAGAAAAGGTAAATTCAGAGATGATGAAAAGAGAAATAAAAGGCTTTGAAATCAAAATCAGATCTCTTATCTAGTACATAGAAAAACTGCATGGTGAAAAATACACTCTTGCAGCTGAGAATGAGCTACTTACTTGAAAGTTAACTCAATCTAAGGTTGAACATTCACTGACTGAAGTGAAACTTGAAAAGTTTCAAATGTCTTCAGTCAAGCTGCAAGAGATTCTTGATTCTCAAAAGGATCCAAAGGACATGTCAAGGATTGGGTATAACTCATGTCCTCCACCATACAATGACAACTACACTAGTATGCCTGAGTTTGTCTCACTCACAGAAGAGATTGAAACTAAAACTATAGTAAAAAAAGTGACCAATCCTCAAAACAAACTTGTTGTTTACATTGAAACCAATAAGGATAAAATCAAGTTAGGTCACCCAATCAAAATCAAAGAGTGTTCAGACAAGACAGTGAGTGTCATGAAACCCTCAAGCCTTGTAAAAGCAATTGTCCCTTTTATAAAATTCATACCCTCTGTTTTACAAGGTAAAAAGAAATATGTGAAGTCAGTGAAACCCACTGCTGAGAGCAGTTCTGATAATGAGATCATATCTACAAAAATTCAAGCAAATTAGAAAAGGTTTCACTACAAAAGAAACAAACAGGATCACTAAGTTCAACACATAAAACATTATCAGACCCTCAGTCCTCAAGATTAAGGCAGGGAGTTGGGTTTGATATAACAAGGAACATGTTGACCAGTTTGAGAAAGAGGTGAGAAATGGGTTGAAGAAACAGAAACAGCCCAGAAAATTAAACAAAGGTAGTGTTGTGAAGCAAACTACAAAAAGGGTTGATTCTAATTCATCCCCTAAAGAAAAGAAAGTGATTCAGCAAAAGAAAATATCAACTGAGTCACACAAGGCAAAATCTGATTCAAGAAACAAACAAATGTATTGTGACATTTGTGAAATGTTCAATCACAAGACAGATAAATGTTTTTTTAATCAATATTGCTCTACTTGTGATATGAACAATCACTCAAGCAAAAACTGCTATTTCAACAAGTATTGTTCAATCTGTGACATGAACAATCATAATACATCTGGTTGTTACGTCAGTCAGAAGGGTTTGAGAATTCCCCAACATAAGCCCATCTCAAAAACATCCACTGTGACACATTCTGTCAGACCTCATTTTACAATACTCAATCTAGGACACCTAGATCAACAAATGACAGAAATAATTTGAAAGAATTGAGGAAGGGTCAAAGAAATCATCTGACAGTGAAACACAAACTTGACCTTCCAAAACAAAAACCTACTTTTAACAATGAAAAACGGGCTAAATTTCTACAAAGAAATAGAGACCAACGATTTCATTACTAATCTGAATCCTCAGTAGATGTTGATGAGATGACTTAACCCAATCATTACCAAAAATATCCCAGGAGACCTCCATCTAAACCACAATTTAGAGGGAAATACCAAAAAGTCACCATCATGAATAGGAACGGGAAACCCAAGACCATCATGGCTTGGGTTCCTTATTCTAATTAGCTCTTTTTGCTTGCAGGTTCATCCACACAGGTCCAATAGCTTATGGTACGTGCACAGTGGGTGTTCCCGACACATGACTGGAGATCGTTCCCTCCTTCATGACTTCAAGCATGTACAAGGAACTACTGTGGCATTTGGTGGAGATTCACAAGGTGGTAGAATAATAGGCGAAGGATCCGTGACAAAAAGGATGTTGAGTTTTGATAGAGTGAACTACTGTGAACAGCTGAATTTCAATCTGCTTAGCGTGTCTCAGATCTGCAATAAGAAATATTCCACTCACTTTACAGACACTCATTGCTACATTCTGAAACCTGGATTTCAAATCCCTAAGGAATTGGTTGTCTTAAAGACCCCAAGGAAGAACAATACATATGTCTTAAACCTATGTTCTACATCACCTAAAGAAGAAACATGTCTTTTGTCAAAAGCATCATTTGATGAGTCATAGCTTTGGCATAGACGTTTGGGGCACACAAACTTCAAAAACATGAACAAGTTGGTCAAAGGAAACCATGTCATTGGTCTTCCTCAAATAATTTCATTTTATTGATCACTGTTCAGCGTGCCTCAAAGGAAAACAACACAAATCATCTCATAAAACCAAGCTGGTGAACACTAACAATACTCCATTGAAGTTACTTCACATGAATTTGTTTGGTCCAACTCATGTTATGAGTATTGGAAAGAAACAGTATTGTTTAGTGATCATTGATGACTTTTAACGATTCACATGGGTTTTCTTCTTACCTCGTAAAAACGAGGCATCCCAAATCATACAAGAATTTATCATTAAAATTGAAAATCAACTCGATCTTAAAGTCAAAAGAATAAGAAGTGATAATGGTACTGAATTCAAAAATGAAAGTATGAGTTCTTTTTATGCAACCAAAGGCATTGATCATCAATTCAGTGCAGCTAGAACTCCTCAACAAAATGGAGTAGCTGAAAGGAGAAATGGAACACTGATTGATGCAGCAAGAACAATGCTAGCCAATGTCAAACTACCAATCACCTTCTTGGTAGAGGCAATTAATACATCGTGCTTTGCACAAAATCAAACTCAACTTGTCAAACAAAACAACATGACTCGTTATGAACTGCTCTTTCATAGAAAACCATTCATTGGATTTCTTAAATCATTTGGTAGTCCTGTCTCAATATTAAACACCCGAGACTATCTGAGAAAGTTTTCATCAAAGTCTGATGAAGGATTCTTTGTAGGTTATTCTTTTGTTTCAAAGGCTTACAGAGTGTTTAATCCTAGATTAAACATTATTGATGAATCAACAAATGTTCAATTCAAGGAACATTCGTTTCCCAAATCTATAAATGGTCCCGATAGGTTGTTTGATATTGACTCTTTTACAAAATCATTTGATCAATTTCACTTGTCTGATGCAGGAAATCTCCACTCAGATGAAACTTCTTCAGCTGTAGAAAGAAGAAATGACTTTCCATTGATTCCTCCTACTCTTGATGAAGACGTTCCTCTTCAAGCTGATCCCATCAGACAATCATTACAAAATCAGAGTGTTTCAACTGAATGAGGACCAAGCCTGTTACCATCACACTCAGATGATCTATCAACTGAGATCAGAAATCAAAAACAAGCTACTCCTCTAACTGAAACACAAAGAACATCAAATGATGAAAGTAATCACAGTGCTGGTGAAGCTGAAGCAGGAGCTAAAACAGAGTCCGACAATCTTCATAATTCAACAAAAGTACTAGATGAATGTGCCTCTAACCATAATGAACTGAGTGTCTCTAATCTTGATGTAACAATTGCTGATGACTCCATTCTAACCATAAGAATACACAAGAATCATCCAGTTGAAACCATTATTGGTGATCTTAATAAGAGGGTGACAAGAAGCAAATCTAGTATTGCAAACATCTGTTTGTTCTCATGCTTTTTATGTCAAACAGTACCCAAGAACATCAAAGAGGCACTTCAAGACAATAGCTGGATTGAAGCAATGCAAGAAGAATTGCTCCAATTCAAGAAGCAAGAAGTATGGCAACTGGTAGATCTTCCCGAAGGACAATACCCTATCAGTACCAGATGGCTGTACAGGAACAAGACGGATGATAGAGGATCGTCATCAGAAACAAAGCAAGACTAGTGGCACAGGGATACACTCAAGAAGAAGGAATCGACTATGATGAAGTGTTTGCTCCTGTTGCCAGACTAGAAGCCATCAGAATCTTTCTTGTATATTCTGCATCCATGAAATTTACTGTTTATCAAATGGATGTAAAGTGTGCCTTCCTATATGGAAAGATTGCTGAGGAGGTCTATATGAGTCAACCACCTGGCTTTGAAGATCCAGATTTCCCTCACAGAGTTTACAAGCTTGACACAGCTCTGTATGGTCTTCATCAAGCACCATGAAAATGGTATGAGACTCTATCATTCTTTCTTCTTGAACATGGATATGAAAGAGGAAAGATTGATCAGACTTCTTTTAGAAGAAAAAGAGGAAAAGATATGTTGTTAGTCCAGATCTATGTGGATGACATTATATTTGGCTCTACAAACAAGCAACTCTGCAAAGAATTTGAAGACCTTATGCACTCAAAAATTCAAATGAGTGCTATGGGGAAACTCACCTTCTTTCTAGGGGTGCAAGTCAAACAGACAACAGATGGAATCTTCATCAATCAATCAAAATACATGGAAACCATGTTGAAGAAATTCCACTTTGCTGACTATCAGACTATCAGAACTCCTGTTGATACTAAAGTGAAGATTGGACCTGATCCTGAAGGCAAATAAGTGGATTAGACTCATTATCGATCAATGATCGGTTCACTTATGTATCTAACAGCCAGTAGGCCTGGTATTATGTTTGGTGTTTGTGTGTGTGTTAGATATCAAGCTCATCCAAAAGAATCACATGTGAATGCTGTGAAGAGGATATTTAGATATTGGAAGGGCAAACCAGCTCTTGGGTTATGGTATCTAAAGGAAGGAGAATTTAATCTCTATGCCTTCACAGACAGTGATTATGGAGGATGCAACTTCATAGAAAATCCACCTCTGAAGGTTGTCAATTTCTTGGTCCCAGACTAGTATCTTGGCAATGCAAGAAGCAGACAAATGTATCTGTGTCTACAACAGAAGCTGAGTATATTGCAGCATCAGCTTGTTGCTCTCAAGTACTCTGGATTCAAAACCCGATGCTTGATTATGGTTTTAACTTCTTGCACACTCCAATTTACATTGACAACACAGCAGCTGTTTTCATAACTAATAATCCAGATCAGCACTTAAAAACTAAACATATTGAAACTAGATATCACTTTTTGAGAGATTGTGCTGAAAATGGTTTAATCAAATTGATTCAAGTTCCAACTGAAAATCAATTAGCTGATTTATTTACCAAGGCATTTGAATCCAGTAGGTTTGAATTCCTGTTTCAGTCAATTGGCATGATTGACCTTGAGTAAAACCATGAAAAACATCAAAAACATTAAAAACATGAGAAAATCACAAAAAGAAATCAATTTTGATGAAGAAAAGAATCTTGGGAAATAATATAACTACAGTCATTATATCATTCACTGTGCTTAATTTCAAAAATTACAAGACTATCATGACTTACCAGATATGTTGGTAGGCTCAACTTGAAAGAGAATATACATGCAGTGATGAATTAAAATCTTATTTAATAGTGAAACACTCGTCACAAAGTACATGTATGTGTTGGCTTATCTGAGTGCATGTGTGTAGTAACCTAAACACACCAGGTAATGATACTTTATGAAACTCTTTCACCTACATCAGTTTTATCTTTGTTTTGTTGAGCAAAGACCTGATGAAACATGCACATAGTGCAGATGTCTTGATCCAAAAGATTCCCAATGAGGAACACATCCAAATTAGATGAATCTACAAAAGCAATACATTCCAAGTGAATGAACAAAAGAATCCCATCACGGATCACCTTCCAAAGTGAAGTGAAAAGAATCCCAATGTGGATCATCATGAAAAGGATCAAAATAAAAGAATCCCAATGAGGATCAATGAAAATGAGTTCTCATAACTTATGTAACCTAGTAAGAAAAGTTGTAAAAAAGTTCTACCATGCATTGTATAAGGATGGTTGATCATTCCATGCTTATGTGTGTGAGGTACACATTAAATAATTAAATCAACCAAAAACATGATAAAAATCATTTACATCAAAATATCAACCTGGTATGAGTTTAAGAGGACAAACATACCTTCAATCATCAAGTTCATAAAATGTCCATTTAATCATAAAAGATGCACATGTGTAATGTAAGACTGATATGATCCCAACAAAAAATATATTTCTCTTCATTATTAATAATCATAATAAACTTCAAAACGTTTTTAAATATTGAAAGTTTCTATCCAAATGTGGATATAAACTTTAGGGGGAGTAATTTAAAATTTTTGAGTAAGTCCATATTTTTGTTTACTAGCTTAACTTACTTTTAAAACAAAACAAAAAGAATTTTGGTGTTGTTGCAAAAAGTTATACCATTGTATCTCAGCTTATGCAGATTCTTGGAAGCATGAAAAGTCTAAGATCAGTCAAAATTGGGAAACTTGTATCACTTGTGACATACAAGTCAATCCAAGCAAGAATTAACAATTTTAACAGTCAACTTCATAAGAAAAATCAATCAAGGACAAGTCTTCATAAGATGAAAAATCAATTCAATCATATTAACTTATGATTAAATTCAAAAGTTAATGCAGGTAAGTGCATTGGTTAATGCAGGTGAAGGTAACCCATGTTTATAACCAATGCGGGTAGCTTTATATTTTCAAGTGAAATTAATGCGGACAATGATTTTACTCTACTTCATTAGTGTGTCAAGTATACATGATATTTTGAAGTGTTAAAACCTATGCGGAACAAAAATTGTTCTACCGCATTTGTCAATGCGGATGAAATACTTTTCAAGTGTTCAACCGCATTAGTCAATGTGGATAAACTTTGAAGTATTCAACCGCATTTGTCAAATATGGATGAAATTTACACTTCCTCATTTTTTTTATCCGCATTTGTTTTACTTATCCGCATTCGTAGATACACAACTTCAAAGCTCATGTATGATCAAACAGAAATAACTGTGATCAATCTCTTGTGAATGAATGATGATCAAGTAAATGTGGATTTTAGTCTATCGCATTGCTACAGTGAGCAAATGCTGACAAATTTTATTCAACCGCATTTGCTACAGAGCAATGCTGAATAAGTTTGGTCAACCGTATTTGTCACAGTGAATAAATGCTCATGAACTTAGTTCTTCCGCATTTACAACAGTGAACAAATGCGGATAGAAGAAAACAGAAGTAACAAAACTTCCGCATTTACAACAGTGAACAAATGCGGATGGTCAAAGTCCAAATTTTTGCCTTCTGCATTTGCTATAGTTAACAAATGCGGATGACCAAAAGTCAAAATATTTCTGGCTATGTTGTACAAACAGGATGGAATGACATTCCAATCACCACTTCCTCAGCAATCTGTGCTCTTTGTACAAACAGGCCATTCAATATGTCTGGCTATGTTTTTAATGGCTTGACTTCAAACATACAAGAGGGGAGAATATACAAGTTTTTGATGTACCCAAGATTTATCCAGTGCATGATAAAAGAAGCATTTCCATACATTGCTACTAAGGGACCAGTACTTGATATTCCTCATTATGATGCAAAATCATACAAGTACATTAAGAAAAGAGACCCCAGAAACTTTTACAGTGGAGCTCACTCACCTTTTCTTCCTTGGATGATTCAACAGATAAATCAAGGACAAGAATAGGCTGCTGATGAGCAAGCTGCACAACCATCACCACGACCAACACCACAACCATCACCACAACCATCACCACAACCATCACCACAACCAACACCACAACCATCACCACAACCATCACCACAACCAACACCACAACAACACCACAACCAACACCACAACCAACACCACAACCAACACACAACCAACACCACAACCATCACCACAACCAACACCACAACCAACACCACAACCAACACCACAACCATCACCACAAACAACCACACCTTATCACTCACCAAAAGTATTAGTGTAGTCAAGCCCCTCAGTCTGATGAAAGCCCTTGGCTGCAAGCCGGGCTTTGTAACGACTCATAAAACCATTAGGATTATGTTTAATCCGGTACACCCACTTACAACCAACAATATCAGCAGAAGAGGGAGGAGGAACAAGATCCCAGATATGATTAGAATGCAACGCACCAAACTCAGTACGCATAGCATCCCACCAAACAAAGTACTTTTGAGCCTGAGAAAAGGAAGATGGCTAAGAAGTCGGAGTAGTAGTAGTATGATAAAGAACATGATCAGGGAACTGTTTAGGCTGACGAGTATGATCACGAGAGCAAGTGACCTGGGATGTAAAGGAGGAGAAGGAGGAGAAGAAGGTGGAGAGGGGGGTGGTGATAGTGGGGAAGAAGACGGAGGATGAGGAGAATGAGAAGAGAAAACAATAGAGTAATAAGAAGGATACAACGTAGGAGGAATGATAAGATTAGGAAGAGAAGATGAGTTAGAGGTCACGGAAGGAGATGAATAACCAGGAACCTCAAATACAGACTCATGAAAAATGACATGTCGAGATGTAATAGTGCGCGAGGTAACAGGATCATAGCACAAATAGCCACTATGACTAGGAGCATAACCAATAAAGAAACATGAAGTAGACTTTGGGGAGAGTTTATCCATTCGAGTATCACCAAGAAATGGATAACATAAACACCCAAAGTTACGAAGAAACGAATAATCAGGACGAGTGCCAAAAAGGACCTCGTATGGTGTGAAATGATGAAGAACTGATGTAGGTAATCGGTTAATAAGAAAGGTTGTTGTAGCATACGCATCATACCAAAATTTTGCTAGTAAGTGAGCATGGAACAAGAAGACACGTGCAACCTCTAAGAGATGTCGATTTTTACGCTCAGCCACCCCATTTTGTTGGGGTGTATAAGGAAAATAGATACGGTAGGCAATGATAGACTCAGAAAGATAACGAGCCATAGCACCATGAGTCAATTCAGGTGCACCATCACACTGAAGATGTTTAATAGTGCAAGAGAACATATTTTCGACCAAAGGGCGAAATAAGCGAAAAGCCTCAATTGCCTGCGATCGAGTAGTCAAAGGATACATCCAAGTGAAACGACTAAAATCATCAACGAATGTAATAAAGTAACGAAAACTAGAACGAGAAACAGTAGGAGATGGACCCCAAATATGACAATGAATAATATGCAATGGAACAGTAGAATGAGAGATAACAGAATGAAATGGTAATCGTCTAGATTTAGAAATACAACATGAATTACAAGGTTTATGTAACGATTTAGAAGACAATGAGAAAGATGATAGCCTAGACAATATAGAATCAGAAGGATGACCCAATCTAGCATGCCATAATTCCTAAGAAGTAGAAAAAGTAGCTGTGAGAGAGTAGAGCTGATGTGGACTAGCATGCATGTGATGGAGCAAACGCCCTGTGTGAGTCTGTATAGACAAATGAAACTGTGAGAATAAAACAGATATAGGATGATCAATCACAAGTTGTGTGATTGATAATAAGTTCTTGGCAAGGCCAGGAACAACAAGAACATATCAAAGTAAGAGAATACATCATGGCAATCGAAGATAAGAGAAACCAATATGAGAAATGGTAAGAGATGTACCATTACCAACAATAACACACTCAGATCTAGTATAGGGAACAGTACCAAACACAATGGATGTATCCGAAGTCATGTGAGCAGTCGCACCAGAATCAAGAATCCAAGATTCAATATTTTGACAAGTACGTGAAAAATCAACACTAAGTCCAAAATAAGGAGTAGTATGAGCAGCCTAATGTTGGTAGTGAGTAGGCCCAAAATTAACAGAAGACTCAACTGGAGGCCCATTGTGTTGTGTAGGCCCAGATGTTCTAGAATGTTGTGGCCCAAAACCAAGCACACTTGCACAAAATCCAAATTGATTGCCATGGACTGGGCTTGGACCAAGTAAACCAGCACCATAACCAAACTGATTATTATAAGCAGATGTATTTGAAAGCCCTAGAGATGAACCATCGGTCATTATATCAGCCATATGTGCACTGAAACGATCGGAGTTGGGCAACCGTTGACCACCGCGACCACCTCCACCACAGGAACGTGAACCCCACTACAGACAAAATTTGACACCTTATGCATTAAAAAAACCATCATGTCACATATTCAAATCACACTTCTTGATATCATGACTGCATCAAAGTGAAGTCTCACCCAACAATTAATAACCAATATATATATAACACATGACACATTCTTATGAGAATCAAAAGATAAACAGGTAGTCAAGCCATTGGAAACGAAAGTCGTCGCATGGTCAACTCTCCAAAATATGGAAACAAAATCATCAAAAAGCAAGATTGAACCCACAATTCATCCTTACAAACCCATGTATCAGCTTGAATTCACTCAATGTTGGAAACAGGAGGTGGGAATTCAACAGGAAATCAAAAGATCAAGCTTCAAGATGATTAAAACTGAACCAAATTACAGATGAAAAAAGTGAAATTGTGAAGTGAATATAAGGAACTTACACGAACGAATTGGTCATTGAATGAAGAGTAATAAGAGAGAAAATAGAGGAGTGGTGATGAGGGTTGGTTGCCTGTTGAGTGAAGGTTTAAACTTTAAAGAATGGTGGGACGGTTTTTATTGTAATAAAAAGAAGATGGTATTTTGATGTAACCAAATGGTTGTCTACTATAATTTATAAGTTTAGTGTCTATTAAATGCAATCTTTTCGGAATTGAATCGGATAGCTTATTGGTTTACTGGTCGGACCGGTTGGACTAGTCGAACCGGATTTAAAAACCAGATTTTATAATTAGTTTAGAAGTTTAATATAAAAATATAATAATAATATTTAAGCTAAAAATAGTTACAAATCATAAAATATAAAGACAATGATTAAATATTAAATATAATAAATCTTGAAAATAAGCATTTCTTTATCGTGGCAGTAAAAATAAACTTTTTCAATTACTTTTTAACAGTTGTAATCTTTTATGCTTCTCTTACACTTTTCTGAAAGTTTGAATATTAAAGCATCTCCTCTTTACTCTTCAATCACTCCGGTGAACAACCATTCAAAGATTCACACCATGAATTATCCAACCAATCACTAACATTCTTGCTACTTGAACTTTCTTCTAGATTCGTAAATACGAGGGACACCTTTCCAATCGAACAATGACATGCTCAAATTTGGTCCAGATCTGACAAAAACAAGACTAATTTTACCTATTGTGATGTAGTTCCGACACAATAAAAGAATGAGTTCGTCAATTCCGATGAAGATCCAGCAAAGAAGAGGCTTAATGTTGAAATAAATCAACACCACTCCAACCGGCGGCTGACCAATTTTTCCGTTCTGACCAGCGACTAGCTTCCCACCAGCCGGTTTCATCTATACTAAACAAATCACGCTCACCTCACCGAATCCCGGTTGAACCGGTCGGACCGACCGGTTCGATCCGGCCGTGAAAACATTGATTAAATGTCAAACATATACTTCACATAATTATTCTCTAATTGTTTATTGTTAATTGTTTATTTTATTTACATGATGATGTGATAATGGTCTGTTGTGCTTGTGATGTTGTTATGTTACTTAGTTAGAAGTAGATTATAATTCGAAGCTTTGAAAAGTTGAGGAGCTTTTTATGTCAAACATAAAGCTCGAAGGGTTTGGTATGCTTATTTTAGAAACATTGCTTGATTTTTATATCTTGCCATCAGACTTATTAATCAAGAGAGATATTCAAACAAATGAATACATTTGGGGTTTCAGAATTTTGATCTCCAACGTTCATTCACATCACATATAGCTTGTGATCTATCTTTATCTTCTTCACTTCTAAGGGTTTAATCTTTTGTCTCATGTTGAGAATCAGGTTATCGTCAAAAGCTTGTCTAATCAGTCTATTCAAAAATATGTTTTAGGGTTTCTTGAATTTGAATTATATTGTTTATCTTGTTCTGGTTTTGAGTCTTTTGTTTTGTTTAGGAAATTTTTCGATGTAAATGTTTTGGTTTGGGTTGATTAATATTTGAATTTACTAATTTTATGCATACTCTTAGTTATAAATTTTTAGAATGATAGACACGTACTTTCTAATTGAGTTTTAACCCTCATTATTTGGTTGAATGGAATTTAACAATGTAGCAACCCAAGAATCCTCTTGCACAAATATAGCGTAAATTACACTTTCAAAAAAAGAGATTTTTATGATAAAATATACCCCATCTATTCAAAAGGTTTGTAGTTTAAATTTAATAAAATATATGTATAGCGGATTAATCAGAGTAAACAAAGAGTTATTATAATAAAAATACTATTTTCTTTCACGAGATTTGACTGGAATGGTAGAATTGTCTACGGCTTTATTTTTGCACCCTTATGTATTATACTTTTAAGAATTATTTTCATTTTAGTTCAACCAACTAGCATCATTTGTTTTTAGGTTAACTTTATTCCAAAAAAAATACCTCTAGTGTTTGTAAACACCGATTAATACATTAAATAAAGTTTTCTATATCATTTGCCAAGAGCCAGATACAATTATTACCTACTCGCTCATTTATCTATTTATTTTTAACCGTATCTATCTAATCTTATTTATGCACACTATTACGTACCTTTACAAATAACATATATTACCTTTACAAATAACAAACATTATGTCACTAGATCACTACTCTCACTTTCTCTTCGCTAAAGAACATTATACCTCGAGTTTACTCACCCCTCTCGCATTTTTTCAGAAGCCGGTGACCATCACTTTTCGTTTATTTAATACTAAATTTGATAAAAGTACTCTGAATGGATACATCATTGTATGGTTACATCATTGAATAAATATAGGAAGCCATTAATGGTTTGTAAAAGTTGATAACTGTTGTATATTTTTACTGTATTGAATTGTTGATTGCACGCGCACTCACCATTAATCCTTATATATGTTGATTTGGTCATCACATTACATGCTTTAATAAATGAAAGAGTAAATTATACTTTTTGTTCTTTAAGTTTATCGCAAATTTTTGATTTCGTTTTTAAACTAAATAAATTAAGGTAAACATCATTTATGTTTAAAAATGTTGGCACATTCATCCTTTCTACCGACGAGCGTTAGATTTTGACGTTAAATAATGACATGTGCTTCACTTGTAAGGTCAAAATGGTCTTTTCATGCCTAAGAAGCTAAAATAGTATTCAATCTAAAAAGACTAACAATGATTTTGGGATTGATACGTGTAATTCTATTGTTTTAAAGAGTACGACGTTTTAGTCATTAAATATTGTGTCAAATCTTTCAGTTTATTATTTCTTATACGTTCATTCTGTCAAATATAAATTTATTGTATCATATATTTACATCAATTGGTATATGTATTTGTCATTGTGTTTTACATTTTATATCATTTTACGTTGTTTTGTCATTGATTCTGTATATTTGTAAGGCTTTTCATCATCATAAGGGCCTAAGGGTAATATTCATGAGGTTTTACTATTATTCTTTCATTCTTTATGTTTCACTTTCATCATAGGTAATACTTATAGGGTGTCATTATCATTAAAATCACATATCATAGAACGTATACATCATTCAAGTATTTAGGCATGTAAATGAACCGAACGAACACAAACATTTACATCATTCATAGCATGTTCGTGTTCGCTCATTTAACTTTTACCATACACGAATACAAACACATTATCGAACATGATTTTATGTTCATGTTCGTTCATTAAAAAAATAAAAATGTTCGTATTCGTTCTTGTTTGTTAATTAAGAAGCTAATGATCACTTCATAAACATAAACGAACACAAACGAACAATAATAAACAAACATTAATGAACCATAATAAACAAACATAAATGAACCATAATAAACAAACAAATCTGAACACTAAAAAATCTTAAATTATCATTTTTGGAATTTTTGATGCATTATTGGAAATTGAAACTTACTAAAATTATAGGTTTCTAGTATAAATTATTACACTTATGTTTCAAATAGTAATTCATAATACCCATTTATTAATATATTAATATATATAAATAAACGAACATAATGAACAATCATAAACGAACGTAAATGTGCAGACATATATGAACGAACGTAAACGAACGTTCATGAACGTAATCGAATGAACAAAGCATGTGTTCATGTTTGTTCATTTAGTTAAACGAACACAAATTTTTTTCATGTCCGTTCATTTCTTAAATAAACGAACACAAAAGAACTTCCCGCCAAACAGTTCATGAACGTTCAGTTCATTTATATGCATATTAGCATTATCCCTGTATAAAGGTTTATGACATTAAAACCTTTAAGCAACCACAAACTATCATTTAAACTTAAATACTATTCAAGCACATCACTAATCACCACTTATACATCTCTTATAAGAATTGAAGATAAGATAATTAATATAAGTGTTAACAACGGACAACCAAAGTAGCGGACGACTAGTGTTCACAGCGGACAACCGAGGTCCACGACAAACAATTTTTATAATATAAAGGTCCACAGAGAACAGCCAAAGTCCACAACGGATAACTATTTAAGCCTAAGTGCCCCACAACGGACAACACTAAACCTTTAATTATCCGTAGTGGATAACCAATGTCCACAGCAGACAATTTTTATAATCTAAGTGTCCATAACAGACAACCAATATCCACAGCAGACGACCACCAAGACTTAGGGTTACACTTACACGACTTATAATTCTATATGTTGGACCAAAAGAACCAATGAGCCTGATCAGAGAAACCTCTAAGTCCCACAGGACATCACAACAGCTGAAGAAGACCTGATCAGCTGTTCTACAAAGTCTGAAGAATACAACTGCTGAAGTATTTCTGAAGTACTGAAGACAAAGACTGAGACAACAGCTGAAGATCTAAAGTCTGAAGACTTCAACAAGTACTGAAGACAAAGACTGAAGATCAACAGCTGAAAGACAAAGTCTGATGTTCAAGTACTGAAGACATCAGCTGATGTTAACAGCTGATGACAACAGCTGAAGAGGGCTCCTTCAGTTGTTGTGATGGTTTTTCTTCATCAGTAGTTTTCTTTTTCTTTCAGTAGTTGTTTCCTTTTCAGTACTTGTAAACAACTGAAGAGGTTGTTCTTCAGTTGTTGTAGTATCAGTAGTTTTATGTTTTTCAGTAGTTGTAAATAAGATGTTTAACACTTAGGAACATTTGTAAGAAGATGTCAGTTGTTGACATCTTCAGTAGTTGTTAAACATCAGTAGTTATCAAACGGTTACATGTCACTTTCAAGTGACATCAGCCTACGTCACTCTTTCCTTTATAAGGAAGGATGACTCACCTGTAATCGTGCCTTTGAGGCCGACAATCTTAATGCAATATTCCTTTTGTCGGATATTTCTCTCTCTATAACAAAATTCTTTTATCGCTTTATATCGAATGTTCTTGCTTGAATTTGTCTAATTCTGAGCTATTCCGCTGCTATATCTGTTCAATCGATTAAACCAAGAGGCTGAGATCCTAACAAATGGTATCAGAGCAGGTTAATCATTGATCGATCTAACAATTGATCATTGAAACTGTTCAATCGCTCTAAGTTTAATCGAATTAGCAAATTCGCAAGGATCTGTTATAGAGATTGAGAGTGTATCGCTTCTGGCCGTTTTATTTAAGGTTTTGTGTGGTTCTGAGCTGAATTTATTGTGATTTTACTTGAATCTGTCTGATTTTCCACAATGACTACTTCTTCGAATGATCCTTTCAATACTGGATCCTCTACCAAGCCTCCGATCTTGGTGAGGAATGAGTATAACATTTGGCAGAGAAGATTGCTCCATCACCTGTCTGTTAATAGCTCAGGTTGTTGGACATCTGTGGTACATGGACCACATAAGCCAATGGTGAATGATCCGGAAACAAACCAGTTGGTTCCAAAGAAGAAGGAGCAATACTCCGATGAGGACAAGAAGTTGTTTGAAATCGATGCAAAAGCCCATGGAATTTTGGCTATGGCTATTCCTAATGAGATTTACTCTGGGCTTCTGCATTGTGAGTCTGCTCATGACCTCTGGAAAGCCATCAAAGAACAATTTGGTGGTACTGATGAGGTTTTAGCAAACAACAGGGAAATCCTCGCCCAACAATATGAGACTTTCTCTCATAGAAAGGGTGAGACTCTGACTCAACAATTTGAGCGGTTTTCATGTTTAATCTCTGAATTGAAAATGGTTAAACATGAATATACCAGGAGTCAGATGAACCATAGATTCCTAAGATCACTGCCTGAGAGATGGAACACATATACCATTGTTCTACGCTCAAATGCTGATGTTGATCGCCTATCTCTCACCCAACTTCATGGGAAACTGCTTACATTCGAGAGAGAGATAGAGCAGAAAAGGAAATTGGTTTCATCTGGCAAGCTTACTGAGGATTTTGTCCAAGGGAACACTGCCCTGATGGACATCAAGAGTCAGAATATGTGTCATCTGAAAGCCAGTATGATGAGCATATTGATTTCTCTACAAACACTTCTGAGCCTGCCTTTGTGAGTGTTGATAGTTATTCTGCTGGTAGTAATAGTGACAATCTATGTTTCATCATGGATGATCTCAAGGGGATTGCTGATGATGACTTAGAAGAGATGGATATTTTGAGCCAAATGGCCTTGATAAATATCAGATCTCAGAAGTTCTACAAAAGAACTGGAAGGAAATTCCCAGGACTCTCTGGCAAAACCAAAGTTGGTTTTGACAAGAGTAAGTTGAAGTGCCATAAATGCCACAGGCTTGGGCACTTTGCAAGAGAATGTAGATCATCTGGATCTAACTCTCCTGCACCTTTTGTGACTTTCCCTGGCAATAGTCAACAAAACAGAGGGCAACAACCTGTCAATTCTGTTATCATCATCAACCACAATCTCCTGCATATTTTGTTCCACAGGGGCCAATGCCATATCCATACCCCTGCTATTACATGCCACAACCAGGCCAGGTTCAAGCACCCACTGCTCAGCAACCACATGCACTCCCTGAGCCTCAACCATCCCAATCTCATCAACCTAATCAACCTCAACAACACAGCTTCTTCACACCAAGAGTTGTTGACTGGAGCAGTTTACCAGATGAAGTGTCTGGTAATGAACAACTGTTCTCAGGTGCTGGTCAACATGGTGGTGAGCATCCTTTTGGAAATCTAGCTCTCATGACTTTGGAATCCTCTGATGGATCATCTTCAAGTACCTCTTCAACAAAGGTATCACAGGTATCCTCCGAGGCTAAGGCCAAATTATGTTTGAAACTTGCATAGCAGCAGCATGCCTCTATTAGAGAAGCAAATGTGGTTTTAATCAATAAAAATGTAGAGCTAGAACAAATAATTTCCAAAAATAAAGCTGAGTTTGAGTCTGTGCTGAAAGAGAAAACTGATGAGATTTATAAATTAAAATGCCAAATCTTCTGATGATAAGGGAGGGGGATGTACTCTTAGAGAAGTACAAAGACCTCAAAGATACTCTTGCTGTCACCCAGGTAGAGTGTGATCGATGGGTACAATCTTGCAAGGGCTTTGAAATGCTTCTTAGTAAGCAAACAGCTTCCAATGTGAAGTTTGGAATTGGTTATAATCACACTGCTCCTCCTACAGATTTTGCTTCAAGAGCAGGATAGAATCTGATGGAGAAAGTAATGACCAATCCACCTCTTCATGTGATTCACTACTTGATAAAGCACCATCAGTAGTTGAAGTCAGTAGTAATCCCTCTGTGAACCTATCAGCTGATATTGATGGTTCAACTGCTGACACTCACATGATCAATGAGTTGATCAACCCAAGTGTTATTCCTAGAAGTACTGAAGGTACTGGAGAGCAGGGGATAACATCTGGAGTTCAAATCCCAATGACTGACAGCACTGAAGAGAAGAAAACTGTCAGTAGGAAGGATTTGAAGCCTACTAAGGAAGTTGACAAGAAGGCAAAAAGTGCTTCTAAACTGCTGAAGAGCAAGTCTTCAGTAGTTTCATCTTCTTCAGTTGATGATCAACAGAAGATGAAGAAGAAACCATGTGAAATATGTGGTCTATTCAATCATCTCACAGATGATTGTTGGTACAAAAAGGGATCCAAACTCAAACAAAAGGAGAAAATTAAAGAAAACTTGGCTAAAATGAAAACTGAGTTTGAGTCCAAGTTTGTACCAGCAGCATCAAATCCTGTTACTCCTATGTCCAAAAAGAAATCTAAAAGGGAAGGAGTGCAACAGGCAATAGCTGAGGTTGCTCAAAAGAAGATGGTGCAACACAAGAACTCATCATCAAACACCAATACCAATGTGTCTGAAGAGCTGAAAGCTCTTTCCCAGAATCAGACAGAGCTGGTAATGATGGTTCAACATCTGTTGGGAAGAGTTAACCAACTTGATGGCCCTGTGTTGAAACCCCAGAAAAGGAGATCCAAGCCAAAGGATTCCTCTTCTACACCATCTCCTTCACCTCAAGCTGTGTGCCCAATAAACCTGTTAGTTTACCATCTATTGATGAGACCAGGCCCAAAACCAAAAAGGTTTGGGTCTCCAAAACTAACTGATTGTTTATTTATGCAGGTCTCTTCAACATGCCAAAGTAGCATCTGGTATGTAGACAGTGGGGGATCTATGCATATGACTGGGAACAACTCACTTCTTAATGACTACTCTCCAGGAAGGAAGGGATTTGTTTCCTTTGGCAATGATGCAAGAGGTTACATCATCGGGAAGGGCTTTGTTTCCAATGGGGAAATAAGGTTTGATGATGTCAACCATGTGGAAAATCTCAAGTATAACCTTTTGAGTGTCAGTCAATTGTGTGACAAAGGCCATGTTGCTCTTTTCACAAGCCAGAACTGTAGGATTCTGTCATCCAAAGTTCTGAGTTTGATTGACAAGGTATTGGATGCTCACACTCTCCTGAAGGCCAACAGGACAGGAAGAGTGTATGCCTTAGATCTTTCCAAGAAAATAGATCTCAAAGGCCATCCTTGCCTATTTTCCAAGGCCTCTCCTCAAAAATCTAATCTATAGCATAGAAGGCTGGGACATGTTAACTTCAAGAACATGAATCAGCTGATACACCATAGTTTAGTAAGGGGAATGCCTATGAAGGAGTTCAAGTGTGAAAACAACTGCACTGCTTGTTTGAAAGGAAAACAGCAGAAGGTTTCATTTCCACCTATTGAAGAACCAAAGTCCACTGCCTGCTTACAACTTCTTCACATGGATCTCTTTGGTCCTGTGAGAGTGACGAGCCTGGCACAGAAGAAATACTGTCTGGTAATTGTGGATGATTACTCCAGATTTGTATGGACTTTCTTTATACATTCAAAGGATGAAGCTGCACAGAAGATCATAAACTTTGTGTTGTATGCTGAGAAGCAGTATTCCCTCTCAGTCAAGTGTATTAGAAGTGACAATGGAACAGAATTCAGGAACAATACACTTGATGAGTTCTACCTTTCCAAGGGAATAAAGAGGCAGTTTAGTATTCCAAGAACTCCTGAACAGAATGGAGTTGTGGAGAGAAAGAACAGGACCCTCATTGAAGCTGCAAGGTCTATGTTGGCTGATTCTGGACTGCCATTGACCTTTTGGGCTGAAGCTGTCAACACAGCATGCTATGTGCAGAATAGAGTGCTAATAAATCAGAGGTTGATGAAGACTCCATATGAAGTTCTACATCATTTGGCCCCTCTCATTTCATTCTTTAGAGCATTTGGGTGTCCCTGTTTCATTCTCAACACAAAGGATCAGCTCCAGAAATTTGATCCTAAGGTGGATGCAGGGTACTTGTTGGTTATTCATCAACTTGCAAGGCATACAGAGTCTTCAACTGCAGAACAAAGATGGTTGAAGAGACTCTACATGTCAAGTTCAATGAATCTCCAAAGGACAAGATTCCACAAAGCCCTGTGGGGCTCTTTGATTTGGACATACTGCAATATGTTCCTTATCAATCTCCTGCTGTTGCTCCTGTCAACAGTTCACCACCTGGTGTTACTGCTGAAGATGATGATGATAGTAGTAATCACCTCTTCAGGTTTAGTGACCAACTGCCTGAGTCCTCTAAACCTGATGCTCCTGTAGCTCCAGCAGCACCATCCACAACAAATGCTGATGAGATTTCTGCATCCTCAACTTCATTTGAGTTGCCACCATCTTCATGGTTTCAAGAATCTGCATCAACATCTGCTGCTGCTGAAGGTCCTACAAACACTTGCACAGATTTGATTGTTTACCAAGAGCTGAAATATCACCCAATGACTCAAATCCTTGGTGATATCAATGCTGGTGTTTCAACCAGAAGCCAGTTGTCCAATTTCTACTTCTATGCTCTCTTCATCAGTCAGCTAGAGCCAAAGAACTATCATGTAGCTTTGAGAGACAATGGATGGGTTGAAGCCATGCAGCTTGAGCTTCTTCAGTTCAAGAAACAGCAAGTGTGGGAGCTTGTTCCTCTACCCCCAGGTAAGTGTGCAATAGGCACTAAATGGGTGTTTAGGAATAAAACTGATGAAAATGGGCTAATTGTTAGAACAAGGCCAGACTGGTTGTGCAGGGGTTTGCACAAGAAGAAGGTATTGATTATGATGAAACCTTTGCCCCTGTAGCCAGACTGGAGGCAATTAGATTGTTTTTAGCCTATGCTGCACTCCACAATCTTAAAGTTTTTCAAATGGATGTCAAAAGTGCTTTTCTATATGGTACAATAAAAGAAGAAGTTTATGTGTGTCAACCACCAGGCTTTGAGGATAATAAGCACCCAGAATGGGTATATAAGCTTGATAAAGCTCTTTATGGGTTGAAACAAGCACCTAGAGCCTGGTATGAGACCTTATCAAACTTTCTTCTACAGAATAATTTCACTAGAGGCTCCATAGATAAAACTTTATTTATTAAGAAGGTGGATCAGCATAAGCTACTTGTTCAAATTTATGTTGATGATATTATATTTGCATCCTCTGATCTCCAATTGTGTGAGGATTTCCAAAACTTAATGCAACAGAAGTTTGAAATAAGTGCAATGGGAGAATTATAGTTCTTTCTAGGTTTGCAAATCAAACAAAAAGCTGATGGAATTTTCATTCATCAGTCTAAATACACAAAAGATCTTTTGAATAAGTTTGATTTACAAAACTGTAAACCCTGTTCTACTCCCATGTGCAACACCACAATTGGATGTTGATCAGAAAGGTAAAGGTGTTGATGAAACCCTTTACAGATGTATGATTGGTTCCTTGATGTATTTAACAGCTTCTAGACCAGATATTATGTTTGCTACATGTGTTTGTGCTAGATTTCAGGCTGCACCTATGGAGTCTCATCTGATTGCAGTCAAGAGGATCTTTAGATATCTGCAAGGTACACAATCTCTAGGCTTATGGTATTCCACTGGACATTCTTGCAAATTAGTTGCTTTTTCTGATAGTGACTATGCAGGGTGTAAGTTGACCAGGAAATCAACTTCTGGTGGATGCCAATTCCTAGGCAACTGTTTGATTTCTTGCAGAGTAAGAAACAAACATCTGTTGCTACATCCACTGCTGAAGCCGAGTACATTGCTGCTGCAAGTTGTACATCCCAAATACTCTGGCTTCAGAATCAATTTTGGATTATGGCATTACAGAGACTAAGACTCCATTATTAATGGATAGTGCTTCAGCTCTTTGCATTGTCAAAAATCCAGTCCAGCACTCTAGGACCAAACATATAGAAATTAGACATCATTTTATAAGAGATTGTTTTGAAAAGGGTCTAATTAATCCTATGTTTGTGCCTAGTGCTGATGAGCTTGCAGACATTTTTACTAAGCCTTTGGATAGTTCAACTTTCCACAACCTGGTGTTAAGGCTTGGTATGATGCAGCTAGAATAAGTGACAACTACTGATGATCTCAGTACTTACTGATGATCATTGGTAACCATGTCACATATAAGTACTGATGAGTTATTTTACCCTCAGTAGTTTTTATAACTACTGAAGGCTAAATGCTTTAAGTACTGTACTTTATCTGTTCTAAACTACTGATGTAGTTACAACTACTGAAATCAGTAGAAACAGATAAGTACTGATGTCCTATGAAACAACTGAAAACAGCAAAAAGGCTGATGAGTAAGTGTTGAGGACAGTATGAAACAGCTGAAGAGCTATGAATTGACGCCAACTACTGATGAGTACTCTCTCTTCAGTAGTTCACAAACTGTTGTTTCTTCATAAACGACTGAAGCAAAACCACGGTCTTCAGTAGTTTCACAACTACTGATGACTAACACCAAGTCTTCAGTTGTTTACAACAACTGATGGCAAAACCACGGTCTTCAGTAGTTTCACAACTACTGATGACTAATACCAAGTCCTCAGTTGTTTCAACATCTGAAGTCCAACTTGTCTTCAGTAGTTTTTAAAACTACTGATGCCTAAATCAGAGACTTCAGCTGTTTCAACGTCTGATTGTAAACACCATGTCTTTAGTTGTTTTATAACTGCTGACCACACCAATACCATCAGTCGTTTCAAACCTCTGAAAGTTAATACCACGTCATCAGTTGTTTCAAATACAGATGACTAACACCAAAACCTTCAGTCGTTTCATAACCCGTACCCTATATATACCTGATCCCTCTTTCAGAGTTTTTCATTCTTTCACGACCTAAAATTTCAAAAGCTCTGAAAACCTTTCACCTTCATTAATGGCAACCATGCAACTCAAGCCTCGACACAACTGTGTCGCGTACCTCACTAGATCGCCCTTCTGGACCAAATTCGATAATGCTATAGATCTTATGGTCCAATCACCACTGAAAACGGCCTTCCTCCTAAATCCAATCATTTATGCCAATCGCTACATCAGTTTTGGACGAATGCAACTGTTAATGGAGAATCTATCCATCGTCCATCAACTCTCATACGGTGGTCATCTCTACTGCTACCATCCGCCAGATATTACTATTAGATGATGCTGCCTACCCTGTTGGATATCCTAAGCGCCAACTTGATCTTTCATTTGGACAACATGGATATCAAGGAGATCTTAGTGCTTCGACCATCCTGAAGAAACATTTTCCAGATGCTGAACGCTTGATATTTCATATGGTAAATGTTTGCCTGGCCCCGAAGACTTCTTCTTGGGATCAACTGTCTTCCAGATGGCAACAGGTACTGTTCTCTATCCTTGAACAAGAACCACTAAACTTTTCTGAAATAATTTTTCTTGAATCAAGGATATGGCCACAAAACCACTTTCTAACCGTTGGATACTATATCCTCGGTTTATAATGGCCATAATAGAGAATCAGCTTTGCTGAGGGACTAGTTGGTCTGGGAGTCCCTGCTTTGGCTGTATTGCCGGAGGTATACTCCCGACACAACACTGACCAAACTCTTAAACAGGCTGCCAAGTTGCGCAAACCCACGCAGCTGGAACCCATAGCCTCCACTTCCACATCCAAAGTCCCCTCCAAACCCACAAAGAAGAAGCCTAAGAAAGCTACTCAGGGAGTTGAGTCCCCTGAGGATGCTCCTGCTGCCCAACGCAGGTTATCTCTACTGGAAATAACCCCCCAGTAGAGACTATGACTCCACCAACCAAAGCAGCTCAGGTTCCTCTCAAAAGGAACCTGATGCAACCACTCAAAGGGAAGCCACACTGCTGGGATCCTCCTCACTTGAGGGGATTACCATTGAAGAGCACCACTCGTCCCGGGTGCACACTGCTTCCACACCCTCTCCTGATGCAACCCCCTCAAAGCCCTACAATAATTGTTGCAAAAGTGCTGACGCAGTTGCATTCCTCACCCCCCACCCAGACACCAATCACTACTGGGATAACCTCAACACCTGAGGGGGAGGATCACAATGCTTCTGTCAACCCACAGCACAGGGGTTATCATGTTCCATCTTCTAGTGTAGACAAGGAGGTGCGAACTCTGGTGAGGCTGCCACTGCTTCTGACTCAGCAAATGACCAGGATGCAGTTGGTAACATCTCTAAGACCTCACCAGCGGCAACAGCTGATGAAGGACATAGTCCTGAGGCTGGAAGTCCCCAGAACCAAGAACAAGGGGCACATGCTATAATTGATCTACACTCAAGGCATGTTTATCCTGACTCTGTCAGGAGGTCAGGTGATTCAGTATCAACTGATGATGACCTGAGCTTCTTCTATGATGTAGTTGCTCAAAACACCATCCTAGAGGATGAGGTTAGCAGACTCAAAGAGCTGCTGGCCAAGATGTCTCAGGATGCAAGTCCATCTGCCACCACAATACACCCACAGATGGTACCTTCTTCTGAAGGTCCCCTACACACTGAGCCAATACATACTTCCAAGCCACCAGCCTCTGCTTCGGCACTGATTCTCAGGAACAGAACCATCCTGATCAATCAGTTGCTAACCTTCAAAAATCCCTACCTCTCATCACTCCCATGATCACAGATATAGTGATCAAAGCCATTGATGAGAGGCTTCCTACAATAATACAACCCCTGGTGGAGGAGTTGGTGACTAAATCCCTTTCTACTGCTCAAACCCTTGCACCCAATGCAACCAAAAAGGGGGGAGAGAGTTAGTCAGTTAAAGGAAAAAGGAAGAGGACAGATGGGGAGAAGGAGAAAGAATCAGAGAAGGTAAATGAGAAGGAGAAGGAGAGTGTGAGAAAGAGCTGAAGTGAATGAAAGTCAAAAAGACTTTCATGTCACATATCAAAAGAGGAAAGGAGAGTCTGAGAAGGAGAAGGAGCTGAATGATATGGTGAAAGAAGCTGATGCCAACCATAACCGTTCAATGGATAAAATCATTGAGCAGTTATATAGGCAGGTTTTGACATCCAACAACTAGACTCCGAGATCAGAAGGTTGGAGACAGAGGAGATCAACTCAAGATGGGCTAGTTATGATGCCTTAGAAAGAGAAAGGCTGGAGATAATGATTAGATTTATAGCCAAATACTTGGGAAGATCTCTAATAGAAATAAGGGCCTGGACCAGGGACAACATCTTGGCAATAACCACCAAGATTTGTTCGTGAAGCATACTCCAAAGGTTTAGTGATTGAGGCATTGAATGAAGCTGGGGTTGGGAACCGTAAAGAACTGACAAAATTTACTAAAGCCTCCCTTACAGCCAAAATGCTAAAACAGTCTGAAAAGCCTCTATCCTCAAAATCACTACCTCCACAACCCACTAAAACACCCCTTTACCCTCTAAACCAACCATCCAACCCCAAAACCAAATCCTTTACCCCCAAAACCCACTGCCAGTGATGTACCTAGACAAAAGAAAAGAAAGGTACTGAGGCCTGATGAAGATGAAGAGGAGGATGAAGACAGACTGCCACTCTCTGCAGTTATCACTTTGCCTAAGGCTAATCCAATGTCCATCACTCCTGCTTCTCAAATGCATGATGTGATGATAAAGATTGAAGAGGAACAGATGCAAAGACATGATGAGGAAATGCTGAAAAGCATTGACAAAGCATATGCCACATCCTCTTCAATGATTAGCATGAAGAAAGAAGTATTAAGATTGTACACCCTTGCTAATACCTTTCAATACCAAAGGGAAAAAGTAAGGATATGGCCTGATCTAGGGTGGCACACCGGATTGTCAAGAAAGAAATTCCTTCAAATACAAGGGCCAAGTGAAGAGGGTTGTCGACGAAGACATCACTGTGGTTCTTGTAGTGTCCCCTTGGGAAATCGTAGAAGAGTTCAAGAAAGCTATGAAGCCAAACAACCACCTCAAAAGATGTTGGAGAACAAAATCATAAAGAAGGGATTGGTTTACAAAAGACTTGAAAACTTCAAACAAGAGAGCTCAACCTGCTCTTAGAAGGGACTCATCCAGATGAGTTTGCTTATAGACAAATAACCACGGTGAGCTCAAGAATGGAAAACAGGCCAAGTACATATCTGAAGTGTATGGCCGAGAAGGATTATTTGATGGTGTGCCCGAGGTGCTGACAATGGATGAGCAGATCATGTTTCTAAGGGCTTACACCAGGGAATCATATAGGCTGATACACGGGAAGTAGATCTCATGGTTGGGGTAACAGCTCGGTGTCCAAGTCCCCATACAGAGCTCCCAACCATATCATCCCAAACAGATCATCAGAGACTTCTTCCCAGGCCGGTGCTGAAAAAGGGTCACTTCTCATCTGATCAAGAGGATAAAAAGACCAATCTATCTGCCAAAATAAGTGGGACTCGTCAATAACTTAGAGGTTTTGGCTGCATTGGTTCAGGGGGAGTTTGTTGGACCAAAAGAACCAATGAGCCTGATCAGAGAAACTCTAAGTCCCACAGGACATCACACAGCTGAAGAAGACCTGATCAGCTGTTCTACAAAGTCTGAAGAATACAACTGCTGAAGTATTTCTGAAGTACTGAAGACAAAGACTGAGACAACAGCTGAAGATCTAAAGTCTGAAGACTTCAACAAGTACTAAAGACAAAGACTGAAGATCAACAGCTGAAAGACAAAGTCTGATGTTCAAGTACTGAAGACATCAGCTGATGTTAACAGCTGATGACAACAGCTGAAGAGGGCTCCTTCAGTTGTTGTGATGGGTTTTCTTCATCAGTAGTTTTCTTTTTCTTTCAGTAGTTGTTTCCTTTTCAGTACTTGTAAACAACTGAAGAGGTTGTTCTTCAGTTGTTGTAGTCTCAGTAGTTTTATGTTTTTCAGTAGTTGTAAATAAGATGTTTAACACTTAGGAACATTTGTAAGAAGATGTCAGTTGTTGACATCTTCAGTAGTTGTTAAACATCAAGTTATTCAAAACGGTTACATGTCACTTTCAAGTGACATCAGCCTAGTCACTCTTTCCTTTATAAGGAAGGATGACTCACTGTAATCGTGCCTTTGAGGCCGGACAATCTTAATGCAATATTCCTTTTGTCGGATATTTCTCTCTCTATAACAAAATTCTTTTATCGCTTTATATCGAATGTTCTTGCTTGAATTTGTCTAATTCTGAGCTATTCCACTGCTATATCTGTTCAATCGATTAAACCAAGAGGCTGAGATCCTAACACTATAAAAATGTACACTTAAATGTATAGTTAGCATAAATCCATTAGAATAACAGTAAGGACATAATTGCAAGACCGTTTAGGAGGGTTGGTCACTTACAACACAAACACACAATGAGAAGAGTGATGTTAGAACACTTAACAGATCAAATGGGGAACTGACAACCTACTTGAATGATACTTAGAACACAAGTAAATATGAGACAGAACCAAGAACAAACAACACAGATAAATGGTTTCAAGAATGTTGTATATTGTTCTTAAGTTCTTTTACAAGTGTTAAAGCATATTAATAAAGTTACAAGGACCTGAGATTCTTTATATTACGTCCTACAGCCAGCCATACTCTGAAGGTCAGCTGGAAACATTTGACTAGACAACGAAATCAAATGTAAAGTCAAAAGGCAGATTGCCTTTTGACTAGTGATTATGGCATGTCATAGCTCACATCCTAATATATTACAAAAGGATAAAAGTACATAAAGTAGAAAGCATAGACTCAAGATCTCAATGTATAGTTTACCAAAAGCATGGACCTTTTCACTAACTTATGAAAGTTGGTAAGTCAATAGAGTTGCAGCTAAAAGTGATCCAGCTTTATGGTAAAGTACACCAGATAAAGCATGTATTCGAAAGTCTTTGGAAGTTAATCTATCTTCACTTCTTGGCTTCAGAATATTTTGTCTCTGAAGCTTCGAAATACTTCAATTTAAGCTTTAGAAGATGTTGGTCTTGGCTTCGGAATAGTTTACACTTAGAATATTTTTCTAGTGCATAGTGTAAAACTTCTGAAGCATCTCTACTTTTGTACTTCAATGCATGCATGCAAGAAGACTTCGAATGTTTTAGGTGTACCAGCCTTTACATAAAACTTATAAAGTCCCCCTAGGCCGATGCTATCAAAACATTAAAGATCTTAGATGTCGGTAGTCCTCATTATGATAATGACCATGCCTTTCTTCATCAAATGGTCAAAATCACTTAGACTCTTATAGTATCTTATCATCTCAAAGAGATCATGCAGAGGTAGATTGAACATGTCTTGCCATGTGTAGACATCCTCAATACCTTGATCTCTGATTACATGCCATTTTTCCAGATTAGTAGAATAAGTCTAGGACAAGATGGGTCTTTTGGATGTAAGAGGAGCTACTTAAATTGGATTTGTTTGAGCTTCATCTTGTTGCACTTCCTCAGGATGTTCTGACTCATCCTGAGGTCTGGAGGCGGATGACCTTGTCTTCTTATTCTTCTTTGACTTGGGTCTAGAAGCCATCTTTTTCCTTCTCTTGGGAACTTTAAATGAGAATACTGGCCTACAACACCTTGTTGTTGTAACACCCGCTTATTTATAAAAGACAAAAAAAGAAAGAATAAGAAGGATAAGAAATAAAGCTCAAGTGAAGGGACCAATTGTGTCAAAAAGGATAAAATGTTTGAAAAGTGGGCGTAAAAGGTGATGGCTGCCCATCACCTCCTACACACCTTTTCATTCGGGATTTTGAGAGAGAAAAAGGCAGAAAATTTGGATATTTTGAAGAGCAGAAGGAAGAAGCCAAATTCAAGGTAAGAATTCATGTTTTTAAGGTGTTCTTAACTTGTTTCATCCTTGGTTGTGTGCTTATGTATGTTATATGTGTTCGGTTGTGTGTGTTTGGTGGTTTTAGGTGTTTGAGATCAATTTGCAAACGGGTTTGAAGAAGTCTTACCCAAAGAGCTGGAAAGGTGAGTTCTAGAACCCCTCTTTTACATGTTTTTAATTGTTTTGAGGCTGGAAATGCATGTATGAATATTTTTATACAAGTAGGGTTTCAACCTGTATGTATGCATGTATGTGTGTATGTTACGGGTGGGGGTTGACTTTGGGCTATGTTCATGTTTGATTATGTTATGGTTGTGTTTCTAAGGCTTAGAATGTATGATTTAAGCTTAGAACATGATAGATGGTGTTTGGGGACTGAATCTGATCTTTAGGGCTCATGTGCCTAAGTTTTAGAATCTGCCCAAGTGTTCATAAGAAATGCGGATGAGTATTTGGAAATGCGGATGAACAGTTAATGCGGATGAGCATTGACAACAAAGTAAGAGCAAATGCGGATGAGTATTTGGAAATACGGATGAACAGTTAATGCAGATGAGCATTGACAACTAAGTAAGAGCAAATGCGAATGAGTATTGGGAAAAGTAAGAGCAAATGCGGATGAGTAAAAAGAAATGCGAAAGAACAAAAAGAAATGTGGAAGAACAAAAATAAATGCAAAATAATAAAAGGAAATACGGAAAAAACAAAAGGAAATGCTGAAGAACAAAAGGAAATACGGATGAACAAAGAGGAAATGCGGATGGACACTTAGAATATTTTTGATTTTCCGGGAGAAAAGGGTTAGGTAGGCTTGACTTGGGAGGTTCCCAAGGGCATAGTAAGTTGACTTTTTGAGGTCATAGATGATGTGATAGGCATGATTGATGTGTGAATGATGACGTATGATGATATATATGATTGCATGTTATGTCCTGTTATGTTCCCTATTATGCATGATGATGTGACTTTACGTGGTGTGATACTATTAATGAATGTAAAGCATTATCTTAACGAAGTGAAAGATATAATGTAATGAAAGTGGAACATAATGAATGAATGAATAAAAAGCCTTGCAAGCAACTGGAAGAGGTTCACAACTCATTGAGAGTTGTTAGCTCAACTGTGTGTGTCTACAGCATACGTTTTGGCAAACTCATAAGGGTTCATACACACAGTAAGAGTTCAGTCTCGGTGACTGCTCCAATATGTGTGTTTTCCTATTACTATGTGTCTACAGCGTGCGTTTGGCGAACCCATAAGAGTTCACACACACAGGAGGAGTCTGTCCTGGTGACCACTCCGTATGTGCGTTATGGAGTCCTTGTTGCTTAACCCTGGACTTATTGCTTGGTGCTTTGGACGGGAGGGTTAAGTACATGATAGGACCTAGATAGAAGTGAAATATAATAAATGTACGAAATGTACAAAACGAATGATGATCAAGATAATAACAATTACCTTGGTATACATATGATGCGTGATCACGTGCGATGGCAATGAAAACGCTTTAATGAATGAAAGGTAATATAAAGTTTTATAAAACTAGAACTCACTCAGCAACGCTGACTTTTTAAGCATTTTCCAGTTGGCAGGTGAGCATTGCTGAGGATGGCGTGAGGCAGCTACTTGGCTTGTTTTGGATGGCATTCCCTGTATAATGTTTTTGCATTGTAATGCGAACAAATGAAATTGTGTAACGAATGTATTATTTCGCAAAAGCATTTTTATTGAAAATGTTGTTTTTAATGTTTCCACTGCAACGTTTATTTCAAGTTAATGTAATTATATGTTTTATAAGTGACGATTGGCCAGCTGTAAGTGTCCCGGGAACGGGGCCTTACAGTTGTTCTGTCTTGTCTTTCTTAGTTGGGTCTACCTCCCTCACAAGTTTAGAAGGAGAGGGAGTTTGATCTTTCCGTGGATCAGAAGATGAAGTATACTGAGATTCAGCAAAAGGTCTAGGTTGTGTTATCTCAAAAGGTTCAACCTTAACCTTCACTTCTTGAGGGGCTTGACTTGGTGGAGAGTGTAAGTCAATGAGCTCTCCTCTTTTGATCTTCTGCTTGATCATCCTAATATGATCATCCATGGTGGATAGAGACATTGGACCAAGTGTAACATATGCTATTTTTTAAAATATGGACCCGAACCTGTTTCGTTGGTTATATAAATCAAGCATATTATACAAACTATTTTTTTTCATTTTGGTGATGTTAAAACAATAGATATGTTATTCATTTTATTTTATGAAATTAGTGAATTTGATTACATTTAATCTTCCATTTAATAAGTTTATAAACTTATGTGCTTTTATATAACATTCATGAAATTCTAATTATCATATAAAATACATAATTATATTCCAAAATTCTACAAAAGTTATATAAGTTTACGTTAAATATGAGATTTTTGTGATTTAATTAAAATTAATAAACAAAGATTTTATATATATATATATATATATATATATATATATATATTATATATATATATATATTATATATATATATATATATTATTTTTGAACTCTATAAAGTGTGAATTAGACAATACTTTAATTATAGATCGAGTTTAATAGGTTTGGGGTCAAATTTGTAATTTATGAAACTTTGTTATAAAGTTTGGTCATAAAATAATAACTATCAAAATCACAGGGACCAATATGTAATTTGGTTTAAAAACAACCCAAACCATTTCCCCACCTCGTTTTTCCGGCCGCCGGCCAGCAAGCCTCGGCGCGGCTTCGGTGACCACAAAAACCATCAAATTTAATCGATTTTTAATCCAAACCCTTTACCAAACTCTTTTAGAACTTGATTCGAACCAGTAATCATCAAATAAACGAGATAAAGCATCGGTTACGAAGCTCCACCGAGAGCATAACCGATGCCATAAACCCAATGGTCGTTCGAACATTTAATCCTAATAACAATCTAATTAAACGAACCTACACAATTATCTAGCTAAACTTAATCGTTTACAACCTCCAATTACACCTGAAACAAACACAAACCTTGAATTTAATCATCGTCTTCATCGCGAACCTGCACCTCTATCAAAACCCACTTTCCAATCAATCTAACCTAGAATTAGTAGAGGGCTTTGAGTCATGAACATTCTTTGAAGCTTCACACGAGGTTAATTTAATTATTGTCAACATTTGTTCATCAATTGAACTCACGTTGGCCGCGGTTTGTTCGTCGTCTGTCTCACCATCTATTCGACTTATACCGGGTAATTAAACCCATATACATACTCGATTTGACATAGGGAACAAAAGCCCCAAGTTTATAATCGTTGACAAACTCGAATAGATCCTCAATTTGGATCTAAACGAAGCTAGGGTTTGGGTGGTTTGGGGGAAATTCTGAATCTATGTTTTTAATAATTTAAAACCAAAGTAAACCAAGACCACGCCCCTGGTTCACTAGTTAAGTCACTTGCATATCCAACATGAGGTCCCGGGATCGAACCCGGGCTACCTCATGTATTTTTATAAAGGCTTTTAAGCCTTAATTAATTTATAGAAATTTTTTTATAAATATAAAAATAATTTTTATAAACTTCAAATATTTTTAAGGACACCAAATATTTTTCTGTAATTTTCCTAAAAATTAAATTGTTAAATATCTTTTGATAAAATTATTCAAAAGTTATTCTTGGATTATTCTTTATAAATAAAAAGGAATTTTGAACAATAAATTTATAAATTATACTTGGTCCAAACTTTTCTTTAAAACTATTATTATTTCAATCATATATACTTTAAACTTTTATACTTAAACTTTACATATTTATAAGTGATTTAATTTCATTTTCCTTTAAAACACATAAATAATATATTCTTTATTTCATTATTTGATGCACTTACAAGAATTCCCCAAATACCAAATTAAAACCCTAGTCCTCAATTAATTCGTTAAATATATATTTAGATGTTAAATCTTGTAAGTATATATATACGTTTAGGTTGAATCGTGAAAAAAATCATTGGAACCATCTTATCATCTTATTGTTATCTTAAGTGCAACTTAAAGCACGTGAGCTTTCCAAGTAAGTTCTCCATGCCCCTTTTTACTTTATTTCACACCTTTTTGGGGTGAAACATGTTACCTGATAAACTTACACTTGTAAACATCTTGATACTTGTAAATGCACATGCAATTCATCTTTACCTTTTTGTCATGGTTATTTGTGTTATTGTAAATCTTATATGAGATACATATTTTGTTTACAATCATTAACTATTGCTAGCCTGGCGATGTCTTAGATCTTTGGGCCTGACAAGCCTATTTGGTGCTAAAGCCGATGTATTGTCAGCTCCTGATGACGTATGACCATATCGGCCGTGGACAGGAGAGATTCCTCGTTCATAAGGAATTTCTGGCCTCTAACATCAACAACGCGTTTTGGGCGTATTGGCTTAGGATGAGAGGAAAACTTCACAGTTAAGCGTACTCAGGTGGGAGCAGTCCAGGGATGGGTGACCTCCCTGGGAAGTTTTCACCCGGGCAACCAAAAGCAAACCCGTGAGCTCCTCGTGGGCAAAGCGGAGAATATTGTTGATGCGAGGGGCCGGGTGTGACAGAATGGTATCAGAGCCATTGGTTATAGGGAACTAGGTTGCATACACACTAGACTATAACCGCACACAGTTAGTTAGTTACCCGTGCCTTATTCTCATCTACTGTATACTCATTGGCATACACGTCACACTCTCTGCAGCATGGCATCATCATCGAGATCTCCGGGTAAGCGACCTGAATCACCTTCATGATCTGAATCCCCACCTCCCCCACCTGTACTCGACAATGGACTCGATTGGCCCCGACTAGCTTATCCTCGAAGGGAGATTTACTGGGATCAACCGTTTGCACTGATGGAGCGTGACCCTCCACGAGACTGGAGTTTCTATCCTAGATTCGTTGATCATATTATGTATAGGGAGCGCGTACCTGTTCCGAGGCCCAGGACTAGGAACAACGCCGACGAACCAATGCCTTCACTCCCACGGACGGTGCAGTCCAACGAGCAACTGATTGCTGCACTGGTGGCTGCACTGGACACTGAGCAACATCGAGTCAGGCGGCTCACAGGTGATGTCTGTACACTGCAGCATGAGGTGTACAAATTGAGACATCAAATGGATGAACTCGAGGAGCAACACGGGAAGACCCTAAACAGGTGTCACCACATGGAAGATGGTCTCATAGCATTCAGAGGGCGCGTAACTGCTCGTGAACAGTGGGACGCAATAGCCGAAAATAGGATTGTTATCTTAGAAGCCCAACTAGCAGCGCTTCAGATTGCTATAGCTCCTGCTCCTACAGCAGACCCAGAGGATGAGGATCCGAGGAGGAACCCGAGGAGGAGAAACCGGTGGAGATGGAGGATGACAGTGATGGGTCAGATATTGTCGATTGACTTTCTTTATATGACTTAGACTACGTAGTGTTTTTCTTTTTGAAACCTATGTGGGAAGGGTTGTTTCCCCACACGAATGACAAACTTAAACTTTGACATTGATAAATACATTGTGACTCATTTACAATTTATTTAATTTGGTTATCATTTTTGTTATGAATGTTGTGGTCGTGATGATTCATTATTTCTTTTATTTACTGTTTACTGCACTTCAATGAGATAATGTGTTTGATGTTATTCATTATTGTATTTGTGAACGTAAGTGAAAAGAATGGACGCCCTTGGACGTGGATGTGGTCGTGGACACGGACGTGGACGTGGCACTGGAGAACAGGGCGGTGGTGCTATTAACATGACCCCCGCGGAATTAGCTGCTCTAATTAATGAGCATGTTCAGGCAGCAGTGGCTTCTACCCAGGCGGGTCAGCCAGCAGGTAAACAATGATAGAAAGATAAATCTGATATACTTCATAACTGTATGGGATGTCTGATTAATGTGTGTTGTGTTATAACAGGACCACCGGTGTGTACCTACAAGTCCTTTATGACTATAAACCACACACCTACAACGGTACTGAAGGTGCTGTAGGGATTGTACGATGGTTTGAGAAGACTGAGTCTGTCTTCTCCAAATGCAACTGTCCACCTGCTGATCAAGTGAAGTATGCCACCGGAATTTAGAGGGTGTTGCTCTGTCTTGGTGGAACGCGCAAGTCCAGATGTTAGGACAAGCGATGGCGAATGGGCTTCCATGGGATGAGTTCAAAACAATGATGACTGAGGAGTACTGTCCTCGCAATGAAGTGCAGAAGCTAGAGATTGAGTTCTGGCAACTGACGATGCAGGGCTCGGAAATCGAGGCCTACACCACCAGAACCCATGAACTAGCAACTTTGTGCTCGGGAATGGTGAATGAAGTGCTTAAGAGGGTGGAGCATTACATACGGGGATTAGTACCCGAAATTCAAAGTATGGTAACTGCTTCCAACCCAACCACAATTCAGCAAGCCATCCAGTTAGCTCATAAGCTAACTAACCAAGCCGTGGAGCAAGGACGTCTACCCAAACGGGGTGCTGTGGTGAGCGTGCCCGACAACAAAAGAAAGTGGGACAGTGCCAACAACACCAAATCATCATCATCTTCTTCTAGCGGTCAACCTCAACCTCAACAGCAACAACAGCCAGTTCAGCAACAACGGTGGTTCAACAATAACCGTAACTTCAACCAAACGGCTGCAAATAATCAAGGACCCAGTGGTTATGGTGGTAGACATCCGAAGTGCACTCGGTGTAATTACCATCATATGGGAAGGTGTGATAACTTCAAGTGTCAACGGTGTGAAAAAATTGGACACGTTGCTAAGGATTGTCGTGGTGAGCTGGTAAGGAGGCCACAACAACCTCAAGAAACTCCCAAAGGTTGTTTTGAATGTGGGAAAGAAGGTCATTACAGGTGAAACTACCCACAACTAAGGAGAAATAGTAATGGCAACAACAACAACAACAACGGTAATAACAACAACGGTGGCAATGGTATTGGTAATGGCGGCAACAAAGATGGAGCCAAGGGGAGAGCCTTCGTCATTGGCTCAGGTGAGGGTCTAAATGATCCCACGACTATTACTGGTAGGTTCTCTGTTAATGGTTGTTTTGCTACGGTACTATTCGATACTAGCGCCAATAGGAGTTTCGTGTCCTTAAAGTTCTGTAGTCTTTTAAGTGATATACCCTCTGCTTTAGAATCTAAGTACACTGTGGAATTAGCTGACGGTAAACAGATCCATGTGACGCATATCCTTAAAGACTGTAAGATAGAACTTGCTGGCCATACTTTCGCTATAGATCTTATGCCTATTACGCTGGGGAGTTTTGATGTTATGATAGGCATGGATTGGCTCTCTAGCAAGCAAGCGGAAGTCATATGTCATGAGAAGATCATACGAATTCCTGTTGGTGACAAAATCCTTACAGTCAGAGGTGATAGGAGTAGTGCTCTGATAGGCATCATCTCATACATGAAAGCCCAAAAGTTATTACGAAAGGGTCGTGTGGCTATTCTAGCACTCGTAACCGATAAGCAAGCGGAAGAAAGGAGAATGGAGGATATTCCCGTAGTGGGTGATTTTCCAGAGGTGTTTCCAGAGGATCTTCCTAGATTACCACCTCACCGCTAAGTGGAATTCCAGATCGAGTTAACTCCCGGCGCAACCCCGATTGCTAGGGCACCTTATCGTTAGCACCGAACGAACTACAAGAGTTGTCATCACAACTTCAAGAGCTTTTAGATAAGGGCTTTATTCGACCTAGCACATCACCTTGGGGAGCTGCTGTTCTTTTCGTTAAAAAGAAGGATGGCACATTCCGGATGTGCATTGATTATAGAGAGTTAAACAAGTAACAGTCAAGAACCGATACCCTTTACCTCATATCGACGACTTGTTTGATCAGCTTAAAGGATCGAGCTATTATTCGAAAATTGACTTGAGATCTGGTTATCATCAACTTAGAGTCCGAGAAGAAGACATTCCCAAAACTGTATTTTGTACTCATTATGGTCATTATAAGTTCTTGGTCATGCCTTTTGGGTTGACTAATGTACCTGCTGTGTTCATGGACCTCATGAACCATGTGTGCAAACCCTTTCTTGATCAGTTCGTCATTGTGTTTATCGATGATATACTGATATATTCTAGGACCAAGGAGGATCATGAAGAGCACTTATGAATGATCTTAGAACTATTGAAAAATGAGCAGTTGTATGCCAAATTCTCATAGTGTGACTTTTGGATATGAGAAGTGCAATTTCTAGGTCATATTGTTAATAAGAAAGGGATACATGTTGATCCTGCCAAAATTGAGGCGATAAAGGATTGGACTACACCCAAAATGCCGAGTGAGATAAGACAATTTCTGGGATTAGCACCTATTACCGACGATTCATACAAGGATTTTCTAAAATCGCACAACCTCTCATAGCCTTGACTCACAAAGGAACGACATACAAATGGAGTGACAGCCAAGAATTAGCTTTTCAATTGTTAAAAAAAAACTCTGTACTGCCCCGATATTAGCACTACCAGAGGGAACAGATGATTTCGTGGTGTATTGCGATGCATCCATTCAATGATTGGGTTGTGTATTGATGCAACGAGAAAAGGTGATAGCGTACGCCTCGAGACAACTAAAGGTTCATGAGAAAAACTATACCACCCATGACTTAGAATTAGGTGTAGTGGTTTTTGCCTTAAAGATCTGGAGACATTACTTGTACGTTACCAAGTGCACTATCTATACCGATCACAAGAGTCTTCAACATATCTTCGAGCAGAATGAGTTGAATATGAGGCAACGACGTTGGGTGGAACTATTAAACAACTATGATTACGCTATTAAGTACCATTCGGGAAAGGCGAACGTAGTTGCCGATGCCTTAAGCCGGAAGGAAACAGCTAAACCCATACGGGTGCGAGCTTTACAGCTTACTATTAGTACCCAACTGCCCGAACAAGTTAAGGAGGCACAAATAGAAGCCTTAAAAGCAGAAAATGTTGGTTCTGAGTCGTTAAGGGGAATGGATAAACAACTGGTGGTGAAAGAGGATGGAATTCGGTATTTCATGGATAGACTTTGGGTGCCTTTCTATGGAAATCTGAGAGATTTAGTTATGAGCGAGGCACATAAATCTAAGTATTCTATACATCCTGGATCTGACAAGATGTATCATGACCTAAAGGCGCACTACTGGTGGCCTAACATGAAAGCGGTTGTAGCTACGTATGTGAGCAAGTGTTTGACCTGCTCGAAAGTAAAAGTGGAATATCAAAAACCATCCGGACTGTTACAACAACCTGAGATACCAATGTGGAAATGGGAACAGTTCTCCATGGATTTTATTACTAAGTTACCCCGGACTAATACTTGTGTGACACGATATGGGTTATTGTGGATCGATTGACAAAGTCTGCTCAGTTCCTTGCAATTAAGGAAACGGATAAGATGGAGAAATTAACTCAACAATACCTTAAAGAGATCGTTTCGAGACACGGTGTACCGATCTCAATTGTTTCTGACCGCGACGCTCGTTTCACGTCACATTTCTGGCAATCATTGCAGAAATCTTTAGGTACACGATTGGATATGAGTACTGCATATCACCCATAGACGGATGGCCAGAGTGAGTGTACCATACAGACGTTGGAGGATATGCTACGTGCTTGTGTGATTGACTTCGGGAATAATCGGGAAATTCACCTGCCATTGGTGGAGTTTTCTTATAACAACAGTTATCATACTAGCATACAAGCAGCACCTTTCGAGGTGCTGTATGGGAGAAAATATAGATCACCGGTTTGCTGGGCAGAAATTGGTGATAGTCAGCTAACAGGTCCCGAGTTAATTCATGAGACAACCGAGAAGATTGTGCAGATACGAAACCGTATGGCTGTAGCACGAGACATGCAAAAGAGTTATGTTGATAAGAGACAAAAACCTTTAGAGTTTTAGGTTGGTGACAAGGTTTTGTTGAAAGTCTTACCATGGAAAGGCGTAGTTCGGTTTGGTAAGCGAGGGAAGCTAAATCCGAGGTATGTTGGACCATTTGAAATAGTGGAAAGAATAGGTCCAGTGGCCTATCGTCTAGCACTACCTGATTCGCTAAGTGGAATCCATGATGTATTTCACGTGTCAAACCTAAAGAAGTACATAACTGATGAAACAATGGTCGTACCACTAGAAGAAGTTCAAGTGGATGAACAATTGCGTTTTATTGAAGAACCAGTCGAGGTGATGGACCGTGAGGTGAAAACACTTAAGCAAAGGAAGATACCCATTGTCAAAATCCGTTGGAATTCGCGACGTGGACCGGAATTAACATGGGAACGAAAAGATCAAATGAAGCTTAAGTACCCTCAACTATTTGAAAAGACGATGCCAGCAGATGAAGGTATTGATTTAAATTTCGGGACGAAATTTCTTTCAGCATGGGGATGATGTGACAACTCATCCAAAACTCACTCGAATTCGATTTCTATGTGCCAATGCAGTAGACGAGTGATTGAACACTCTCACCATGTAACGCAATTTTCAGGATGAAAATTCTTTCAACATGGGGACAATGTGACATCCGGTAAATTTCCGTTATCAAACTCCGTTAGTTCCGTTAAGTCTTGCATACACGTGTCGTAAGCACACACTAGCTGTCGTTTAACGTTGGTGACCTAATAATAATTAATAATGTTAAATTAATGATAAACTAATTGACAATGTGATTATGGTATTATGTTTATGTGTTTGCATGTTTTAAATGTTAATTAGGAAATTAATCGCGTAACGTGGAAACGTGCCTATTTATTCGTATGTCTTGTGTTTTATAAAGATAAAATATATAATGATTATTATTAGTTTATATCTTTATATTATTAAGTTAAAAATACATTACAAAGAGTTTAAAGTCTTGTTTTTATAAAATACCAAAACACAAGGGTTTAAAGGGTAAATATGGAAATTAGATTAAACAAAACACAAAAACCCTAGCCCAAACCCCATTCGGCCGCAACCTTCATTCCAAACCCTCTCCACTTCGAAATTCAGCCTTCAAACCATCTTGGTGCTACGGTTTTGGTCGATTTCAAGGCTTAGAACACGTTGGAATCATCAATTGCAAGTTAACACACGTTTAAAGGTTAGATTTTTACAGGTTTTTGTGGGTTTTTCATGGTGGGCGAACCCTAATTCGTTTTTGTATGATCATGGGGTCGAAATTGATGTTCATTGATGATGTTAGCATGTTAGTTGGATTGAATACATGTTGTTTAACGTTGATTATGCATGAATTGTATGTTTTTAATGGATTGATCATGAACCTTGATTCTAGGCAAACCCTAATTCGAAATTGATGAGATTATGTATGACTGATGATTGTTTGATGAATGTATGATGATTAGTAGGTTGTCTAAATGCTAGGATACATTGATCTTGCAAGGAATTGATGATTTGAAGTAGGTGTTCATAGGTTACTAATAATAGTAACTTTATTTCCGTGACATGATGATCTAATGATAGATTGATGTTGTCGATGTGTTCATGATGATGATTAGATGCTAGATTGTTGATATGAATGCTAGAAATCTTAGAATGAATGTTGTTGTTCATATCATGCCAAAAGTGGAAACTTTTGTTCATGATGATTGTTAGATTATGATGATTAGGTATTATTAATCATGTCTAGATGTTGTTATGAGCTTGAGATTGTATAATTCTAAGGAATTCATGAATACATTGAGTGTTTGATAGAGGTTGGAATGTACTTTCCCAAAAGGGAAACTTTATTTGCACAAAGTTTGAAGGATGATAATTTGAACATGTTTGGGATGTTAGGAGCATTTTAGTAAGTTCATGGATGAATTCTAATGTAATAGAACATGTTAAATTAGTTGTATAGGATGCTTGGCTAATCATGGGTGATGCTTGGACTTTGATGATCATGTATGATGTTGATGTTGGTTAGTAGTTAGGACATCATGTTTGGGACTCGAAATTGATTGTTGTGGTTTATGTTGAATGCAATGAACATGGTTAATGAATGTAAATGTGATCATCATACACGCCTGCGAATCTGAGGCCCCTACGTAGTAGGATTGGCAGGGTTTAGGATGTGAAGTCGTGAGTGGCTTCACATGGCATGTGGTGCGTGATTTGATCTTTGTGTGGCATGTTAGTTATGTTATAACTAGTGGACATGTTAATGTTTTAGATTCGCATGACTTGTATGATACTTGGTTGTATGATGATCTAAGTGATAAACCTGAATAATGTAGCATACATATGATCCATTTGAATGTTAACCATGTATGATATGTGTGTATGATTGCTTGACTGGTTTACAACATATAAAGTCACCAACGGGTCAAACGGGTCAACTGGGTCAAACGTGTTTGTTTTTTGAAACCTTGAATCCTTGGTTGTAGTGTACTTAGGGTTTCACATGTTCTCTGTTTACACGTACTCATGTACTTATATGATCTAGGTAACCTCTGAAGGTTGTCTGTCCACTCTGTCTGTCAAGTAAAACTTTAAGTATCTATTACGCATATCAGGTGAGTTCATGCCCCACTCTTTACCTAATCTCTTTTGGGGGAGATAGCATACTGGTAAACTACAAATGCTTTATATATTAAAGTTGTGCATAATATTAATATAGTGTTGTTATCATGGAAAAGTCCTCACACTTTCGAATATTTAATATGGAATAGCGGGGAAATTTGGGTAGCACTACTGGGTCTGACGAGCCCCACCTATGTGACTTGAGGTCAACCGGTGCAATTTGTCCTATTGAACATTGTCACGACCTGTTAAGTCGTGACATGATGCAACAACGTAACACAGTCAGCTTCAATTGCGAAATCACTATGAGTTAATATTTATTGTTAATGGACTAGCTATCTATTACAATGCACTACTTCTATATCTCTATTATTAAACTACTTATGTTTGAATATCACTCTTGAACTCACCAACCATTGTGTTGACATTTTAGTATGCTATTCCCAGGTCATTAGCTTGCTTGCCTTTAGGAGCACTACATGGTTTCACTTGCATTCTAAGACTCGGTCTTCAAGACATCTTTATTGTTTTTAATGATTAATGTTTACTCATTTGGGTTGGCGCATGTTTTGCCATAGTATACATTTTTATTTCTTTGGGTTGTTTTACAAAACGCTTCCGCACAGTTTCAAGTTTATACTTTGGTTGATTTTATTTTAATTGTGGCATATAGAGTCGTTCTGAGTAACTATTAACTGTGATCCTGGTTTGTTCACACGCCTCGAGGTAAAACTCCGCACATGGATTTTAAGGTGTGACAACGGGAACCAAATACACTTAGCCAATCATATAAACTTGTAATTAAGTGGAGGATTGATTGTAGCTATATGTGTTCAATAAACTTGCATAATTCATAACCATTGACATGAATTGCTACTTGTAAATCTTTATATATATATATATATATATGTATGCATGTATGTTCAACCCATGGGAACTCACCAACTTTCAAAGTGACCCTTTATATTTAACATGTTTTCAGGTTTGATACTTGAAGATACTCTTCTTTCTCATATAGGACTTGGACTTAGATTAACTAAACATCTTATGTTGTTGTTTATATTTTTGTGTATTGTAAAATCTTAATTGACTTGTATTGTTCGATGAATAATGGTATTTAATATTATTTCAACTTATTAGTTCCATGTGCTATGAACAATCGTTTCACATTCGTCCGCCCCAATGATTCCGCCGTCGGTCGGGGTGTGACATGGAGCAACCGGTAGCTATTTTGGATTGAAAGTAAAAACAATTTAGGAATAAAATCATTAGTCAAGTAAAGGTGCAGGGAAACATTGTAAGGGATTAGAAGCCACTTGGGAATTGGAGGAAGAAATAAGATGACATTACTTAAATCTTTTTAAGGAGTAACAGGTTTTGGGGATGAAACTTATATAAGGAGGGGTGGACTTGTACCACGCAAAAATTTTAAAAAGGAAAGATAAATGAGCAAAGGGGATAATTTATTTTAGTAGAGAGGGTAAAAGTGTGCAAGGGCCAAACCGGCCCATAAGTGGGTATAAAAGATGGATTGTCGCCCATCCTCACTCCCATGCAACTCAAATAATCCTATTCTGGAGAGAGAAAATGCAAGATTTTTTCGAAAGTATGTTTATAATGCGTATTCTCTTTGATCTAGTTGGGTTTAAGCTTCTAGGCATATTTCTATGTGTTGTGTGTTAAGTTTGAATCTTTACATGTGAAAGGTGTATACTCTCAAGTTTGTTCTCAGATTTTAGAGTATTGTTGGAAGGCTGGTTAAGGTGATTCTAGAATCCCACTTTTACTCGTTTTCTACATTTTGGGACTGATATGTATATCAAAATGATGCTTCTTTGCCAATACTACGTTTTTCTATGATAAAGTACGACATTTTTACGAAAAATATATATTTAAGCGAATTCTGTGATGATACTTGGTGTATATTATTGTAAGGTTTATGTAAAGACTAGTGCACCTAAAACATCCAAAGTCTTCCTGCATGCTTGCACTGAAGTACAAAAGTAGAGATACTTCGGAAGTTTTACACTACACACTAGAAAAGTATTCTAAGCGTAAAATATTCAAACCCAAGACCAACATCTTCTGAAGGTTAAAGTGAAGTCTTCAAAGCTTTTGAAGAGTGGAACCATGAGAAAGTCCCCACTGATCACTCTTGAATACTTTGACACTTGGTGCCAAGGATGGAAGGGTTCATCAAGCCATAAGTCTCTAGGATGTGGGAATCTGTTGTCTCAAGGCCTTACATACCAAGAACCTTTTCAGCTATTGGTGGAGGTGGTATGATTCCAAAGGTTGTGGCTAATTATGCTGATGAAGACAGGAAGAAAGATGAGATTGATCAGAAAGCCATGACAACCCTTCAAACTACTTTGCTAAACTCCATATATAGAGGTTTCAAGAAGTGCAAAATAGTTAAACCGCTATGGGAGGCACTGAAGCTGATGTATGAGGGATCAACTGAAGCGAAGGAGAACAAGAAGGATCTCCTGAAGTGGCACTTTGAGAACTTCACCTATAAAACAGGTGATACCATGACTCAATAATACTTCAGGTATGTTGAGATTAAGGACACTCTAATGGATGTTGGAGTGACTCTTTAGAACATGGACATTATAAGGAAGTTCATGTCTTCTCTTTCTAAACAATAGACATATTATTGTGTTGTTATCAAGAGAACTGAGAACCTTAAGACTCTTACCCTGAGAAAGTTGTATGTTATTCTCTGTGGATACCAGATGGAGGTGAACACGAAAAGTTCATCTGGTAACTCCACCAATCAACTGAGTTCAGCCCTCCATGTAGTTGAAAGGGATAGCATAGAACCATAGCATCATCTTATATGCTACACTAAAAGCTCATAAAAGGGTCCTTTCATTACCTTCCTGGAGACACCAAGAGAAAGCTACACTTAAGGAAGCCCATTTCAAGAGACAAGCTCTTCACATGCCTTTGTGTCTTCTGATGAAAGCACATGCAACTTTCTCTTCACCCTTAAAGACTTGGACTGTATTCATCCAGATAACCTGGAATACATGGAGATAGTTCAGCAAATGGCTCTTTTCACTAATAAAGCCAAGAAGTTCTATAAGAGGACAGAGAGGAAGTTTCCAAGCAATACAACCAGTGGAAAACTTGGGCTAGACAAAAGAAAAGTTAAGTGTCACAACTGTAACCAAATGGGTCACTTTGAAAGGGAGTGCAAGGCACCAAGGACAAATGATGGCCAAGCACAAGCCATACCAAACTACACTGAAAAAGACACCCAGATTGAGAAGCCAAAGTAGCAAGCTACAGTTGATATTAAAGAAGGAATCTTTCACTGGAGCTCTCAGGTGGAAAATGCATATGCAAACCATGCATTAATGGCTGACCATGATGAAGCAAATGTATTGGAACATCTCTATACACCTGAATGTATTGCTAAAGTTAATAGATACAGGTCTACAACTTAGAGATGGGATCTGATCTTGAGTCCTTAAATATCTTAATATCTGATTTTAAAAGAGTTGAAAATGATTATAAACTAAAGATAGAGGACTTAGAGAAAACCATTTCAACTCTTAAACATGAGCATACCAACTACAAGACTCAAATCAAAGACCTCATAACTAAGTTGACTGAATGCCAGATTGAGCCTATGATAAACAAAGTCAGGGCAGAAAAATGTGCTCTTGAAGAAGAGACCTTCAAGAACATAATATCCTTATCCTTGCATGCAATTTTTTTATCAAAATAAGCAGGGACTGGGATCTTGTGAGATAGCTCCTCCACACACAATCTTGTTTGAAGAAGAGATAGTATAGAATGCCTCTGAGAAGAGTGAAGATGAGGATTCTAAGAAGGGTCACTATCCTTCTGAGGAAAGTAAGAAGGTTGGGATGACGAAGTCCATGAGAAAGAACTTGATCAAAAAGAGCAAGAGGAAGGCAAAGAAGGCTTAAGAGATCAAGACCACCTTAATTCTAAGCAGAAAAAGTTTTTATCTCTACAGGATTTGAGGTGATGAAGACTGAAGACACTAACTTAAACTCTAGTACTACGAGTTCTAGTTCATGTCCAACTCATCCTAGCATCAAGAAGAAGACTGATTAGTTATGTACCACTACTACACAACCTGAACCATCTAGCTCCAAAGGTAGTTCTCACCTTAAAGGAACTTCCACAACATTTGCAAAGATGAAGGTGGAGAAGGAAAGTAATCAAGTTCAATCTTGTTTACAAAAGAAGGCTCTTAGGAAGAAGAAAACGGACTGTGTCATGTGTGGAGTACCTCTCGTCTTGCTAAAGATTGTTCTTACAATCCAAAAGGTACTATCCATATGACCAAGAAAGACTTCTAAGAGTTCCAAGAAGAACAAGTTTCAAATGGAAAAACTTTTCCTTTCAAAAGCTCCAAAATGAAGATTAAGACAAGTGTAAAATTGCATTCGGAAGAAAATTTGGTCTTGTAAGAATGGAATACTTTCGAAGTACTGAAGCCTGCTGAAGTGTTAGCAAGATCTTTCGAAGGTCCAGTCATCAAAACTTCTGAAGTCAGCAAAACCTCTAAAGTATTGAAGGTCAAGTCTAAGCTTCCAAAGGTGGTGTGGAAGATAAAAAAGACCAAGTGACTGAATGTTCTCCATCAACACAACAAATGATCCTTCAAACATGACTATACGATCTATTACTGTTGCATTGTCCTCAACTTCTTTTGATAAGCCCAAGACCAATCAGGCTTGGTTTGCAAATGTGGCTAACCATCTCTTTTATACAAGAACAACTCAAGACAAACAAAAAATGTATGGATCATTGATGGTGTCTTTTCCATGCACATGACAGGCAATAGTTCATTACTCTAGAAATTTGAAAATATTGATGGAGGACCAGTTGCTTTTGGTGGAGATGCTGGAGGATACATTACTAAAAGGGGAAAAGTCACAAATGGTAAGCTCAGCATTGAGAAGGTAACTTTATTAAGGATCTTGGATACAATCTTCTAAGTGTATCTAAATTTTATGATCAAAGTCATAACATGCTTTTTACTAAGCATGATTTCATTCTTCTCAAGCCCGGGGTGGTCATTCATCATGAACATATCCTGCTCAAAGCCCCCAATAAAGGGAACATGTACAAGATGGATTTGCAGGAAACATCCTCTTCAGGAGAAGTTTCATGCTTTCTATGTAAAGAAAATAGTGAAGAGTCTTTCCTCTAGCATAAAATAATATGCTATGTAAACTTTAAGAATACTAATAAACTAATTAAGAATGATTTGGTAACTGGAATGTCAAAGAAAAAGTTTACAAGTGATAATCACTGTGTTGCATGCCTGAAATAGAAGCAACACATGGTATCTCACAAGCCAAAGGAAAGAAACTCAAACACTACTTTGTTACACTTATTACATATGGATTTCTTTAGCCCCACTAGTGTAATGAGTCTTGGAATAATCTCTTATTATTTGGTGATCACAGATGACTTTACAAGATTTACTTGGGTTTTCTTTCTTAGAACTAAGCATGAGACCCTTGAGATTCTGAATATTTTCATCCTAAAGATTGATAATCAATGTGATCACAAGGTCAAAACCATAAGATGTGATCAAGGAATTGAATTGAAGAACCAAATCCTTGATACATTTTGTGCTAAAAAAGGTATTACAAGACAATATAGTGCTCTCAGGACTCCTCGGCAAAATGGTGTTGCTGAGAGGAGAAACATGACACTTATTGAAGCTGCAAGAACTATGCTATCTAACTCTAAACTACCCATCACCTTCTAGGCAGAGGCAGACAACACTGCTTGCTATGTGCAAATTAGAGTTTTAGTAGTTAAGACATATGGTAAGACTCCTTATGAACTTTGGTACAAGTAGGAAACCTTTCATTGGTTTTCTCAGGTCATTTGGATGTTTTTGCACCATCTTGAATACCAAAGATCAAATTGCCAAGTTTATTGAGAAATCAGATGATGGACATTTCATTGGATACTCTTCTCAAGCCAAGGCTTATAGGGTATATAATCTTAGAACTAGAGTAGTTAAAGAGTTAGCAAATGTGACTTTCAATGAACACACTCCTAGTGTAAATGGTTATGGTCCTAATTGGCTATTTGATCTTGATTTAGTTACTAACTGTTTTAACAAATCTTGTGAGCATGTTTTAGGATCTACAAATATACTACCTATAGGTGATCCTGATCCAAGGTTTGAGCTGTGAAGACCATCAAGCTGTACAACTTCAACTCCAGTTGTAACTAACCTTGAAAATACAGAACCTATCAGCACAACAATGATAAATTTAGCTGATACCTCTGAGGTGCCTTCAAATTCTAGCTTAGAGGCACAAAACTCAAATGCAGAAGCTTCAAATGTAGAAGAAAATGGTGATGGTGACAGTTATCAAGAACTTCTAGATGCTGATAGTCATCCTATTGAAGACAACATCAATGATGCCATACATTCATTGGATCAAGTTTCACTTGATAAGTGTGTAGATGTGGTGGGAGAAACCTCAATGCCAGATCTACTTTTTCTAATTTAGATCTATCTAAGCAACTTTTTGTGATCCTTCAACTAAGGATACACAAGTCTCATCCTACCACAAACATCATTGGAGATGTTGATTCGGGGGTAAAAACAAGAGGACAGACCCATGATGCAAATGTTTGTCTTCACTCTTGTTTTTATTCCAAATAGAGCCTAAGAAGATTGATGAGGCTTTGAAGGATGGAAGTTGGGTTGAAGCTATATCGAAGGAGCCACTTCAATTCAATAGAAAAAGGTTTGGAAGCTATGTCCTCTTCCTCAAGGGAAGACTACTATAGGAACCAAATAGGTATTTAGGTATAAGAAGGATGATAGAGTACTTATGATCAAAAACAAGACAAGACTAGTTGTTCAAGGATACACACAAGAAGAAGGAATTGACTACATAGATGTCTTTGCTCCTATTGCAAGACTGAAAGCTATTAGGATATTCTTATCTTTATCTACATCAAAGAATTTCAAGGTCTACCAACTTGATATCAGGTGTGCTTTTCTTTATGGGTGATTGATGGAGATGTGTATTTCAAACAACCACCTAGGTTTGCAGATCCTGATTATCCTGATTATGTCTGCATGCTTTATAAAGCTTTTTATGGGTTGCACCAAGCACGAAGAAAGTGGTATGAGACTCTATCTCAGTATCTCTATTAGCATGGTTACAGAAGATGTACTATAGATGGAACTATCTTCATCAAAGAAACAGGGAATAACTTAATGATAGTTCAAGTATATGTAGATGACATCATCTTTGGATCAACTAATTCAAAGCTCTACAAAGACTTTGAGAAACTAAAGAATGATAGATTTGAAATGAGTGCCATGGGGGGAACTTAATTTCTTTCTAGGAATTCAAGTGAAGCAAGTTGAGGATGGCATCTTCATATGTAAGTCAAAGTATGTTTAGGACATACTTAAAAGATTCAACATGACTCATTGTAAGGTTGCTAAGACACCCATAGCAAGAAACCACTCCCTTGGTCCTGATCATGAGGGGGAGTGTGTTGATAAACATCTTTACAAGGCTATGATTGGGTCTCTTATGTACCTCACAGCTAGCAAGCCTAATATCATGTTTGCTACATGTATTTGTGAAAGATATCAAGCCAACCCTAAGATGTCACACCTAATCATTGTTAAGAAAATTTTAAGATACCTCAAAGGTGCCTCAACACTTGGCCTTTAGTATCCAAGAAATTCTAACTTCAATTTGTATGCTTATATAGATCGTGACTATGATGGATGCAACATGACTACAAAGTCTACATTAGGGGGATGTCAGTTCCATGGTGGAAGGGTAGTCTCATGGCAACGCAAGAAACTGTTAGGATCGTGTACTGGACGAATACTAATAGATTTATGTGTATACCTAATCAAATAGTGCGGAATCCTATTTGACTGGCGATCTAATCGGTGAGAACGCACGTAGAATCAATTAAAGATTGAATCTAAATGTTAAGAACGATTAGCAATCGATCTAATGCGATCTATGAAGTTGGAACAGGTTGCTAGAGGTCTCTGGACGGCTAGGGTATGTCTAGGTATCGAAATATTCAAAGTGTCTCGTTTAGCCACGATTTAAGTGGTATTTATAGGTAAGGGTTTCTCAATTGTGCGACTAGACCATTTGCATGGTTCAGTCATGCGATTGAGTCATGCGGTTGATCCATTCGCACAACTGAGTGTTCAGTCATGCGACTGAGTCAATCTCATATTATTCAAACAACCACAACCTATATAGTTAGTTCAATAACCATTATTACATACCAACCAATGAAATAGTCAACATTATAAGCACAACCACATATTGTATTTCATTAGGTACCTGTACAATTACATATGTGTAAGACAATAAAAACAGATTACACTATGTTCAGAAACTAGGGACACATGTATCTACAAACTCCCCCTTGGACCTACTTTCGTCTAATGTCTTACATCCTTCATGAGTTCCTCAAACTTCTTGTACTTCTCTTCTCTAGTGACTCCGGCATGTATCTCAAAAGCAAAACAGAGTCGTATAGCGTTCTGAAATTGTAGAGCTTGTACAATATCTTGAGAGTCATAGAATAGTGGTTACTTGTATAATGTATAGACATCATGTGCAGACAAGTTTGTAAGCCACAATGGGTCAAACACCCTTATGGTTTCCATTATTCCATTCTTGTTCAAAACTATGACTGCCTCTCATGTCCTCCAATCATAGTACCACCATATGAAGTGTGGAGTGAAGTCCTGTGGCAATTCCCGTGGAGGGATCTTAGACATTGTGCGTGGAGGACTCCACTTCAGCGCTATTTTCGGTTTTCTAGTTATGGTATCAACCTCAAACCATCTGAAATACCTTGTTGGCTGTTGAGGTTTAAATTTGACCCATTTGGTGTGGTACTCTCTTTTTAGAGCTGCTTCAAACCAGCCTGACATTTTGCGTGGGTCAGCGTATAGCAATTTTAACTTTGCTAACTGGTTAAGCTCAAATCCAAGAAGAGTCTTCAGGTCATATGGGAACTTGAAGTACTCAATCCCTTTCTCACTTTTAACTGCATAAACGTTGAGATCTTCAAAATACGCCCATGCTATGATTTTACCCGACACCTTGTGATGTTTCTTCACTTTGTATAGCTTGGTGTAGACATTTGATGTTGAAGCACTGCGTTGGGCTCTTATTTCTTCAAAGCATGCATCCCACTCAGCCTTTCTGATATTGACTTCAGCTTTCGAGGCTTGGGCCGTATCTTTTTCCTTGTCAGACTCTTCTTCCATTTTATCCAGAGTCTCAAAAGTTTCACTGACAAGGTTGTCGCCCAGATTGGGAATGACATCACCCTCAATGTCAGTGTACTCTGGATAGTGTTGGTCTGTGACATCTTCAATCTCGATCTCATCAACGTCGTTGAGCTTGTCGTCACTTTCCACATGGACTGTTGGAGCATCTTTCACGATCTCATCTGGATTGAGTCGGAATATTTCAGCAAGTTGCTCGTCGGTGAGATCATGAATTATCTCTCCTTCTTCAGGAGTGTAATCCACTGATCTCCTGACTATTCCCTGCATATCAAGAATCATCGTGAACTGAGTCTTGATTTGTTGGAGGGGAGCAACATCATATTCATCTCCTTGAAAATTTGGATCTGCTTGATTAAATACATAGAACACAACAACCATTAGTCAACATCAAAGCAGTAAACATCAATAATCAAAATATAAACATTGTATACATTAGTTTGATACAATATTCAGTTACACATGATTTTAAATAACACAAACAACTAAGCATTACTCTTGTCTTGTATCATATGCTGCGGGGTTGATGTGGAGGCACCTCGGTCTTGAGCTCTCTTGGTGCTCCTTTCACTTGCAGATGTGGCACCCACAGCAGAAGTATCATTTTCTCCATCATCATCATCATCAACATCATCACCAGCATAGTGTCCTCCCTTTGATCATCACCATCATCATCATCATCATCACTGTCATCATCATCACCATCATCTCTATCTCCTTCTCTGATCTTTAAGGTCTCATCCTTTGATCCTTTGAGCTCAACATGATGGTCTTGTTGGTCGCCTCCAACTCCTCTATCTGTTTTGCTGATTGGACATGTTGCTCCTAGAGTTGGGACATCTCTGAGCTTTGAGCCACCATCTGCTGTGCCTGCTGCTCTATCAGCTGTGCCTGCTGAGATATCTGCAAAGATTGTGCAGCAGTAAGTTCTACTAGCTGATGAATCCGGGTAGTCTTCTCGTCATCGGCTGCCAATAGCTTCAACACCATACGGTTAAGTGCCGAGAGCTGTTCCTCTACCCCACTAGGAGGTAAAGAGGATCCAGATGGGATGGAGGGAAAAGGTGACAGTCCTGCATGGTGGCTAGTGGTGGTGGTGGTGGTGGTAGTGGTGAAGATTGGGGGTGGTATAGATGAAGGTGGTGGTGAAGTGGTGAAAATTGGGGGTGGTATAGATGAAGGTGGTGGTGGAGTGGTTGTGGTAGTGGTGTGTGAGGTGGTAGATAAGGTGGTGGATGGAATGGTGGTAGTGGTGGTAGTAGATGGAGTGGTGGGAGTGGTGGAAGTGGTGGTAGTCGTGGTGGTGGTGATGAATTTCATCGTCCTCCTCTTCTTCTTCATACCGTGGGGCTGAGCCATCCTTTTCTTCCTCGAGCCCCTCTAGGTGGATGCTCCCCCTGGAATGCTGCAGGGCTGATCGGGAGCATAGGTAGGATCAGTGTCAGCCTCCCCAGACTCGCCAGGGCGTCCTCCAACCTCTCGAATACCTCGGTCAGTGGCAACCACCCAACTCCCTACAGTCCGAGTCAAGGGCTCCTCGTCTGTCTCCTCCTCCTCATCAAGACGAAAGTCCTAATGGAACCCTGCAGCCTCTGTTCCACCTTGGGGATGCTGAAGATGCTATATCAGCAGTGGGGGCCCTCAATTGAGTGGGCCTACATCTCCATCATCACCGCTGTCGTCGTCGTTGGAGTCATCTTCAGGAGCTCTAGCTGCTCGACATCCGAATCACTGTCTACGTGGTGCCATTTACGCCTCCCTGGCGCCATGTAGTCCACCTTGGCCAGATGGCCAATGAGTCTCTTCACTGGGGGTTTGACATGTTTTCCCCGGTATACCGTCATACGTCCTAGTGTCGTATCACCCATGATCTCCAACGACACAGCGTCGTGGCTCTCCTTGGGCAGTGTGGGCAGCTTCTCATCAAAAATCATCTGAAGAAACCTAGGGTACATGTAGAAACCCACTTTGCCCTTCGCCTCCAGATTCTCTATCAAGTAAGAGAATATCATGCTCGAGAAGCTGAAAGGGTGGTTGAGTACCACTGCCACGTAGCCATTTTGAATCTGGTCTGAAAGATCATCAAACCCACCACTTCACGAAGCCAAGCACTTGAGGATGACATGTGCCAAGTACTTGTACTAGGGACACAAGTTGCTCTTGTTCAGCACACCTGCTTTAATATCCCCAGCGTACTTCATCCTCAAGAAGCACCCTCTCACCGTCAGCCAGTGAAGTCTGGTGGGGTGGTCAACATCGTCACCCAACCCAAGTACTCGCCTAATATCCTCAGTAGTGACCTCAATATCCATCCTAAAAATAGAGCTCCTGATGCTGTACGACTTATGAGAGCGGTCACAGATGCCCCCTTCCAGAAGGCCTGCTGAATAGAGCTGTAGGAGTGCATGGTGTAGATATCGCCTTGTAGATCCTGGATCGCTTGAGGAAAGCAATGATCCCCAAGAACTCGGCAGCATTCCGAGTCGTGGAATCTAAATGAGCACATATGTTGTGCTTGGGGTTGATGGACCATCTGGCAGCCATCAATCTGTAACACAAGACATATAGACATTAGCTAACCACACGACACAAATCAGTTCTAATTAACTTGGTTGAATTCGTTCTGGTTCATTCATGTGATTGAACCATGAGACTATATTCATTCGGTTGATCCGGCATGCGATTGGGTTCAGTCGGGTGTCTGAGCAGGCGACTGAGTTCAATCGGTTGACAGAGTCTGCGATAGGTTTAGTTGGCCGACTGAGCTCATTCATATGATCCATTCGGCAGATTGAGCCATTCGACCAGCTCAATCGTGCGATTGGAGTTCATCCTGGTGTCGAGTCGCATGACCTACTATTCGGTCGACTGAGATTCGAAAATGAACCAATTCTTGAAATTAGACGTCGAGTAATGGTTCTTTAGACTCGCATTCATTATACTAATAACCTAATAACCTTTATTTCAACATTTTACTTGGTTTAGTTAGGTTATTAGTTCATTTAAAGTTTCGAGTCTTGTTAGGGTCAATTTCTTGATTTTGGAGTCTAATCGACGGAGTTTTTGGCATGTTCACACCGTATTTGACCTGTATAATCACCAACAAACGTCAAAATATGAGAACATGCAAGCAATTTGGGTCAGAGGAAATTTTGGCAGAGTAACGGTAGGCTGTGCGATTTTAGGGCGATTGGGGGTGATAAGTTGAATGCGATCGACTGTGGGCCTATTTATACTGAGTCTGATTTCAATCTGCCGACTAGACCCATCCGCTTGGTTCATTCGGGCGAATGGACCTCAGTCGTGCGATTAGCTCAGTCGATCACATTCAGTCGGCCAACTGGATTTCAATCGGGCGACTGACTCATTCGCAGAGTTCCATTCGGTCGACTGGCTCATTCGGATAATCCATTCGGTGAATGGTTCATACTCATGTGCCATTCGGCTGTTTAGTGCATGAGTATGGTCCAATTGTACGGGTGGTCCATACTCATGGTCCAGTCGTGCGATTGTATCATACTCATGATTTTGACTTTATGACCATTCCTCACTTAAACCCTTTTTAACTTTTGAATGAACATTTTAAGCATTTGATCATCTCAAACATGATCTTTTTAACTTGTAAAACTGTTGATTACCTCAGACGTGATCCCTTTAAGTAATTTGTCACCTCAAACGTGACTGATTTTACCTTTGAAAACACGTGTGGTCACCTCAGACGTGACACTTTTATGTGATTAAATCCCTATTGAATTCATGGTGTAGTCCGATATCAAACAAAACTAAAGAATTAGACTAAATTTAAACAAAATAAAAGACTTAAAATGAAATACAAAACTAAGACTTGTTTTTGAAGTTTTATGTGAGGTGTAAATCCTAAGATAGAAATCTAATGGATTCGGTTCCGGAATAGACAGATTCAATTAATTTTGACCATAAATGGACCAATTTAATTTGGAATCATACTGGTAAGTCAAATCATTTGGGATTTTATCAACACCTTTTGATGCTCAATTCTTGTTTTTCATCTAGAGTCGTTAGCAAGTTTAGGAAATCATACTAGTACTATTAGATCCCCACATTGATTTGGACTTTCAAGAATTGTAGACACGATGATTGTCAGTATACTGGTCCTTTTAAATCCATACACCTCAGGATTGGTGATAGTTTAAGGTTTGATTATTTCAACAAGCATTTGTGGATCTCACACTTATATGGTAATTAACATTCCTCAGGAGATTTTTGAGCGGCCTCAGGGTAATTTTCAAGAAGAGACTATTCTTTGAACTTTCAAAGAGAAGCCAAGCCTCAGGTCAGTGCCACTGCACAACAGAGAGGCGGCAAACAACAATGAATTATAGAATATATAGGTTATGCTTACCCTCAGGTCAGTGCCACTGCACAACAGAGAGGCACATAACCTATCTTCTTGTTTAAGCAATTTTAATCTTTTTGCACAGTTCTCACCAACAACATAGGTTATTAGTTTGATTGCTTTTGCTCATATTTTGGTCTTACGCTCACATTTGTGGCGTTTATTCTGCTCGTCACCCCTTATTGGAATTTTGTTGATTGTGTTAACCGGGGATAAGATGTTAACCCACAGCTTGTTGAACAACTTAGTTTGTTCTTGAGATCACCAACAAGGTCTAATCATCTATTGTGTTGAATAAACCGACATATCATTTGTGGTCTAACAACCTCTAGGTCTACTTTCTTTGTGTTACCTTAGTAGTAGCTAGTTTTACTATCATTTTTCCTTTTATATTGCTCAGACTACACAGACTTATACTTTGAACTTTGCATCTTATTTTATTAAACTTTTAAAGTCCTAAGTGATTTGTTCCTGTGTACTATCATTTGCTAAAGTCATTGAATCGGTATCACAGATATGATCTAGTTTCAATCTGCTAGTCTCTCCTCCACCCACATATACGATGCGTAGGCAAGGAAGATACGGATTGCTTCCATTCTTGCCACGGGTGAAAATACTTCATTGTAGTCAATGCCCTCGACTTGTCGAAATCCTTGAACAACAAGTCGAGCCTTGTTTCTGATGATCACACCTTGATCATCTTTCTTGTATTTCAAGACCCATTTGGTGCCAATGACCTTAGCACCTTTAGGTCCATCCACCAGAGTCCATACACCTAACTTCTTGAACTGAAGAAGTTCTTCTTGCATGGCACTCACCCATGCCTCATTATTCAGGGCTTCACTAACATACTTTGGCTCAAACTGAGACACAATGCAACGATATGCACCATCATGAAGGTAGCCCTTTTCCATCACCGAGGCATAATCAGCTGAATACAACTGATTTCTGGTCTGAACCCATGATCTCACATCCCCAATGACATTATTGAAAGGATGATAGATATTTTGGCGTGATCCAGGAGTGGTTGGAACAACTACCTCAGAATCTAGATTATGAACATTTGGTTCAGTATCTAAGGCAGTAGGAGTCTGAGGTTCCGAGGATTGAGAGGCATCAATGTCAGATGCTTATGGACTTGCAGTAATAGGAACCTGTTCCTCCTAGTTGTTCTGATCAGTCTCCACAGCTTCGTCATCAGAGGAAGAGTCACTATCTTCAAGTGCTCCCCCTGAGTTGTTAGATGAATCGTCTTGTAGTCCAGATGATGTAGATTCTTGAGCTGGTGTGTTTAGAACATCATACATCATCTTTGTTGCTAACTCATCATCAGAAGTGAAGAGTGGTATGTTGAAGGACTTGAAGAATCCATCATAGTCGAAAAAGAGGGCGGGTCCTTTTCCAGCAGGTGGTGTGGTGTATCTCTGAACATCCACATTACACCACACTTTTACTTGACCCGTTGAGTTATTGTAAACCCTCTTGTTCGGTATGTTGTATCCTAGAAAGATACCTTCTTCATCCTTCTCACTGAATTTTCCCTCCTGAGTCTTCTTTAGTAGGGTGCACAGAGTGCCAAACGGCTCGAAATACTCTAGATTAGGTTTATGTCATTGTAGTAACTCGTAACACGTCTTTCCATGGCGTTTAACTACCAAAACCCGATTTAGCGTATAACACACATTTGCAACTGCATCATTCTAGAATTGGATAGGTAGTTTTGAGTCTGCTAGCATCGTCCGTGCTGTCTCTATCAAGCTGCGATTCTTCCTTTCAGCAACTCCGTTCATCTGAGGAGTGTACGCAGAAGTGAACCGATGCACAATTCCCTTTTCCTTGCCGTAAGCCTCCATCCATTGATTCTTGAACTCGGTTCCGTTTTCTGAGCGCACTTGACGTACCTTCAACTTATATAGAGACTCCAGAGTAGTTGCTAATTCCTTGAATGACTCAAATGTTTCTGATGTGGATTTCAAAAACATAACCCAAGTGAATCTTGAGTAGTCATGAGTAACTACATAGCAGTACAAGTCGCTTGCGATGCTTCTCGTACTGACTGGACTAAATACATCCATATGAAGAAGTTTATGAGGAAGTTCGATAGAATGAACTTTCTTTTCCTTGTGAGACTTCTTCGTCTGTTGTCCTTCTTGCACGCAACACAGAAATCTGGAAGTTGGAAGTTTTTGACATTAACTCCTCTCACTAGATCATTCTGGATCAAGTGGTTCATCTTCCGTGGATTAATGTGTCCCATTCTCCTATACCAGGAGATGGAATCCTTCTCAGTAGCTTTTGACAAGAATCACTGAACTTCATGATCCGTTATGGAAGTCTTTGATAGAACCGAGACATAAAGTTCCTTATATCTTGAGGCGGACATTAAGATTTGATCCTCCGGGTGACATAGTCCTTTTTTAGGACTTAGCACTTCTTGTTGTCAAATACTACCTCAAAGTCTTTATCACAAATTTGAGAAAAAGAAAGCAAGTTATTTTGAAGTTGTTGGACATAGTTTACCTTGTCAAACTTTACTTTCTGATTACCTACTTCCCCTTGAGCTGTGATGTACCCACCTTTGTTTCCTGCGAACGAAACATGACCTTCTTTTATCTGTTTGACGTTTGATAAGAGAGCCCTATTCCTATCATATGTCGGATGCTCCGCTATCTATAATCCACGTGTTGGTCTCAGCACTATAGCGAACACCCTGCACATTCAATTTCAAAACATTAGTTCAGATTAGGGACCCAAGCATTCACTGGCTTGGGTTTCCCAAAGGCATCACACATCATAAATGTAACCCATTAACCATTTGCGGGTGAGGGAAGCTCAGATTTTTTCTTGTTCTCACTATCAGACAATGAGGTTGATTTCTCCTTCTATAAGCCAGCTTTGTGTAAGGCCTGTTTGTGATAAACAGACGATTGGGTAATGTGTTGAACTTTAGGTTCACTATCTCTTTTAGGTGGCGTCACTGAGTTCCTCTTAAAAGAGCTAGGTTTTTTTTCAGGAAGTTCAACTTTCTTCCTCGGTGTCTGATAGTAAGGACAATGAGACGCAATGTGTCCATACTCTCCATAGCTGTAGCATGATCTGCTTTCGACTTTACGATTTAACTGTTTTTGTTGAGATGTATGTGACACCCGGATGACCTTACTTTATTTGGGTTTTGTCTCTTCCTGTTTAGATGTTTTGTCTGGTTTAATAAAGTTAATTTCTTTAACAGTTTTAACATCTTTTCTTTATATTTTCTAGACTTTGACTTGACACACATGGGTGGTTAACCTGTTTGGTCATTTTGGTTTCAGAATTAGACTTGATTGACCCAGACTTATATTAACCTTTTCAAACACTTTGTCCAGATTAATGCAAGGCATTTTACCTTTTGCATTGAAGTGGCCTCCTTTTGTTTGGTACCAGAATCATTTGATTTACATGTGGAATCTGGATCACTTACAAGAGGAGTAGACACCACATGATCCTTGATTGGATTATCATTGATTGGTTTACATTTTGTGTTCAAAAAGATCTCATGTGGTGGTGGAACCACTTTTGTTAGGATCTCAGCCTCTTGGTTTAATCGATTGAACAGATATAGCAGCGGAATAGCTCAGAATTAGACAATTCAAGCAAGAACATTCGATATAAAACGATAAAAGAATTTTGTTATAGAGAGAGAAATATCCGACAAAAGGAATATTGCATTAAGATTGTCGGCCTCAAAGGCACGATTACAGGTGAGTCATCCTTCCTTATAAACGAAAGAGTGACGTAGGCTGATGTCACTTGAAAGTGACATGTAACCGTTTTATAACTACTGATGTTTAACAACTACTGAAGATGTCAACAACTGACATCTTCTTACAAATGTTCCTAAGTGTTAAACATCTTATTTAAACTACTGAAAAACATAAAACTACTGATACTACAACAACTGAAGAACAACCTCTTCAGTTGTTTACAAGTACTGAAAAGGAAAAAACTACTGAAAGGAAAAGAAAACTACTGATGAAGAAACACCATCACAACAACTGAAGAAGCCCTCTTCAGCTGTTGTCATCAGCTGTTAACATCAGCTGATGTCTTCAGTACTTGAACATCAGACTTTGTCTTTCAGCTGTTGATCTTCAGTCTTTGTCTTCAGTACTTGTTGAAGTCTTCAGACTTTAGATCTTCAGCTGTTGTCTCAGTCTTTGTCTTCAGTACTTCAGAAATACTTCAGCAGTTGTATTCTTCAGACTTTGTAGAACAGCTGATCAGGTCTTCTTCAGCTGTTGTGATGTCCTGTGGGACTTAAAGGTTTCTCTGATCAGGCTCATTGGTTCTTTTGGTCCAACAAACTCCCCTGAACCAATGCAGCCAAAACCTCTAAGTTATTGACGAGTCCCACTTATTTTGGCAGATAGATTGGTCTTTTTATCCTCTTGATCAGATGAGAAGTGACCCTTTTTTTCAGCACCAGCCTGGGAAGAAATCTCTGATGATCTGTTTGGCATGATATGGGGGAGCTCTGTATTGGGGACTTGGACACCGAGCTGTTACCCCAACCATGAGATCTACTTCCCGTGTATCAGCCTATATGATTCCCTGGTGTAAGCCCTTAGAAACATGATCTGCTCATCCATTGTCAGCACCTCGGGCACACCATCAAATAATCCTTCTCGGCCATACACTTCAGATATGTACTTGGCCTGTTTTCCATTCTTGAGCTCAACCGTGGTTATTTGTCTATAAGCAAACTCATCTGGATGAGTCCCTTCTAAGAGCAGGTTGAGCTCTCTTGTTTGAAGTTTTCAAGTCTTTTGTAAACCAATCCCTTCTTTATGATTTTGTTCTCCAACATCTTTTGAGGTGGTTGTTTGGCTTCATAGGCTTTCTTGAACTCTTCTACGATTTCCCAAGGGGACACTACAAGAACCACAGTGATGTCTTTGTCGACAACCCTCTTCACTTGCCCTTGTATTTTGAAGGAATTTCTTTCTTGACAATCCGGTGTGCCACCCTAGGATCAGGCCATATCCTTACTTTTTCCCTTTGGTATTGAAAGGTATTAGCAAGGGTGTACAATCTTAATACTTCTTCTTCATGCTAATCATTGAAGAGGATGTGGCATATGCTTTGTCAATGCTTTTCAGCATTTCCTCATCATGTCTTTGCATCTGTTCCTCTTCAATCTTTATCATCACATCATGCATTTGAGAATCAGGAGTGATGGACATTGGATTAGCCTTAGGCAAAGTGATAACTGCAGAGAGTGGCAGTCTGTCTTCATCCTCCTCTTCATCTTCATCAGGCCTCAGTACCTTCTTTTCTTTTGTCTAGGTACATCACTGGCAGTGGGTTTTGGGGGTAAAGGATTTGGTTGTGGGTTGGATGGTTGGTTTAGAGGGTAAAGGGGTTGTTTTAGTGGGTTGTGGAGGTAGTGATTTTGAGGATAGAGGCTTTTCAGACTGTTTTAGCATTTTGGCTGTAAGGGAGGCTTTAGTAAATTTTGTCAGTTCTTTCGGTTCCCAACCCCAGCTCATTCAATGCCTCAATCACTAAACCTTTGGAGTATGCTTCAGACAAACAAATCTTGGTGGTTATTGCCAAGATGTTGTCCCTGGTCCAGGCCCTTATTTCAATCAGAGATCTTCCCAAGTATTTGGCTATAAATCTGATCATTATCTCCAGCCTTTCTCTTTCTAAGGCATCATAACTAGCCCATCTTGAGTTGACCTCCTCTGTCTCCAACCTTTTGATCTTGGAGTCTAGTTGTTGGATGTCAAAACCCTGCCTATATAACTGCTCAATGATTTTATCCATTGAACGGTTATGGTTGGCATCAGCTTCTTTCACCATATCATTCAGCTCCTTCTCCTTCTCAGACTCTCCTTTCCTCTTTTGATATGTGACATGAAAGTCTTTTTGACTTTCATTCACTTCAGCTCTTTTCTCACTCTCCTTCTCCTTCTCATTTACCTTCTCTGATTCTTTCTCCTTCTCCCCATCTGTCCTCTTCCTTTTTCCTTAACTGACTGACTCTCCCCTTTTTGGTTGCATTGGGTGCAAGGGTTTGAGCAGTAGAAAGGGATTTAGTCACCAACTCCTCCACCAGGGGTTGTATTATTGGGAAGCCTATCATCAATGGCTTTGATCACTATATCTGTGATCATGGGAGTGATGAGAGGTAGGGATTGTTGAAGGTTAGCAACTGATTGATCAGGATGGTTCTGTTCCTGAGAATCATGCCGAAAGCAGAGGCTGGTGGCTTGGAAGTATGTATTGGCTCAGTGTGTAGGGAACCTTCAGAAGAAGGTGCCATCTGTGGGTGTATTGTGGTGGCAGATGGACTTGCATCCTGAGACATCTTGGCCAGCAGCTCTTTGAGTCTGCTAACCTCATCCTCTAGGATGGTGTTTTGAGCAACTACATCATAGAAGAAGCTCAGGTCATCATCAGTTGATACTGAATCACCTGACCTCCTAACAGAGTCAGGATAAACATGCCTTGAGTGTAGATCAATTATAGCATGTGCCCCTTGTTCTTGGTTCTGGGGACTTCCAGCCTCAGGACTATGTCCTTCATCAGCTGTTGCCGCTGGTGAGGTCTTAGAGACGTTACCAACTGCACCCTGGTCATTTGCTGAGTCAGCAAGCAGTGGCAGCCTCACCAGAAGTTCGCACCTCCTTATCTACACTAGAAGATGGAACATGATAACCCCTGTGCTGTGGGTTGACAGAAGCATTGTGATCCTCCCCCTCAGGTGTTGAGGTTATCCCAGTAGTAATTGGTGTCTGGGTGGGGGGTGAGGAATGCAACTGCGTCAGCACTTTTGCAACAATTATTGTAGGACTTTGAGGGGCGGTTGCATCAGGAGAGGGTGTGGAAGCAGTGTGCACCCGGGATGAGTGGTGCTCTTCAATGGTAATCCCCTCAAGTGAGGAGGATCCCAGCAGTGTGGCTTCCCTTTGAGTGGTTGCATCAGGTTCCTTTTGAGAGGAAACCTGAGCGGCTTCGGTTGGTGGAGTCATAGTCTCTACTGGGGGGTTATTTCCAGTAGAGATAACCTGCGTTGGTGCAGCAGGAGCATCCTCAGGGGACTCAACTCCCTGAGTAGCTTTCTTAGGCTTCTTCTTTGTGGGTTTGGAGGGGACTTTGGATGTGGAAGTGGAGACTGTGGGTTCCAGCTGCGGGGTTTGCGCAGCTTGGCAGCCTGTTTGAGAGTTTGGTCAGTGTTGTGTCGGGAGTATACCTCCGGCAATACAGCCAAAGCAGGGACTCCCAGACCAACTAGTCCCTCAGGAGAAAGCTGATTCTCTATTATGGCCATTATAAACCGAGGATATAGTATCCAACGGTTAGAAAGTGGTTTTGTGGCCATATCCTTGATTTCAAGAAAAATTATTTCAGAAAAGTTTAGTGGTTCTTGTTCAAGGATAGAGAACAGTACCTGTTGCCATCTGGAAGACAGTTGATCCCAAGAAGAAGTCTTCGGGGCTAGGCAAACATTTACCATATGAAATATCAAGCGTTCAGCATCTGGAAAATGTTTCTTCAGGAGGTGTCGAAGCACTAAGATCGCCTTGATATCCATGTTGTCCAAATGAAAGATCAAGTTGGCGCTTAGGATATCCAACAGGGTAGGCAGCATCATCTAATAGTAATATCTGGCGGATGGTAGCAGTAGAGATGACCACCGTATGAGAGTTAATGGACAAATGGATAGATTCTCCATTAACAGTTGCATTCGTCCAAAACTGATGTAGCGAATCGGCATAAATGATTGGATTTAGGAGGAAGGCCATTTTCAGTGGTGATTAGACCATAAGATCTATAGCATTATCGAATTTGGTCCAGAAGGGCGATTTAGTGAGGTACGCGATACAGTTGTGTCGAGACTTGAGTTGCATGGTCGCCATTAATGAAGGTGAAAGGTTTTCAGAGCTTTTGAAATTTTATGTCGTGAAAGAATGAAAAACTCTGAAAGAGGGATCAGATATATATAAGGTACGGGTTATGAAACGACTGAAGGTTTTGGTGTTAGTCATCAGTATTTGAAACACTGATGACGTGGTATTAACTTTCAGAGGTTTGAAACGACTGATGGTATTGGTGTGGTCAGCAGTTATAAAACAACTGAAGACATGGTGTTTACAATCAGACGTTGAAACAACTGAAGTCTCTGATTTAGGCATCAGTAGTTTTAAAAACTACTGAAGACAAGTGGGACTTCAGATGTTGAAACAACTGAGGACTTGGTATTAGTCATCATAGTTGTGAAACTACTGAAGACCGTGGTTTTGCCATCAGTTGTTGTAACACACTGAAGACTTGGTGTTAGTCATCAGTAGTTGTGAAACTACTGAAGACCGTGGTTTTGCTTCAGTCGTTTATGAAGAAACAGCAGTTTGTGAACTACTGAAGAGAGAGTACTCATCAGTAGTTGGCGTCAATTCTAGCTCTTCAGCTGTTTCATACTGTCCTCAACACTTACTCATCAGCCTTTTTGCTGTTTTCAGTTGTTTCATAGGACATCATACTTATCTGTTTCTACTGATTTCAGTAGTTGTAACTACATCAGTAGTTTAGAACAGATAAAGTACAGTACTTAAAGCATTTAGCCTTCAGTAGTTATAAAAACTACTGAGGGTAAAATAACTCATCAGTACTTATATGTGACATGGTTACCAATGATCATCAGTAAGTACTGAGATCATCAGTAGTTGTCACTTATTCAAGCTGCAGCATACCAAGCCTTAACACCAGGTTGTGGAAAGTTGAACTATCCAAAGGCTTAGTAAAAATGTCTGCAAGCTCATCAGCACTAGGCACAAACATAGATTAATTAGACCCTTTTCAAAACAATCTCTTATAAAATGATGTCTAATTTCTATATGTTTGGTCCTAGAGTGCTGGACTGGATTTTTGACAATGCAAAGAGCTGAAGCACTATCCATTAATAATGGAGTCTTAGTCTCTGTAATGTCATAATCCAAAAGTTGATTCTGAAGCCAGAGGACTTGGGATGTACAACTTGCAGCAGCAATGTACTCGGCTTCAGCAGTGGATGTAGCAACAAATGTTTGTTTCTTACTCTGCCAAGAAATCAAACAGTTGCCTAGGAATTGACATCCACCAGAAGTTGATTTCCTGGTCAACTTACACCCTGCATAGTCACTATCAGAGAAAGCAACTAATTTGCAAGAATGTCCAGTGGAATACCATAAGCCTAGAGATTGTGTACCTTGCAGATATCTAAGATCCTCTTGACTGCAATCAGATGAGACTCCTTAGTGCAGCCTGAAATCTAGCACAAAACACATGTAGCAAACATAATATCTGGTCTAGAAGCTGTTAAATACATCAAGGAACCAATCATACATCTGTAAAGGTTCCATCAACACCTTTACCTTTCTGATCAACATCCAATTGTGTGGTGTTGCACATGGGAGTAGAACAGGGTTTACAGTTTTGTAAATCAAACTTATTCAAAAGATCTTTTGTGTATTTAGACTGATGAATGAAATTCCATCAGCTTTTTGTTTGATTTGCAAACCTAGAAAGAACTGTAATTCTCCCATTGCACTCATTTCAAAGTTCTGTTGCATTAAGTTTTGGAAATCCTCACACAATTGGGATCAGAGGATGCAAATATAATATCATCAACATAAATTTGAACAAGTAGCTTATGCTGATCCACCTTCTTAATAAATAAAGTTTTATCTATGGAGCCTCTAGTGAAATTATTCTGTAGAAGAAAGTTTGATAAGGTCTCATACCAGGCTCTAGGTGCTTGTTTCAACCCATAAAGAGCTTTATCAAGCTTATATACCCATTCTGGGTGCTTATTATCCTCAAAGCCTGGTGGTTGACACACATAAACTTCTTCTTTTATTGTACCATATAGAAAAGCACTTTTGACATCCATTTGAAAAACTTTAAGATTGTTGAGTGCAGCATAGGCTAAAAACAATCTAATTGCCTCCAGTCTGCTACAGGGGCAAAGGTTTCATCATAATCATACCTTCTTCTTGAGCAAACCCCTGCACAACCAGTCTGGCCTTGTTCTTAACAATTAGCCCATTTTCATCAGTTTATTCCTAAACACCCATTTAGTGCCTATTGCACACTTACCTGGGGTAGAGGAACAAGCTCCCACACTTGCTGTTTCTTGAACTGAAGAAGCTCAAGCTGCATGGCTTCAACCCATCCATTGTCTCTCAAAGCTACATGATAGTTCTTTGGCTCTAGCTGACTGATGAAGAGAGCATAGAAGTAGAAATTGGACAACTGGCTTCTGGTTGAAACACCAGCATTGATATCACCAAGGATTTGAGATTTGGGTGATTTTTCAGCTCTTGGTAAACAATCAAATCTGTGCAAGTGTTTGTAGGACCTTCAGCAGCAGCAGATGTTGATGCAGATTCTTGAAACCATGAAGATGGTGGCAACTCAAATGAAGTTGAGGATGCAGAAATCTCATCAGCATTTGTTGTGGATGGTGCTGCTGGAGCTACAGGAGCATCAGGTTTAGGACTCATGCAGTTGGTCACTAAACCTGAAGAGTGATTACTACTATCATCATCATCTTCAGCAGTAACACCAGGTGGTGAACTGTTGACAGGAGCAACAACAGAGATTGATAAGGAACATATTGCAGTATGTCCAAATCAAAGAGCTCCACAGGGCTTTGTGGAATCTTGTCCTTTGGAGATTCATTGAACTTGACATGTAGAGTCTCTTCAACCATCTTTGTTCTGCAGTTGAAGACTCTGTATGCCTTGCAAGTTGATGAATAACCAACAAAGTACCCTGCATCCACCTTAGGATCAAATTTCTGGAGCTGATCCTTTGTGTTTAGAATGAAACAGGGACACCCCAAATGCTCTAAAGAATGAAATGAGAGGGGACAAATGATGTAGAACTTCATATGGAGTCTTCATCAACCTCTGATTTATTAGCACTCTATTCTGCACATAGCATGCTGTGTTGACAGCTTCAGCCCAAAAGGTCAATGGCAGTCCAGAATCAGCCAACATAGACCTTGCAGCTTCAATGAGGGTCCTGTTCTTTCTCTCCACAACTCCATTCTGTTCAGGAGTTCTTGGAATACTAAACTGCCTCTTTATTACCTTGGAAAGTAGAACTCATCAAGTGTATTGTTCCTGAATTCTGTTCCATTGTCACTTCTAATACACTTGACTGAGAGGGAATACTGCTTCTCAGCATACAACACAAAGTTTATGATTTTCTGTGCAGCTTCATCCTTTGAATGTAGAAAGAAAGTCCATACAAATCTGGAGTAATCATCCACAATTACCAGACAGTATTTCTTCTGTGCCATGCTCATCACTCTCACAGGACCAAAGAGATCCATGTGAAGAAGTTGTAAGCAGGCAGTGGACTTTGGTTCTTCAATAGGTGGGAATGAAACCTTGTGCTGTTTCCTTTCAAACAAGCAGTGCAGTTGTTTTCACACACTTGAACTCCTTCATAGGCATTCCCCTTACTAAACTATGGTGTATCAGCTGATTCATGTTCTTGAAGTTAACATGTCCCAGCCTTCTATGCCATAGATTAGATTCTTGAGGAGAGGCCTTGGAAAATAGGCAAGGATGGCCTTTGAGATCTATTTTCTTGGAAAGATCTAAGGCATACACTCTTCATGTCCTGTTGGCCTTCAGGAGAGTGTGAGCATCCAATACCTTGTCAATCAAACTCAGAACTTTGGATGACAGAATCTTGCAGTTCTGGCTTGTGAAGAGGGCAACATGGCCTTTGTCACACAATTGACTGACACTCAAGAGGTTATACTTGAGATTTTCCACATGATTGACATCATCAAACCTTATTTCCCCATTGGAAACAAAGCCCTTCCCGATGATGTAACCTCTTGCATCATTGCCAAAGGAAACAAAACCCTTCCTTCCTGGAGAGTAGTCATTAAGAAGTGAGTTGTTCCTAGTCATATGCATAGATCCCCCACTGTCTACATACCAGATGCTACTTTGGCATGTTGAAGAGACCTGCATAAATAAACAATCAGTTAGTTTTGGAGACCCAAACCTTTTTGGTTTTGGGCCTGGTCTCATCAATAGATGGTAAACTAACAGGTTTATTGGGCACAACAGCTTGAGGTGAAGGAGATGGTGTAGAAGAGGAATCCTTTGGCTTGGATCTCCTTTTCTGGGGTTTCAACACAGGGCCATCAAGTTGGTTAACTCTTCCCAACAGATGTTGAACCATCATTACCAGCTGTGTCTGATTCTGGGAAAGAGCTTTCAGCTCTTCAGACACATTGGTATTGGTGTTTGATGATGAGTTCTTGTTTGCACCATCTTCTTTTGAGCAACCTCAGCTATTGCCTATTGCACTCCTTCCCTTTTAGATTTCTTTTTGGACATAGGAGTAACAGGATTTGATGCTGCTGGTACAAACTTGGACTCAAACTCAGTTTTCATTTTAGCCAAGTTTTCTTTAATTTTCTCCTTTTGTTTGAGTTTGGATCCCTTTTTGTACCAACAATCATCTGTGAGATGATTGAATAGACCACATATTTCACATGGTTTCTTCTTCATCTTCTGTTGATCATCAACTGAAGAAGATGAAACTACTGAAGACTTGCTCTTCAGCAGTTTAGAAGCACTTTTTGCCTTCTTGTCAACTTCCTTAGTAGGCTTCAAATCCTTCCTACTGACAGTTTTCTTCTCTTCAGTGCTGTCAGTCATTGGGATTTGAACTCCAGATGTTATCCCCTGCTCTCCAGTACCTCAGTACTTCTTACGGAATAACACTTGCTTGTTGATCAACTCATTGATCATGTGAGTGTCAGCAGTTGAACCATCAATATCAGCTGATAGGTTCACAGAGGGATTACTACTAACTTCAACTACTGATGGTGCTTTATCAAGTAGTGAATCACATGATGAGGTGGATTGGTCATTACTTTCTCCATCAGATTCTACTCCTGCTCTTGAAGCAAAATCTGTAGGAGGAGCAGTGTGATTATAACCAATTCCAAACTTCACATTGGAAGCTGTTTGCTTACTAAGAAGCATTTCAAAGCCCTTGCAAGATTGTACCCATCGATCACACTCTACCTGGGTGACCACAAGAGTATCTTTGAGGTCTTTGTACTTCTCTAAGAGTACATCCTCCCTAGCCTTATCATCAGAGATTTGACATTTTAATTTATAAATATCATCAGTTTTCTCTTTCAGCACAGACTCAAACTCAGCTTTATTTTTGGAAATTATTTGTTAGCTCTACATTTTTATTGATAAAGCCACATTTGCTTCTCTAATAGAGGCAAATGCTGCTATGCAAGTTTCAGAACATAATTTGGCCTTAGCCTCAGAGGATACCTGTGATACCTTTGTTGAAGAGGTACTTGAAGATGATCCATCAGAGGATTCCAAAGTCATGAGAGCTAGATTTCCAAAAGGATGCTCACCACCATGTTGACCAGCACCTGAGAACAGTTGTTCATTACAAGACACATCATCTGGTAAACTGCTCCAGTCAACAACTCCTGGTGTGAAGAAGCTGTGTTGTTGAGGTTGATTAGGTTGATGAGATTGGGATGGTTGAGGCTCAGGGAGTGCATGTGGTTGCTGAGCAGTGGGTGCTTGAACCTGGCTGGTTGTGGCATGATAATAGCAGGGGTATGGATATGGCATTGGCCCCTGTGGAACAAAATATGCAGGAGATTGTGGTTGATGATGATAACCAGAATTGACAGGTTGTTGCCCTCTGTTTTGTTGACTATTGCCAGGGAAAGTCACAAAAGGTGCAGGAGAGTTAGATCCAGATGATCTACATTCTCTTGCAAAGTGCCCAAGCCTGTGGCATTTATGGCACTTCAACTTACTCTTGTCAAAACCAACTTTGGTTTTGCCAGAGAGTCCTGGGAATTTCCTTCCAGTTCTTTTGTAGAACTTCTGAGATCTGATATTTATCAAGGCCATTTGGCTCAAAATATCCATCTCTTCTAAGTCATCATCAGCAATCCCCTTGAGATCATCCATGATGAAACATAGATTGTCACTATTACTACCAGCAGAATAACTATCAACACTCACAAAGGCAGGCTCAGAAGTGTTTGTAGAGAAATCAATATGCTCATCATACTGGCTTTCAGATGACGCATATTCTGACTCTTGATGTCCAATCAGGGCAGTGTTCCCTTGGACAAAATCCTCAGTAAGCTTGCCAGATGAAACCAGTTTCCTTTTCTGCTCTATCTCTCTCTCGAATGTAAGTAGTTTCCCATGAAGTTGGGTGAGAGATAGGCGATCAACATCAGCATTTGAGCGTAGAACAATGGTATATGTGTTCCATCTCTCAGGCAATGATCTTAAGAATCTATGGTTCATCTGACTCCTGGTATATTCATGTTTAACCATTTTCAATTCAGAGATTAAACATGAAAACCGCTCAAATTGTTGAGTCAGAGTCTCACCCTTTCTATGAGAGAAAGTCTCATATTGTTGGGCGAGGATTTCCCTGATGTTTGCTAAAACCTCATCAGTACCACCAAATTGTTCTTTGATGGCTTTCCAGAGGTCATGAGCAGACTCACAATGCAGAAGCCCAGAGTAAATCTCATTAGGAATAGCCATAGCCAAAATTCCATGGGCTTTTGCATCGATTTCAAACAACTTCTTGTCCTCATCGGAGTATTGCTCCTTCTTCTTTGGATCCAACTGGTTTGTTTCCGGATCATTCACCATTGGCTATGTGGTCCATGTACCACAGATGTCCAACAACCTGAGCTATTGACAGACAGGTGATGGAGCAATCTTCTCTGCCAAATGTTATACTCATTCCTCACCAAGATCGGAGGCTTGGTAGAGGATCCAGTATTGAAAGGATCATTCGAAGAAGTAGTCATTGTGGAAAATCAGACAGATTCAAGTAAAATCACAATAAATTTAGCTCAAAACCACACAGAACCTCAAATAAAACGGCCAGAAGCGATACACTCTCAATCTCTATAACAGATCCTTGCGAATTTGCTAATTCGATTAAACTTAGAGCGATTGAACAGTTTCAATGATCAATTGTTAGATCGATCAATGATTAACCTGCTCTGATACCATTTGTTAGGATCTCAGCCTCTGGTTTAATCGATTGAACAGATATAGCAGCGGAATAGCTCAGAATTAGACAAATTCAAGCAAGAACATTCGATATAAAACGATAAAAGAATTTTGTTATAGAGAGAGAAATATCCGACAAAAGAATATTGCATTAAGATTGTCGGCCTCAAAGGCACGATTACAGATGAGTCATCCTTCCTTATAAAGGAAAGAGTGACGTAGGCTGATGTCACTTGAAAGTGACATGTAACCGTTTTATAACTACTGATGTTTAACAACTACTGAAGATGTCAACAACTGACATCTTCTTACAAATGTTCCTAAGTGTTAAACATCTTATTTACAACTACTGAAAAACATAAAACTACTGTTACTACAACAACTGAAGAACAACCTCTTCAGTTGTTTACAAGTACTGAAAAGGAAACAACTACTGAAAGGAAAAGAAAACTACTGATGAAGAAAAACCATCACAACAACTGAAGAAGCCCTCTTCAGCTGTTGTCATCAGCTGTTAACATCAGCTGATGTCTTCAGTACTTGAACATCAGACTTTGTCTTTCAGCTATTGATCTTCAGTCTTTGTCTTCAGTACTTGTTGAAGTCTTCAGACTTTAGATCTTCAGCTGTTGTCTCAGTCTTTGTCTTCAGTACTTCAGAAATACTTTAGCAGTTGTATTCTTCAGACTTTGTAGAACAGCTGATCAGGTCTTCTTCAGCTGTTGTGATGTCCTGTGGGACTTAGAGGTTTCTCTGATCAGGCTCATTGGTTCTTTTGGTCCAACAACTTTATAACCCAATCCCTCCCCATTGTTTCTCTCTCTTACTAAGTTTTGGACAATATGAGATGAACTTGTCTAACTGTGCAGTTTTTGCTTTAAGGAATTAACTTCTACTTCTAAAACTGCCTTTTGTTTCTTAGTGTCCTCTAGGGAGTTAAGATAGTACCTAATGTCATTAGCTTGGTTAAAGGCTACTACTTGTGTTTCCCTAAGCTGTTTGTTCAAAAGGTCTATCTTTTCCTTGTAACTATGCTCATTTTGTTTTAAAACTCTGTTAGCTTCAATGCACAGTTCCAAGTCCTTTACTAAGTTATCACTATGATCTAGTAACCTAGAAAATTTTAAATCAATGCGTTCCCTAAATTTATTACAGTCAGAACAAGCATGATTATTAAAGAGTGGTCAGTAGTACTTATGTTGATATACTTATGTACCTAGATCCTGATCTCAATGTAATATGTCTTGAATGTCTTGCACTTATGTAATATGGGTACTTAATGAAATGATAATGTTTGGTTGTGATTTATAATGTTTAATATTTCATTAATGAGTTGAGTAACGCATATTGACTAGATTATATAGGTTTATGATTGTTTGAATTAATATACATAATGTTATAATAATGAATACATTCAAACTTTGGTTATGTAAAGTTCACATGCGTCCGATTGGACCATGCTCCCAAAAAGTGGTCATGTGTCCGAATGGCCATGCGACTGAGTGTCCATGTGCCTAAATAGTCCATACGCCTGAACAACTTCATGCGACTGACTCAGTCGCACGACTGAACACTCAGTCGTGCGAGTGGATCAATCGCATGGCTCAATCGCAAGAATGAACCATGCTCATGGTTCATTCGCCCGAATGAGCAACCCTAACCTATAAATACCACTTAATTCGTGAAAAAAAATAATGATTTAGAAGCATTCGATCCACTTCGACTCCAGACGTACCCTAGCCGTCCAGAAGCCTCTAAGTTCGTACTCCAAGTTCATAGAACGCTATAGATCAATTCCTAATCGATTCTTGACGTTAGATTCAATTCATTATTGTGTCTATGTGTTTTCTCACTGATTGGATCGCCAATCAAATAGGATTCCACACTATTTGGTTTGGTTTAACACGTTAATCAGTTGGTGTTTCGTTTAAATACCAGATCCTAACAAGTGGTATCAGAGCTTTGGCTCTTGATTACATGTTAATTCAATAGTTTTGATACAAAAGTTGTGTTTCTGCATCAAAAACGCAATCTTTTTGTGTCTAACGGAGTCTTAGACGTTTCCTGACCTAAAAGTTTAGTTTTTCCGGCATACGGTGATTAGGATTTGGTAAAATTCGAGTTTTCACGGCCAAAACAGGTTTAACCTATGAATTATCAAACTTTAGCAAGTTTAGCCGCACGATTGGCTCAATCGTACGACTAAGTTCATTCGCATTCACCAACCGCACGTATGGACTCATTCGTACGATTGAGAATCTCATTCGGACTGTTCAACTGCATTAGTTCATTCGGCCGACTGACTCATCTGCATTTGTTCAGTCGCAAGATTGAACCATTCGCATTTGTTCAATCGTTCAAATAAGCCCAATAGCATACCTTCATTCGCATACATCAGCAGTTTGTTAAATAGTAAAGTTAAGTGAAATGGAGGATCAGTTTTCAACATACACAGCAAGTAGAGATACTCATATCCAGAATCTACTGTTGTTGGAGAACAAAGTGGGAATTCACAATAAACCCCCGAAGCTTATAACGTTAGACGACTACCCACAATGGAAGCAACGTTTTGAAATCTACTTAAATGGAGTAGATACAAATCTGTGGGAGGCAATAGAGTCGGGGTACAACATGCCCGTAGGAGCAGGTGGAGTTAAACTTACTTTAAGTGGGATGTCGGATGCTCAAAAGGTAAAACACAACGCTGAGATGAAAGTATACGCTTTGCTCACTCAGTATATTCCAAAGGATATCTTCCATCAGTATTCGGAGTATACTCAAGCAAAGAAACTACGGGATGCGTTGGAGAAGAGGTATGACGGAAATGCCTCACTCAAGGCCATTAAGGCCAAAGCTTTGAAGAAGGAGTTTGACAACTTCTCTTCAATTGGAAAGGAAGGTCTGGATGATGTGATCTACAGATTCTACCACTTGATGAGTGAGATGCACACTCATGGTGTAACTACGTCGATGGAGGATAAAGTATCCAATTTTGCAGATGGTCTACCGGAGAAATGGGCTTCCTTTGTTTCAAAGCTCAGACAGAATGGGATGCTCTCGAAGTTAGACATAAATGACTTCATTCTTAAATTAAGGAAGAGGAGCTTAGGATGAAGTACAGAGCCCAAAAGGCGAACTACGATCAGAATCCTGCTCTCTACAATGCAACTCCTCCGGTCAAGACATCTAGAGCACCACTGCAAACTGCCTTCATCTCAAGCGCAACAATTCCAGCACAACCGTCAACTTCAGGGTCCGACACGTCAGGGTCGTCTGGCATCCAATATAGTATACCTTAAGCAAATGCAGTAAAACTGAAAACCGACAACTTTAGGAATGTGACTATTGAGGTCGCGAAAGAACACATGGACCTCTTAGCTGCCGTAGTCCACTCCTATGATGGACTAGTTGCTGGAAAAATAGGAAATTTTCACATGGCAGATGAAGATTATGAACAGGTGGACGAGATGGAGTTGGAACGTATGGATATAATGTGGGCTTTGGCAAGTGCTGTCTGACGAGCTAAAAAGTTTGTCAAAAGATCGGACAGAACTTGGTTGCTACCAAGGACACAACCTTTGGCTTCGACAAGTCAGAGGTTACTTGTTTCAACTGTGGTGAGAAGGGACACTTCAAGCAGGAGTGTGTAAAGCCAAAGAAGACTGGGAATGGCAATCCCTTCTCGTCATTTAATTGTCAGGACAAAGCCACATCTAGCAGTTCTACTTCATCAATGACAGGATCAGTGATCTCAAGTTTGATGGATTAGAGTGTAACGCAGCGGAATAAGAACAAGAATTAGACAAATTATAGCAAGAATTTGATATTCGTATGCATTAAGAACAAATACAGTTGTAAAGAGAGAATATATTTCTGTGAAAAGGAATGTTTCAATAATATCAAATGTTTCTGCTCAATCATTCACAATTACAATAAGTTGACACTCTTTATATAGAGTGCAATCACTGCTGATATCACGGGATAGTGACATCTGGCAGATTTGTTACAAAAATAACTAAAACTTAACAAACTATTGAAATGTTCACAACTACTAAGAACATATCAGAGTGCTAAGTATAAAACATAAAACTACTGATACGAAACTACTGAAACTACAACGACTGAAGAACAAGCTCTTCAGTCGTTTTACAAAACTACTGAAAGGAAAAACATAAAACTACTGAAAGAAAACCGTCACAACTACTGAAGAAGACCTATTCAGCTGTTTTGACAACGTCTGATACTTGGTCTTCAGCACTTGTGTCTTCAGACTTTGTCTTCAGCACTTGTGTCTTCAGACTTTGTCTTCAGCACTTGTGTCTTCAGACTTTGTCTTCAGCACTTGTGTCTTCAGACTTTGTCTTCAGCACTTGTGTTCAGACTTTGTCTTCAGCACTTATCTTCAGACTTTGTCTTCCACACTTGTCTTCAGACTTTGTCTTCAGCTCTTGTGGACTTCAGCAGTTGTTGTGACGTCTGTGGGACTTAAGGTTTTTCTGATCCGGCTCATTGGTTCTTTTGGTCCAACAAACTCCCCCTGAACGCAGCCAAAACCTTAACTTTATTGAGGTCCCACTTATTGTTGGCAACAAGATTGGTCTTTTTCCTTCTTGATCAGCTAAGATGATGACCCAATTAAGCATTGGCCTGGGAATAGATTTCTGAAATTTGGTTGGCATAGTATGGATAGGAGCCCTGACTTTGGGGAACTGGACACATGGCTGTGGTCCTATCCATGAAATCTACTTCCCATGTATAAGCCTGTAGGATTCTCTGGTGTATACTCTGAGAAACATAATTTGTTCTTCCATGGTAAGATTTTCAACTCCACCATCAAACAATCCTTCACGCCCATACAGCTCTGAAATGTACTTAGCCTGTTTGCCATTTTTGAGCTCAACTGTTGTGATCTGTCTGTATGCAAACTCATCTGGGTGAGTCCCTTCAAGAAACAGACTGAGCTCATTTTGTTTGAAGTTCTCAAGCCTCTTGTAGACTAACCCCTTTTTAATTACTCTGTTCTCTAACATCTTTTGGGGTGGCTGTTTAGTTTCATAGGCCTTCTTGAAATCTTCTACAATTTCCCAGGGTGATACTACAAGGACCACTGTGATCTCTTCATCTACGATCCTTTTTACTTGGCCCTTGTATCTCGAAGGAATGTCTTTCTTCACAATTCTGTGAGCCACCCTAGGATCAGGCCATATTCTCACCTTTTCCTTTTGATATTGAAATGTGTTAGCAAGGGTGTACAATCTCAGAGCCTCTTTCTTCATACTGATTATTGATGAAGAAGCAGCATAAGTTTTGTCTATGCTTTTCAGCATCTCATCATCATGACGCTTTTGCTGCAGTTCTTCTTCTATCTTTACTCTCACAGCTTCCATCTGTGAGGTGGGAGTGATGGGCATAGGTTTGGCTTTAGGCAAAGTTAGGACTACGGAAAGAGGCAGCCTATCTTCTTCCTCATCATCCTCTTCTTCTTCTTCTTCTAGCCTCAACACCCTTCTCTTCTTCTTCTTGGGTGTATCATCGGCTGTTGGTTTTGAGGGTAAAAGAGTTGGTTTAGTGGGTTGTGGTAGTGGTGATTTTGAGGTTGGAGGTTTTGTAGGTTGTTCTAGCATTCTTGTAGTGAGTGAGGCTTTTAAGTGTTTTGCTAGTTCCTTTCTGTTCCCACCACCTGCCTCATTTAGTGCTTCAATCACCAATCCCTTAGTGTATGCTTCAGACGAACAGATCTTGGTGGTTATTGCCAAGATACTGTCCCTGGTCCATGACTTAATCTCGATCAATGATCTCCCAAGGTACTTTGCAATGAATCTGATCATGATCTCTAGTCTTTCTCTTTCTAATGCATCATACTTGCCCATCTTGAGTTAATTTCTTCAACTTCAAGTCTCCTAATCTCTGAGTCAAGCTGTGCAGTATCGAACCCCTGTCTATACAGTTAATCAATAATGGAGTCCATTGATTTACTATGTGTAGCATCCGCCATTTTGATCATCTCATCGAGTTCGAGTTCTTTTTCTTTTCCTTCAACCTTCCTCTTCTTATATGTGACATGAAAGTCTTTGTGACTTTCACCCACTTGATAATGTCAGCTCCCTTCACAAACTCCTCTTCCTTCTCAGTCTCCTTTTCTTCTTCTTCCCCCCTATGCTCTTCCTCTTTGCTTTCACTGACTGACTCTCCCCCTTTTTGTTGCATTGGTTGCAAGGGTTTGAGTAGCAGAAAGCCTTATGCTCACAATCTCCTCCACGAGGGGTTGTATGATTGAGGGAAGCCTCTCATCCACGGTTTTGATCACAATGTCTGTGATCATTGGGGTGATGAGAGGTAGGGATTGCTGAAAGATAGCAGCTGTTTGCTCAGAGGGGTTCAGTCCCTGAGAAGCAGTGCCAGAAATAGAAGCTGGTGGCTCGGAAGTTTTGAGTGGCTGAGTGTGTGGGAGACCTTCAGGTGAAGGTGCCATCTGTGGTTTATGTTGGTGGCAGATGGACTTGCTGTTTGAGAGAATTAGTCAAGTAGTCTTTGTAGTCTACTAACTTCTTCTCAACAATTGTGTTCTGGGCCAGAACATCATAAAAGAAGCCCAGGTCATCATCAGCAGATGCTGAATCACCTGACCTCCTGCTTGTAGCAGGATGTACATGCACTGGGTGTAGACCAGTTTTAGCATGTGCCCCTTTTTCTTGGAACTGGGGACTTCCAGCCTCAGGACGATGTCCTTCATCAGCTAATGCCTCTGGTGAGGTTTTAGCAATGTTACCAGCCTCAGTCTGATCATGTGCTGATTCAGAAGAGGTGGCAACCTCACTAGATGTTCTGGTCTCCATATCCACACCAGGAGATAGAACAGTTAAACCCTTGTGCTGTGGGCTGTCAGAAGCATGTTGATCCTCTTCCTCAATTGCTGTGGTTTTCCCCTTTGTTGGTGTTTGTTGGGGAGGAGGAGAGGCATGCAGCTGAGTCAGCACGTTTGCAATAATGAGAGTAGGACTTTGTGGGGCGGTTGCAGTGGGAGATGGGGTAAAAGCAGTATGCACCTGGGGAGAATGGTGCTCTTCAATGGCAATCTCCTCAAATGAGGAAGATCCCAGATTAGTGGGTACCCCTTCTTTGGTTGCTGCAGGCTCCTTTTGAGAGGAATCCTGAGCGGCTGTGGCTGGTGAAGTCCTTGTATCCACTAGGGGGTTATAACCAGTGGATATAGCCTGCGTTTGTGTTGCAGGGGCATCCTCAGGGGACTCATTTCCCTGAGTAGCCTTTTTTGTCTTCTTTTTAGTGGGTTTGGTGGGGACTTTGGATTTTGAGGTGGTGGCTGTGGGTTCCAGCTGCGTGGGTTTGCGCAGCTTGGCAGCCATTTTTAGTGATTGGTCAGAGTTGTGCCGGGAGTATACTTCAGGCAATACAGCCGTAGCAGGGACTCCCAGGCCAACAAGTCCGTCAGCTTGAAGCTGGTTTTCAATTATGGCCATTATGAACCGAGGATATAATATCCAACGGTTAGCAAGTTGTTTTTGGGCCATATCCTTGAGCTCTAAAAATAGTATTTCAGAAAAATTTAAAGGTTGTTGCTCAAGGATGGAGTACATTACCTGTTGCCACCTTGTGGACATTTGATCCCATGATGAAGTCTTGGGGGCAAGGCAGAGATTTACCAGTGAAAGATGAGACGTTCGGCATCCTGGAAATGTTTCTTCAATATGGTAGATGCACTCAGGTTACCCTGGTATCCATGCTGGGCAAATGATTGATCGATTGTGCCCTTTGGATAACCAGTTGGGAAAGTGGCATCATCCAGATTGAGGGTTTCGCGAAGAATGTCTGGAGTAATGACCACTTTTTGACGATGGACAAACGATTGAAGAGACTCTGTGTCATTCTCCTCAGAGTCAAGAGTGATGTTTGTCCAGAATTGGTTAAGAGATTCGGCATATATGGTGGGATTTAACAGAAAAGCCGTTTTGTAAGGTGACTGAACCATTAAATCAATGGCGTAGTGAAACTTGGTCCAGTATGGCGATTTTGTGAGATGTGCGACACAGTTGTGTCGAGGTTTGAGTTTCATGGTCGCCATTGATGAAGAGAGGTTTACAGAGTTTTTGAACGTTAGGTTTGAGAAGAGAAGAAAGTAAAAACTCTGAAGGTGGGATAAGGTATTTAAAGGGTAGGGTTAGAAATCGACTGAAGGTTTTGGTGTTAGTCATCAGTTGTTGAAACTACTGATGACGTCGTATTAACTTTCAGAGGTTTGGAATGACTACCGTATTGGTGTGATCAGCAGTTGTTATAAAACAACTGAAGACTTGGTTTTAACCGTCAGACATTGAAACAGCTGAAGTCTCTGATTAGTCATCAGTAGTTATAAAACTACTGAAGATTTAGTCATCAGTAGTTATAAAACTACTGAAGACAGTTTTGACTTCAGGTGATGAAACAACTAAGGACTTGGTATTAGTCATCAGTAGTTGGGAAACTACTGAAGACTTGGTTTTACCATCAGTTGTTGTAAACAACTGAAGACTTGGTGTTAGTCATCAGTAGTTGTGAAACTACTGAAGACATGGTTTTGCTTCAGTTGTTTAGAAAGAAACAGCAGTTGGGAAACTACTGAAGACAAAAAGCTCATCAGTAGTTATTGTCAATTCATTGCTTTTCAGCTGTTTCATACTGTCCTCAACACGTACTCATAAGACGTTTTCATCTGTTTTCAGATGTTTCATAGGACATCAGTACGTATTTGTATTTCTGACAACAGTAGTTGTAGCTACATCAGCTGTTGTAACTACATCAATTTTTTAACATAAAGTACTTGAGTACTGAGAAGTTAAGCTCTAGTAGTTTAAAGAAAACTTCCGGAGAGAAAATAACGTTAGTACTTATATATATGACAATAATAAACTAATGATCATCAGTACTTGTGAGCTGAGATCATCAGTAGTTGTCACTTATTCTAGCTGCAGCATACCAAGCCTTAACACTAGGTTTTGGAAAGTTGTGCTATCCAAGGGCTTAGTGAAAATGTCTGCAAGCTCATCAGCACTAGGAACAAATTTTGGATCAATCAGACCTTTTTCAAAACAATCTCTAATAAAATGGTGTCTGATTTCAATATGTTTAGTCCTAGAGTGCTGGATAGGATTCTGACAATACAAAGAGCTGAAGAGCTGTCCATTAACAATGGGGTCTTAGTCTCTGTTATGCCATAATCCAATAATTGGTTTTGAAGCCAGAGTACCTGAGATGTACAGCTTGCAGCAGCAATGTACTCTGCTTCAGCAGTTGATGTAGCAACTGAGGTCTGCTTCTTACTTGCCAAGAAATCAAGCAGTTGCCTAAGAATTGGCATCCTCCAGAAGTGGACGTTCTTGTCAACTTACACCCTGCATAGCCACTGTCAGAAAAAGCAACTAATTTAACAGAATGTCTAGTAGAATACCATAAACCTAGAGATGGAGTGCCTTGCAAATATCTAAAGATCCTCTTGACTGCAATCAAATGAGACTCCTTAGGTGCAGCCTGAAATCTAGCACAAACACATGTAGCAAACATAATATCTGGTCTAGAAGCTGTAAGTACATCAAGGACCCAATCATACATTTGTAAAGTGTTCATCAACCACTTTACCTTTCTGATCTGTATCCAGTTGTGTGGTGTTGCACATGGGAGTAGAACAGGGCTTACACTTTTGTAAATCAAACTTTTCCAAAAGATCTTTTGTGTATTTGGACTGATGAATGAAAATTCCATCAGCCTTTTGTTTGATTTGCAAACCCAGAAAGAACTGTAATTCTCCCATGGCACTCATTTCAAACTTCTGTTTCATCAACTTTGTAAAGGCATCACACAACTGTGGATCAGAGGATGCAAAAATAATATCATCTACATAAATTTGAACAAGTAGATTATGCTGCCCAGCTTTCTTAATGAATAAAGTCTTATCTATGGAGCCTCTAGTGAAATTATTTTCCAGAAGAAAGTTTGATAATGTCTCATACCAGTCTCTAGGAGCTTGTTTCAACCCATAGAGAGCCTTATCAAGCTTATACACCCAATTAGGATATTTATTATCCTCAAAACCTGGTGGTTGACATACATAAACCTATTCTTTAATTTTCCCATACAAAAATGCACTTTTGACGTCCATTTGAAAAACTTTAAGGTTGTGATAAGCAGCATAAGCTAAAAACAATTGAATTGCTTCCAGTCTGGCTACAGGGGCAAAGGTTTCATTATAATCAATACCTTCCCCTTGTGAAAACCCCTATACAACCAGTCTGGCCTTGTTCTTAACAATAAGCCCATTTTTATCAGTTTTGTTCCTAAACACCCATTTAGTGCCTATTGCACACTTACCTGGAGGTAGAGGAACCAGTTCCCACACTTGCTGTTTCTTGAACTGAAGAAGCTCAAGCTGCATGGCTTCAACCCATCCATTGTCCCTTAAAGCAATGTGATAGTTCTTTGGCTCTTGCTGACTAATGAAGAGAGCATAGAAGCATAAATTAGACAATTGACTTCTTGTTGAAACGCCAACATTGATATCACCAATGATTTGAGACATGTGTGATTCTTCAGATCTTGGTACACAATAAGATCTGTGCAAGTGTTTGTAGCAGGCTCAGCAGCAACAGATGGTGATGGTGAAGCATTTCCTTGATACCAATCAGTTGATGGTAATTCAAAGGAAGTTGAAGTTGTAGAAATCTCATCAGCATTTGTTCTGGATTGTGCTACTGAAGCTACAGGAACATCAGGTCTAGCTGAATCAGACAGTTGATCACTAAACTTGAAAAGGTGATTACTGAGGTCATCATCATCATCAGTAACACCATACGGATGACTAGCTACAAAAGATGATGGATTCATATGATCTGCAACAGCAGGTGGTTGATAAGGAACATATTACAGACTGTCCAGATCAAACAACTCCATAGGGTTTTGTGGAATTGTATCCTTGGGGGATTCATTGAACTTCACATGCAAGGTTTCTTCAACTATCTTTGTCTGACAGTTGAATACTCTATAAGCCTTGCAAGTGGATGAATACCCAACAAAATACCCTGCATCCACCTTAGAATCAAACTTTTGGAGTTGATCCTTTGTGTTGAGAATGTAACAGGGACACCCAAATGCTCTAAAGAATGAAATCAAAGGGGCTAAATGATGTAAAAATTCATACGGAGTTTTCATCAACCTCTGATTTACTATGGCTCTATTCTGTACATAGCAAGCTGTATTGACAGCTTCAGCCCAAAAGGTCAGTGGCAGACCAGAATCAGCCAACATGGACCTTGCAGCTTCAATGAGGGTCTTGTTCTTTCTCTCCACTACTCCATTTTGCTCTGGAGTCCTTGGGATGCTATACTGCCTCTTGATTCCCTTTGACAAGTAAAACTCATCAAGAGTGTGGTTTCTGAATTCAGTACCATTGTCACTCTCTCACACACTTAACTGGTAGGGAATACTCCTTCTCAACGTGTAACACAAAGTTCATAATGGACTGAGCAGCCTCATCCTTTGAATGCAAGAAGAAGGTCCATACATATGTAGAGTAATCTTCCACAATTACCAGACAGTATTTCTTCTTTGCCATACTCATTACCTTCACAGGACCAAAAAGATCCATGTGCAGTAGTTGTAAGCAGGCATTAGACTTGGACTCTTCTATGGTTGGGAATGAAACTTTATGTTGTTTCCCTTTTAAGCATGCAGTGCATTTCATCACAATTGAACTCCTTTATTGGAAGACCTCTCACTAAACTCTTGTGGATCAGCTGATTCATGTTTTTGAGATTAACATGACCCAGCCTTCTATGCCACAGTTTAGATTCTTGGAGAGAGGCCTTGGAGAACAAGCATGGATGGCCTCTCAACTCATTTTCTTTGACAGATCCAAGGCATATACTCTTCCTAACCTGTTAGCCTTCAGGAGAGTATTATCATCCAGTACTTTGTCAATCAGGCTCAGAACCTTGGAAGACAGAATCCTACAGTTCTAGCTTATGAAAAGAGCAACATGTCCTTTGTCACATATCTGACTGACACTCAACAGATTGTATTTGAGATTCTCCACATGGTTGACATCATCAAATCTAATATCTCCATTAGACACAAATCCCTTTCCAATGATGTAACCTTTAGCATCATTTCCAAATGAGACAAATCCCTTCTTTCCCTGAGAGTAATCATGAAGAAGAGAGCTGCTCCCAGTCATGTGCATGGATCCTCCACTGTCCACTTACCAAATGCTTCTTTGGCATGCTGAAGAACCGGGCACAGTCATAAGAAAACTAGTTAGCTTTGGAGACTCAAACCTTTTTGGTTTTGGGACTGACTTTATCAACAGATTTAACCATAGCTGGTTTCTCATGATTAACAGCTAATGAAGATGGAGATGGTGCTGAAATGGATTTGGGCCTGGAATTCCTCTCCAGTGGTTTGATCACATGGGCTTCAAGTTGGTTAACTCTCCCCAACAGATGCTGAACCATCATAACAAGCTGTGTCTGATTTGAAGCTCGAGCTTTCAGTTCATATGACACTCCAGAGCTTGTTTTTGATGAGTTCCTGTGACCCACCATTTCCTCCTTCTTAGACTTCACAGACTTAGTCTTATGTTTATCATGAGGAACAATATCAACTGTCTTCTGATAAACCGCATCCTTCTTAGTGGATTTGGGTAAGGCCTTGGGTTTATCAGGTTGAGATGATTGTGGTACAAACTTGGTCTCAAACTTAGTTTTCATTTTATTTATTTCTATTTTAATGAGCTCATCCCTTTGGAGCTTTAAACCCTTTTTGTACCAACATTCATCAAATAGATGATTGAATTTACCACAAATTTCACATGGTTTATTCTTCATCTTGGACATCTTTACTGCTGAAGTAGAAACTACTGAAGGTGTGATCTTCAGTACTTTCCTCCTATCAGTACTAGGTACTAAAGGATTTGTAACAGCTGAAGACTGGTAATTAAACTGTTTTCCATCCGTCCTAATAGACTGTTTGACGGATTCCTCAGCAGTTGTTAGTCCTTGTATTTCAACTGATTTGAAATGCTTTTCAGATGTTGATTCTCTTTCAGTACTTGGGGTACATTGAGGAACAACATCTGAAGTACTCAACTTCATATGAGTCTCAGTAGTTAGACCATCAGTCAATTTATTTGTTGAGATCTTAACACTGGTTTTATTCTCTGATCTTAGATTATCATTGGAGAATGACTCACACGATAATGTGGTTTGGAGATTGCTTTCACTTTCAGACTTACCTATGGAGTTAGGAGTAAAGTCTGTTGGTGGAGCAGTATGGTTGTAACCAATGCCAAACTTCACATTTGAAGCAGTTGCTTGCTAAGAAGCATTTCAAATCCCTTGCATGATGAGACCCAGCGTTCACACTCAACTTGGGTTACTGCAAGTTTTTCTTTGAGACTCCTGTGGTCTTCCAGAATAACCTCTAGCTTGGCCTTTTCATCATTTAATTGGCATTTAAGCTTATAAATCTCATCACTTTTACTGTTAAGAGCAGACTCATGCTCAACTTTTCTTTTGAAAATGGTTTTCTCAAGCTCAAGTTTTTGATTTATTAATGCTACATTTGCCTCTCTAATAGAGACAAAGGCAGCTATGCATGATTCAGAACATAACTTGGCTTTAGCCTCTGAAGATACCTGAGTTACCTGTGAAGATGATGCATTTGAACAGGAACCCTCAGTAGACTCCAGGGCCATGAGAGCAAGATTTCCAAAAGGGTGTTCACCACCATGTTGACTAGCACCAGCATAGTATTGCTCAGTGTGACCAGACAAGTTATCAGGTAAGCTACTCCAGTCAACGACTCCAGGTGTGAAGAAGCTGTGATGAGGTTGTGATTGAGATGGAGATGGTTGAGGTTCTGGTAGTGCATGAGATTGTGGTACTATAGGAGCTTGAACTTGATTTGACTGTGGCATATAATAGCATGGATAAGGATATGGCATTTGACCCTGAGGAACAAAATATGCAGGAGATTGAGGGTGTGATGAATGACTAGAACCAGCAGAATGTTGCCCTTTGAATTGTGAATTGTTATTTGGAAAAGTCAAAAAGGGTGCAGAAGTGTTAGATCCAGTTGATCTACACTCTCTTGCAAGGTGTCCAAGCCTGTGGCATTTGTGACACTTCAACTTGCTCTTATCAAAACCGACTTTGGTTTTGTCAGAGAGTCCAGGAAATTTCCTGCCAGTTCTCTTGTAGAATTTCTGAGATCTGATATTGATCAAGGCCATTTGGCTCAAAATATCCACCTCTTCTAAATCATCATCAGCAATGCCCTTCAAATCATCCATGATAAAGCATAGATTGTCACTATTATTACCAGAATGACAATCAACACTCACAAAGGCATGATTAGAATTGTTTGAGGTGAAATCAATATGCTCATCATAGTGGCATTCTGATCCTGCATACTCTGACTCATGACTTACCAAGGCAGTGTTTCCTGGTACAAAATCATCAGTGAGCTTTCCAAATGATGACAGTTTTCGTTTCTGTTCTATCTCTCTCTCAAATGTGAGCAATTTCCCATGGAGTTGGGTGAGAGATAGTTTGTCCAATTTGCACTGGAGCGTAGGACAATAGTATATGTGTCCCATCTCTCAGGCAGTGATATGAGAAATCTGTTATTCATCTGGCTATTTGTGTACTCATGTTTGACCATTTTTAATTCAGAGATCAAACAAGAGAACCGCTCAAACTGTTGAGTCAGTGTCTCACCCTTCCTATGAGAGAATGTCTCATATTGTTGGCAAGGATTTCTCTATTATTTGCCAAGACCTCATCTGTTCCTCCAAATTGTTCTTTCAAGGCATTCCAGAGGTCATGGGCAGTTTCATAATGCATTAGCCCAGAATAGATTTCATTGGGCAGTGCCATGGCCAGAATTCCATGGGATTTTGCATCAATCTCAAACAATTTCTTATCCTCATCTGAGTATTGCTCCCTCCTCTTCAAAACCATTTGATTGGTTTCGGGTTATTCACCATAGGCTTGTGTGGACCATGTACCACTGATGTCCAACAACCTGAGCTGTTAATGTAAGGGGTTCCAACATGTTTATCAAAGCTCATATATCATAGATTGAATGAAAAACGCAGCGGATATTATATTTTAAAACATGTTATGAGATAGTTGTTAACCCATTTAACAAAGAACCCCAACCCATGGATCTTTATACACAATGCATACAATGAAAGAAACATAAAAGGAAGAATCACAACCTTTGGAGCTGCAAAGAACCGAAATAAGAGATGAAAAGTAGGTGTTCTTGTGGCTAAACTTCAAGGTAGAAGTTCTCAAGAATCACCTTGATGCTAGGATCTTTGACACCAATTTCCAGCTACAAAACACTTTTGTTGGCTGAAAAATCAGCTTCCTTTCTGCCTAACCGAGAGATAGAGGAGAGAGTAGAGAGAGAGCTTTTGTTTTTGTGTGTGTTCTTGGATGATAGAATGAATGAGTGTGGTTGTGTCCAAGACTTGCATGTCTTGGACTAATAGATTTGGGGCTTTCAAGAACAAAAGGGGCGGCCGAAAATGGCCCCCTTTTGTTTCCCTCTCATTTCAAATTCTTATAAAAAATTTACAATCACACCCCTTGTTTTATAAAATTAAAACCATTTAATTTTATATCACTAACACACACTATTATTTGCCATTGCTTAACTAATTTAAATAATGTACAAATAATCTTTTATGAACAATTATCTATATAATGATGTTCATCTACAAAAGCAATAATTTAGAAAATCCAATTTTCTAAATTGGTGTCATTATTTATTTGTGTGATCTTATCAACAATTAAATTACCTTTTGGTGTTCGTTTGGCTTGTTATTGGGTATGACCCGACTTGGATCATATTACACTAGCCACATCAATTTAATATGAATCTTGGGCAGATCAATACTTTCAGTTAATAGACAGGTGATTGAGCATTCGTCGTTGCCATATGCTGTACTCATTCCTAACCAGCATCGGAGGCTTGGTTGAGGAACCAGTATTGTGAGGATCATTGGAAGGAGTAGTCATTTTAGGTCCAAATACAATTTAATTCACGCTTTTAAAAGATTTTACACAGACCACAATAGACTCAATGAAAACCAAGAATAAATCTCAGGATGAATGATCAAAAACACAGAAAATTCAATCTCTATAACCGTTCTTGCAAAAATGCTAATTCAATCAAACTTAGATCTTGGATAGCAGTTTCAATGATCAAATATTAGATCGATCAATGATGAACAAGTTCTGATACCATTTGACAAGATCAGTGATCTCAAGTTTGATGGATTAGAGTGTAACACAGCGGAATAAGAACAAGAATTAGACAAATTATAGCAAGAATTTGATATTCGTATGCATTAAGAACAAATACGATTGTAAAGAGAGAATATATTTCTGTGAAAAGGATGTTTCAATAATATCAAATGTTTCTGCTTAATCATTCACAATTACAATAAGGTTGACACTCTTTATATAGAGTGCAATCACTGCTGATATCACGGGATAGTGACATCTGGAAAATTTGTTACAAAAATAACTAAAACTTAACAAACTACTGAAATGTTCACAACTACTGAGAACATATCAGAGTGCTAAGTATAAAACATAAAACTACTGATACGAAACTACTGAAACTACAACGACTGAAGAACAAGCTCTTCAGTCGTTTTACAAAACTACTGAAAGGAAAAACATAAAACTACTGAAAGAAAACCGTCACAACTACTGAAGAAGACCTCTTCAGCTGTTGTGACAACGTCTGATACTTGGTCTTCAGCACTTGTGTCTTCAGACTTTGTCTTCAGCACTTGTGTCTTCAGACTTTGTCTTCAGCACTTGTGTCTTGAGACTTTGTCTTCAGCACTTGTGTCTTCAGACTTTGTCTTCAGCACTTGTGTTCAGACTTTGTCTTCGGCCCTTGTCTTCAGACTTTGTCTTCAGCACTTGTCTTCAGCTGTTGTGGACTTCAGCAGTTGTTGTGACGTCTGTGGGACTTAAGGCTTTTCTGATCCGGCTCATTGGTTCTTTTGGTCCAACAATCAAGCAAGGACCCCAAAGCCTTGACTGCTAATGAGGATGAAGGACAGGACTGGAGCTTTCGGTTCGTCTCACCGGGAGAGTCAAACATATCTAATGTGGAGGACATTGATTACGATTCGGCTAGTGAGGGAGACATAGCAGTAGAGCTCGCGATGTCAAATTCTGAAGACACTACACCCGTGGTCAACCACCTGCCTGAAGAAGAAAAATCTGCATCAACGTCAGAATCACCAGAACCAGAAACAATAGATTCTGTACTCATGGCTGATTCATCTTCAACATCTCAGGTAAGTACTATTGACCAGTTGTTTAATAATCATGCTTGTTTAAATTGCAATAAATTTAGAGAAAGCATAGATTTAAAATTTGCTAGGTTATTAGATCATAATGATAGCTTAATAAAGGACCTGGAACTGTGCACTGAGGCAAATAGAGTGTTAAAACAAAACGAGCACAATTATAAGGAAAAGATAGACCTATTGAATAAACAGATTAGGGAAACAGAGGTAGTCGCCTTTAACCATGCAAATAACATTAGGTACTATCTGAACTCCCTAGAGGACACTAAGAAGCAGAAAGCAGTTTTAGAAGTAGAAGTCAACTCTTTAAAACAAAAACTGCACAGTTGGACAAGCTCATCACACATTGTCCAACATTTAGTGAGAGAGAGAAACAATGGGGAGGGGTTGGGATACAAAGTGGTTCCACCACCACCTGAGACCTTGATGAACACCAAATGTAAACCGATTAACAATAACCCTATCAAGGATCACATGGTGTCCACTCCTCTTGTTAGTGTCCACTCCTCTGGAAATTGAATTTGAAAAGGTTAATTTAAAGTCTAGGTCAAACCAAGTCAAACCAGAACCCAAAAAGACTATAAAAATTAATCAATCACGAGCGTCATGTCAAAGTCTAGGTAAACAAGAGATAAAAGATGTAAAACCACGTAAAGCAATTAAGTGTGTAAGACCAGATCATACATCTAATAAAGAAGTGTCTCAATCCAAACGTAATAAGGTCAACTGCGTGACTTTTACATCTCCACCAAAACATATAAACTGTAAAGTTGAAAGCAGATCCTGCTATAATTGTGGAGAGTATGGTCACATAGCGTCTCGTTGTCTTTATTATCAGACATCGAGGAGGAAAGTAGAACTTTCAGTACCTACACCTAGATCTTTTAATAGGAACTCAGTGACGCCTCCTAAAAGGGCTAGTGAACCCGCAGTTCAATCCATCAGCCAGTCATCTGTTTATCACAAGCAGGCCCTACACAAAGCTGGTCTATGGAAAGAAAAATCTGCCTCAGTGTCTGAAAATGAGAACAAACAACAATTTGGGCTTTCCTCAACCTCAAATGGTCAGTGAATGAGTTTATGATATGTGATGCCTTAGGGAAACCCAAGCCAGTGAAGGCTTGGGTCCTAACATGAACTAATGTTTTCATTGAATGTGCAGGGTGTTCGCTATAGTGCTGAGACTAACACGTGGATTGTAGATAGCGGAGCATCCAGGCACATGACAGGGAACATAGCTCTCTTATCAAACATCATACAAGTCAAAGGAGGGCATGTTTCATTTGCTGGAAACAAAGGCGGGTACATCACAGCCCAAGGGGAAGTGGGAAATGAGAAAATTAAGTTTGATAAGGTAAACTACGTCCAACAACTTCAAAATAACTTGCTTTTAGTCTCTCAAAAATGTGATAAGGATTCAAGGTAGACTTTGACAACAAGAAGTGCTACATTACAAAGAAGAACTTCGTGATTCCGGAGGACCAAATCCTAATGTCAGCTTCAAGATATAATGATCTTTATGTTTTGGATCTCTCAAAGGCCTCAACAACGGATCATGAAGTTCAGTGCTTCTTGTCCAAAGTTACTGACAAGGACTCCATCTCCGGGCATAGGAGAATGGGACATATAAATCCGAGGAAGATGAATCACTTGGTCCAGAATGATCTAGTGAGGGGAGTAAATGTCAAAAACTTCCAACTCCCGGACTTCTGTGTTACGTCCAAAAAGGGTAAACAGACGAAGAAGTCTCATAAGGAAAAGAAAGTTCACTCTATAGAACTTCCTCTTGAGCTCCTTCACATGGATCTGTTTGGTCCAGTCAGTACAAGAAGTATCGCAGGCGACTTGTATTGCTATGTAGTTACCGATGACTACTCAACATTCTCTGGGTAATGTTTCTAAAATCCAAATAAGAAACATTTGAATCTTTCAAGGAATTAGTAACTATAATGGAATCCCTATACAAGTTGAAGGTACGACAGGTGCGCTCAGACAACGGAACCGAGTTCAAGAATCAGTTGATGGAGGCCTATTGCAAGGAAAAAGGGAATTGTGCATCAATTCACCTCTGCCTACACTCCTCAAATGAACGGGGTTGTTGAACGGAAGAATCGCAGCTTGGTAGAGATGGCACGTACTATGCTGGTAGACTCGAAACTGTTTATTCAATTCTGGAATGAAGCAGTGGCAAATGTATGTTACACGCTTAATCGAGTTCTGGTTGTGAAACGCCATGGAAAAACGTGCTACGAGTTACTACAGCGACGTAAACCTAACTTAGAGTATCTCGAGCCGTTTAGCGCTTCGTGCACCCTGTTGAAGAAGACTCAGGAGGGAAAATTTAGTGAGAAGGTTGATGAAGGGATATTTCTAGGATACAACATACCAAACAAGAGGGTTTACAACAACTCAACGGGTCAAGTAGAGGTGTGGTGTAACATTGATATTCAGAGATACATCACACCGCCTGCTGGAAAAGGACCTGCTTACTTCTTCGACTATGATGGATTCTTCAAATCTTTCAATATTCCTCTTTCTGCTTCAGAAGACGAGTTGGCAAACAAGATGATGTATGATGTCTTGAACACACCGTCTCAAGACTTAACACCATCCAGTTCACAAAGTCCATCATCTACCAACTTAGGGGGAGCACTTGATGTGAGTGACTCTTCCTCTAATGAAGAAAATGTGGAAAGTGATCAGAACAACCAGGATGTACAGGTTCCATCTACCACAAGTCCACAAGCATCTCATAGTGATGCATCTGAGATTTCGGAACCTCAGACTCCTATTGCCTCAGATTCAGAACCAAATGTTCACAATCTTGACTCTGAGGTAGTAGTTCCAACAACTCCCGCTCATGTCTAAACGTCTATTATCCTTCGATAATGTTATAGGAGATGTGAGATCAGGGGTTCAGACTAGAAATCAGCTGTACTCAGCTGATTATGCCTCTGTGATGGAAAATGGATACCTTCACGATGGTGCCTACCGCTGCTTTTTGTCGCCATTTGAGCCAAAGTATGTTAGTGAAGCACTGAATGATGAGGCTTGGGTGAGTGCCATGCAGGAAGAACTTCTTCAGTTTAAGAAGTTAGGAGTATGGACTCTAGTGGATAGACCTAAAGGTGCTAAAGTCATTGGCACCAAATGGGTCTTGAAATGCAAGAAAGATGATCAGGGAGTGATCATCATAAACAAAGCTTGGCTTGTTGTTCAGGGTTTTCGACAAGTTGAGGGTATCGACTACAATGAAGTGTTTGCACCAGTGGCACGGATGGAAGCAATTCGCATCTTCCTTGCCTATGCATCTTATATGAAAATCAAAGTTTATCAACTAGATGTGAAGAGTGCTTTCCTTCATGGTGAGATTCGAGAGACAGTGTATGTTAGTCAACCCAAGGGATTTGAGGATCCATATCATTGGGACAGAGTTTACAAACTCGACAAGGCACTATATGGGCTTCATCAAGCTCCGAGAGCCTGGTATGAGAAACTCTCGACTCATCTTGTGAAACATAGTTTTCGCAGGGGAGTCATTGACTGTACATTGTTTATCAAAGAAAAGATCGAGATTTACTGCTGGTACAAATCTATGTGATGACATAATCTTCGGTTCCAAGAACAAAGAATTATGCAAAGAGTTTGAAGCAGTAATGAAGGCGGAGTTTGAAATGAGTGCAATAGGGGAGATAAAGTTCTTTCTCAGGTTACAGGTGGATCAGACACCAAATGAAATTTTCCTACATCAGACCAAGTATGTAGTGGATATTCTCAGTCGGTTTGACATGGAGAACGCTTCTACAGCTGGCACTCCACTTGCTACAAACCATGATGTAGCACCCGATGAAAATGGTGATCTGGTAGATTCCACTATGTACTGAGGGATGATCGGATCTCTCATGTACCTCACTGCCTCACGACTTGATATCATGTATGCTACATGTTATGCTCACGATAAGGTGAACCATCTAATTGGGGTCAAAAGGATTTTTTGTTAACTGAAGGGCACACCCACACTTGGGTTGTGGTATTCTCATGATGATGACTTTGAGCTTACAGTGTATAGCGACTCGAATTACGGCGGCTGCAAGATGAACTACAAGTCTACATCAGCAGGGTGTCAGTTCTTTGGTGTCAGTTCTTTGGATGAAGATTAGTAACCTGGCAGTGTAAGAAGCAGACCTCGGTTGCATTGTCAACCTGTGAAGCCGAATGCGTTGCTGCTGCAAGCTGTTGTTCTCAAATCATATGGATTCAACAGCAAATGCGGGATTATGGTTTGCATTTCTCTTCTACTCCAATCTTTGTTGATAACTCTGCTGCTATCGCAGTCACTAAGAACCCGGTCCAACATCCTAAGACCAAACACATCGGTATTAAATATCATTTTATACGTGATTGCTTTGAAAAGAACTTAATCGATGTGATAAAAATAAATACGGATTTTCAACGCGCTGACCTCTATACAAAGGCATTTGACAAACCACGTTTTTTTTCTATTTGTTAGAGGTCAACGGAGTTAAAAAGAAAAGTGAGGTCATTCCTGAAGATGACCATGTATAGTCCAATGCGTCGTGTCTAGTTTCTTTTATGTTTTCAATTTTTAATCTTATTTTATTTATTTTCTTGCCTTTGTTTAATGTTAATTAGTTTAATTACAATTGGTTTATTTCCTTGCCTATTAAAATCCTAAAACGCTAATCCGTGGTGGTTTTATAATTTTAGGGGGAGAATAGGTTTAGGCAATATAAAAAAAAGACGAGGGAAAAAGAGAGGCAAGCTAATAAAAAATAAGATCGTATGTGTGATACCGATTCAATTTTTGGAATATGATAGTACATAGGTACAAACCATTTGAGACTTTAAAAAAAATCAAAACTGAAAAAGATGCAAAGCTCATGTATAAGTCTATGTAGTCTAAGCAATATAAAAGAAAATATGATATATAAGCTAGCTACCACTAAGGTAACACAAAGAAAGTAGACCTAAAGGTTGCTAGACCACATATGATATGTCGGTAGATTCAACACAATAGATGACTAGACTTTTTGGTGATCTAAAGATTAAACTAAAATGTTTGACTAGCTGTGGGTAACACCTTATCCCTGGTTAACACAATCAACAAGATTCCAATAAGGGGTGACGAGCAAAATAAATGCCACAAATGTGTGCGTAAGACCAAAGCATGAGCAAAAGCACATAAAACAATGCAATCAAACTGATAACTTATGTTGTTGGTGAGATCTGTGCAAAAATAATGAAAATGCTCAAACAAGAACATGGGTTATGTGCCTCTCTGCTGTGCGGTGGCACTGACCTGAGGATAAGCATAATCTATATATTCTAGAACTCATTGTTGTTTGCCGCCTCTCTGATGTGCGGTGGCACTGACCTGAGGATTGGCTTCTCTTTGAAAGTTCTAAGAATAGTCTCTTCTTGAACACTACCCTTTGACCGCTCAAAAATCTCCTGAGGAATGTTGATTACCATATAAGTATGGGATCCACAAATGCTTGTTGAAATAAACAAACCTTAAACTGTCACCAAACTGTGTTGAAAGTCTATGTATGGATTTAAGAGGACTAGTATACTGACAATCATTGTGGCTACAATTCTTGAAAGTTCAAATCCGTGTGGGAACCTGAGAGTACTAGCATGATTTCCTAGATTTGCTAACTGACTCCAGATGAAAACCAAGAATGGAGCATCAATGTTTTAAATATCTTGTCCTGAATGATTTGTAAATCCTGTATGACTCCAACTTGAATTAGTCCATGTATGGTGTTTAAATGATTGAGGCTGCTCTCAAAAAAATTATTCCTTAGAATTACTTCTTAGGAATTATCCTCACAAAAACACAAAAACATGTCTTAGTTTTAAGTTTTGGCTCTATTTCTTTTATTTTTGTACAAAGTTAGTTTACTTCAATTCGTTCTGTATCGGACTATGTCATGGAAGTTGATAAGGGACCTTATCATCTAATAGGTCACGTCTGAGGTGACCACATGTGCTTTCAAATAAAAAATGGGTCATGTCTGAGGTGACAAAATGTTTTAAAAAGATCACGTCTAAGGTGATCAAAGGTTTTTCAAGATAAGATGATCATGTCTGAGATGATCAAATGCACATAACGTTTACTCAAAAGTTAAAAGGGCGTAAAATGTAAAATGGTCAAAAAGTCAAATTCATGAGTCTGACCCATTCGCACGAATGGACCATGAGTATGGACGAATCATACGAATGGACCATACTCATGCATTAAACAGCCAAATGGACATGAGTATGAACCATTCACCCGAATGGCTTATCAGAATGACCAATTCGACCGAATGGAAGTGTGCGAATGAGTCAGTCGACCGACTGAGCTCCAGCCGGCCGATTGAAAGTGAACGACTGAGCCAATCGCCCGACTGAGTTCCATTCACCCGAATGAAACGAACGAATGAGTCCAGTCGGCCAACTGAGCTCAGATTCAGTATAAATAGGGCCACAGTCGGTCGCATTCAGCTCATCACTTCCAATCGCCCTTATATCGTACATCCTACCGTTACGCTATCCAAATTTCTTTAGACCTCAATTATACATTCCTATTGATCCTCTGACGTATGTGTGCATTTATACAGGTATAATGAGGTGAAACCTCACAGAAATCAGAAGATATGGTGCCCTAATGTGTGATTCTCGATTGTAACAACAGCCGAACAGCTAAATGGATTAATGACCTACTGAAACATGTAAAATGCTAAAAATAAAGTTATTAGGTTATTAGTTAAGTGATTGCGAGTCTAAAGAACCTATACACAATGTTTAATTTCATGAATTGATCGAGATTCGAACCTCAATCGACCGAACAGTGGGTCATGCGACTAGTCGTCTGGATGAGCTCCAATCGGACGATTGAGCTGGCCAAATAGCTCAATTGGCTGAATGTATCATACGAGTGAGCTCAGTCGGCCGACTGAACCAATTGCAAGATCAATCAACCGATGGAACTCAGTCGCCTGTTCATTCACCCGAATGAGTCCAATCGCATGATAGGACAAACGACTGAACATAGTTGCATGATCCACTCGCATGAATGGATCAGAATGAATTCTATCAAGTTACTTAGAACTGATTTGTGTTATGTGAGTATCTAATGTTTATGTATCTTGTGTTATAGATCTATGGATGATAGATGGTCTATCAACCCCAAGCATAATATCTGTGCTCATTTAGACCACACAACTCGGAACGATGCCGAGTTTGCAGAGATCATCGCTTTTCTCAAGCGATCAAGGATACACAAGGCTATCTCTACTCCATGCACTCCCTACAGGTCTATACACCGGGCCTTCTTGGAGAATGCATCAGTGGATAGATCACAAGAGCTATACAGCATTCGGAGCTCCATCTTTGGTATGGACATAGAGATTACAGCTGAAGACATTCAGCGTGTACTTGGGTTGGGAGATGATGCTGGATACCCCACCAAGCTACACCCACTGATGGTGAGAGGCTGTTATCTGACGATTAAGTACGCTGGGGACATCAACTCAGGTGTGCTCAACAAGAGGAACCTGTGCCCCCAGTATAAGTACTTGGCATATGCTATTCTGAAGTGCATAGCTTCTAGAAGGGGTGGGTTCAACGACCTATCAGACCAGATACAAAATGCCTACGTGGCACTGGTGCTGAACTACCCTTTTAGCTTCTCTAGCATGATCTTCTCTTACCTCGTAGAGAATCTGGAGGCAAAGGGAAAAGAGGGTTTCTGTATGTACCCCAGGTTCTTGCAACTGATTTTGATGAGAAGCTACCCTTGCTTCCAAAGGAGCGCCACGATGCTGTGGCTTTGGAGATCATGGATGATACTACTCTAGGTCGTATGAGAGTTTACCGGGGTAAGCAGGTCAAGCCCCAGGTAAAGAGACTTATAGGCCACCTGAAAAATAGAACTACGTGGCGCCAGGCAGGCGTAAGTGGCGTCACGTAGACAACAACTCAAATGATGAGCAGCTACAACTCCCGGAGCACGACTCCGATGATGATGACAGCGGGGATGCTGGAGATGAAGGTCCCACTCAACCAAGGGGCCCCACTACTGATATTGCATCTCCAGCATCTGCCCCCACTAGAGATGTAGCAGAGACTGCTGGATTCCACCAGGAATTCTTACCTGGTGAGAGGAGGAGTCAGATGAAGAGCCTCTGACCCGTACTATGGGTAGCAAAGTCGTTGCCACAGAACGGGGGCTCAGGGCGGTTGGTGAACCCAGGCGGGTTGGGAGAGGATGATACTGATCCCACGTATGCTCCCGATCAGCCGAGCCGTGCCCTAGGGGGAGCATCCTCCTCGATAGGATCGAGGAAGAAGAGGATGGCTCAGCCTCATGGCATGAAGAAGAAGAAAAGAAGACTCACTTCATTACTACATCACCACCACTACTCCGCCCACTACCACCACCACAGCTACCACCTACCATACCACCCACTATCACCACTACAGCCACACCTCCACCAGTATTCCACCCCCAATCCACATCACATCCACCACTACTTCAGCTTATTCATCACCTCCCACACACATACCACCTCCCATATTCACCTCAGCCACCACCACCACCTCTAGCCACCAGGCAGGATCATCATATCACCCATCCTTTCCCACATGATCATCTCTACCTCCCAATGGGGTAGAGGAACAACTTTCAGCACTAAATCGTATGGTGCTGAAGCTGTTAGCAGCCGATGACGAGAAGACTGCTCAACTCCGACAGTTAGTGGAGCTTACTGCTGCACAATCACAGCAGATCTCTCAGCATGCACAACAGATTGAGGAGCAGGCTCAGCAAATGGCTGCTCACAGTCAAGGGATTTCCCAACACAAGGAGCAAAATGTGTTATCTACTAAGAAGATTGAGGAGTTGGAGGATGCTAAGAGGACCATCCTGCTCAAACTTAAGGGCATAAAGGATGAGCCTCTGAAGATCAGAGAGGGAGTTGGTGATGATGGTGATGATAGTGATGATGATGATAGTGATGATGGTGATGATGATAGTGATGATGAAGGTGATGATGAGAATGGAGGAGACATTGAAGGAGGAGGAGAGTCACCTGCTTTGGGTGCACAGGAAGCTAGTGAGAGGCGGACCAAAAACACTTAAGATCCAGGTGCCTCGACATCAGCCCCGACGGCAGAAGAATACAGGATCCAAGAGAAGAGTAATATTTAGATGTTTTATTGTTATTTAAAATCATTTGTACTTGGATCATGTATAAATTTTATGTAATGAATGTTATATGTAATATAAATGGTTATGTCTTGAATTAATTATTGCTCCAGACTTTCAATGAGATGAATATGATATTGCTCCACTCCAACAGATCAAGACTCAACTGACGTTGATTCTTGATCTGCAAGGTATTGTAAGGAGATCTGTGATGTATACTCCTGAAGAAGGAGAAATCATTCACAATCTCACTGATGAGCAACTAGCCGAAATGTTCAAGCTGAATGCTAAAGAGATTGTGAAAGATGCCCTACTGTGAATGTAGAGAGTGACGATGAGCTTCAGGATGTCACTGCTCAACACTATCCACGGTACACTGACAAGGAGGGAACTGCAATTCCCAATCTGGGAGAAACTCTTGTCAGTGACGCTTTTGAGACTCTGGACAGAATGGAACAAGAGTCCAGAAAGGATAAAGATAAGGCCCAAGCCATATATGCTGAAGTGAACGTCAAAAAGGCAGAATGGGCAGCATGTTTTGTGGAGATAAGAGCCCAACGCAGTGCTTCAACGTCAACTGCCTACACCAAACTATATAAGGTCAAGAAACATCAAAAGGTGGCAGGCAGGATCATAGCATGCGCACATTTTGAAGACCTCAACGTTTACATGTTAAACGTGAGAAGGGAATGAGTATTTCAGGTTTTCACATGACCTAAAGACTCTTCCAGTTTTTGAGCTTAACCAGTTAGCAAAATTAAAATTGTTATACGCTGACCCTCGTAAGATGTCAAGCTGGTTTGAAGCAGCTCTAAAGAGGAGTACCACACCAGATGGGTCAACTTCAAACCTCAACAACCAACGAGGTACATCAGGAGATCTGCAGTTGACGCCATAACTGGCAAACCAAAATTAGTGTTGAAGTGGAGTCCACCACGTACAATGTCAAAGATCCCACTACATGAGATGCCTCAGGACTTCACTCCACATTTCAAATGGTGGTACTATGATTGGAGAATGGGAGAGGCCATGATAGCTTGAACAGAAATGGTAAAATGGAAACCATAAGGGTGTTTGACCCAATGTGGCTTACCAACTTGTCAGCAAATGATGTTTATACATTATACAAGTGGCCACTGTTCTATGACTCACGAGATATAGTACAAGTTTACAATTTCAGAATGTGATACAACTCTGTTTTGCTTTCAAGATAAATACAGGAGTCACCAAAGAAGCTAAGTACAAGAAATTTAAGGAAATTATGAAAGATGTAAGACAATAGATAGATCTAGGTCCAAGGGGGAGTTTGTTGATACAGTTATGTACATAGATCCTGATCTCAATGTAATATGTCTTGAATGTCTTGGACTTATGTAATATTGGGTACTTAATGAAATGATAATGTTTGGTTGTGGTTTATAATGTTTAATATTTCATTAATGAGTTGAGTAACGCATCTTGACTAGATTATATAGGTTTGTGATTATTTGAATTGATATACATAATGTTATAGTAATGAATACATTCAAACTTTGGTTAAGTAAAGTTCACATGCATCCGACTGGACCATGCGCCCAAACAGTGGTCATGCGTCCGAATGGCCATGCGACTGAGTGTCCATGTGCCTAAATAGTCCATACGCCTGAACAACTTCATGTGACTGACTCAGTCGCACGACTGAACACTCAGTCGTGTGAATGGATCAACCGCATGGCTCAATCGCACGAATGAACCATGCTCATGGTCCAGTCACCCGAATGAGCAACCCTAACCTATAAATACCACTTAATTCGTGGAAAAACATAATGATTTAGAAGCATTCGATCCACTTTGACTCCAGACATACCCTAGCCGTCCAGAAGCCTCTAAGTTCGTACTCCAAGTTCATAGAACGCTGTAGATCAATTCCTAATCAATTCTTGATGTTAGATTCAATTCATTATTGTATCTACATGCATTCTCACTGATTGGATCGCCAATAAAATAGGATTCTGCACTATTTGGTTTGGTTTAACACGTTAATCAGTTAGTGTTTCGTTCAAATACCAGATCCTAACAACTTACCAGAGAGGATTCTGATGAATCAGCCATCAATGCAAAGTCTGGTGTTTTTGGGGCTGGTGATTCTGATGTTGTTGTAGTTTTCCCTTTTTCAGGCAGGTAGTTGACCACTGCTGCAATCTCTTCTGTGTTTGACATCGCGAGTTCAACTGCAAAATCTCCTTCACTAGCCGAATCATCAAGCATATCTTCCACACTAGCGATATTGGATTCTCCCGGTGAGACAAACCGAAAGCTCCAGTCCTGTCCTTCATCATCATGAGCAGTCAAGGCTTTGGGATCCTTGCTTGATGAAGTAGTACTGCTAGTGGGTTTATCCTGACGATTGAAGGAGGAGAAAGGATTCCTATTGCCAGTCTTCTTTGGCTTCACACACTCCCTTTTGAAGTGCCCTTTCTCACCGCAGTTGAAACAAGTTACCTTGGTCTTATCAAATCTGAAGGTAGTGTCCTTAGTAGCAATCAAATTCTATCCGGTCATTTTGAAAAACTTCTTAGCTCTCCGGACAACACTTGCTAAGGCCCACATAATGTCCATCCGCTCCAGTTCTGTCTCGTCAAACTACTCATAGTCCTCATCTGCCAGATGGCAGTTTCCAATTTTACCAACAATGAGTCCATCATAGGAGTGGACTACTGTAGCAAAGAGATCATGTGTTCTTTAGCTACCTTAACTGTTACATTACCGAAATTCTCAATCTTCAGTTTTGCTGCATTGGCTTCGAATACAATGTATTGGGTACCAGACGACCTTGATGTTTCTGATCCTGAAGTAGAGGCTTGAGAAGGACCACCGAGCTAGATACAATCACTTACAATACATGGCTCTACGAAGGAAGGGCTTGGGTTAGGAGCGTTTTCAATATGATTCTTTTCCTGTATTTGTTCGATGAGAAATGCGAGTCTGTTTTGTCCACTTTCTCCATCCCCCTCTAGAAAATAAAAATAAAAATAAAAATAATAATAAATAAAGGTAATGGAATTACTTCTTATTCCCGTCTTTGATCTCTTCCATCGCGGCCTCGCTCCTTGTCACCTATGTTGAAGAAAGGTTTGGAACCCTGTAGAGAATGAAGAGGGGCCAAAGATCTTCCTCTCAACAGTGCTTCTCGAGGCTCCACTCTCCCCCCTGAATAAGTAAGGCCCCGTTAGCCTGGGCGAAGATGAGGATAAAGAGTAAGGATTGAAGCCCCCTTAGCTCTGCCAGGCACTGGACAGGGGTTAGCTCTGTAAATGTGTAGAGCCAAGTGTAGTGTGGTGTAGTAGTAGGCACTTCTAGGCCCCTTCCCGGCTACTGGATCACTCCAGTGCTTCGAGTACTACGGACCCTCTGCCATCCATTGCAGCAGAGCCCTTTCATGAGCGGGGGAGGGCTAAGCACGGTTCTTTGAATCAAACGTTGAATGAAATAGATTCTTTTTTCGATATCAAAATAGAAATCGGATAGGATAGATGGATCTATCTTTCTCTTTATATATATGACTAAAAAAAGTCCCCACTTGATCTATCAAAATGAAAAGCCCGTCAAAGGTGGCTCCTCACATGAAATCATGCAAAGGATCCGAGCCCATCACATCAAAATGATGTTCAGCGGTCTCTACCCAAGTAGCTGTGGTCCATGATCGACCCGCAACCAGTCGTTTTGGCTTGAGGAGTCGCATTGTATAGGGTTGGGTTCTGATCATAGGAAGACTTTTGTGCTCTATACTTCATCCTTACTTCTTCCTCTCTCAGCTTTAGAGTGAAGTCACTGATATCTAACTTCGTTAGCATACCATTCTGTCTGAGATTGGAGACAAATGAAACCCACTTCTCCAACAACCCATCTACAAAGTTAGACACTTTGTCCTCCATTGACGTCGTTACTCCATGAGTGTGCATCTAACTCATCAAGTGGTAGAACCGATCGATAACATCATCTAGGCTTTCTTTTCCCATCGAGGAGAAGTTGTCAAACTCCTACTTTAAAGACTTAGCCTTTATGGTCTTCAATTATGTGTTTCCATCATACCTTTTCTCCAATGCATCCCATAGTTTCTTTGCTTGTGTATATCCGAGAATTGATGCAAAATATCCTTCGGAATTGACTGTGTAAGCAAAGCATAAACTTTTTTTCAGCATTGTATTTGAACTTTTGTCCATCACTCATGCCTCCTAGTGTAAGTTTGACACCATCAGCTCCTACTGGCATGTTGTACCCCATCTCTATAGATTCCCACAGATTGGGATCTAATCCATTCAAGTGGATCTCGAAACGTTGTTTCCATTGTGGGTATTCATCTAACGTGATTAGCTTTGGGGGTTTGTTGTGATTCCCCACTTCATTCTCAGTTTTGAATACGTGAGTCTCTTCTTGCTGTGAATGCTGAGTATTGGTCCTCCATGCTATAAACTTTAACTTTAAACCAAACTGTTGTATTAGTGCGAATGAAGGTGTGTGATTGGGCTATTTGGGCGATTGAACTATGCGGATGGTTCAATCGTGCGACTAAACTAATGCGGATGACTCAGTTGGGCGAATGAACTAATGTGGTTGAACAATGGTAATTGACTTCTCAGTCGTACGAATGGGAGTACGAATGAGTCCAATCGTGCATATGGGGGATGCGTATGACCTCAGTCGTGCGATTGAGTCAATCGTGTGACTGAACCTGCTAGATTTCAAAAATTCGTATTTTTAGGTGTTTGGACACTAAAACACGAATTTCTTGCTAACCCTAATTGCCGTATGCCGAAAAAACTAAACTTTACGATCAGGAGACGTCTAAAACCCGATTTGACACAAAAGATTGCGTTTTTGAGTGTAAAAACACAATTTTTGTATCAAAACGATTGAATCACACGTAAATCTAGAGCCAAAGCTCTGATACCACTTGTTAGGATCGTGTACTGGACGCATACTAACAGATTTACGCGTATACCAAATCAAATAGTGTGAAATCCTATTTGACTGGCGATCCAATCAGTGAGAACGCATGTAGAATTAATTAAAGATTGAATCTAAACATTAAGAACGTTTAGCAATCGATCTACTACGATCTATGAAGTTGGAATAGGTTGCTAGAGGCCTTTGGACGGCTAGGGTATGTCTAGGTATCAAAATATTCAAAGTGTCTTGTTTGTCCACGATTTAAGTGGTATTTATAGGTTAGGGTTTCTCAATCGTGCGACTGGACCATTTGCATGGTTCAGTCGTGTGATTGAGTCATGCGGTTGATCCATTCACACGACTGAGTGTTCAGTCATGCGACTGAGTCGATCTCATGTTACAATCATGCGACTGATCCAGTCTCCTGATTCATTCGTACGACTAGTTCATTAGCATGAAGTTGTTCATGGGTATGGTCCATTAGCATGGCCAATCGCATGAGAACTTCACATGATAACGTTTGAATATGTTTCATAATCATTAATTGATTTAGATATTATTGAAACAACCACAACCTATATAGTTAGTTCAATAAGCGTTATTACATACCAACCAATAAAATAGTCAACATTATAAGCATAACCACATATTGTATTTCATTAGGTACCCATACAATTACATATGTGTAAGACAATAAAAACATATTACATTAAGTTCAGAAACTAGGGACACATGTATCTATAGAAACAATCTTGTGTCTCTGCATCAACTACTAAAGCTGAATACATTCCTGTTGCAAGTCTCTATGCTCAAGTGCTTTGGATTTAGAATCAGATGCTACATTATGGATTAAATTTCAAGGAGACTCCTATCCACATAGACAAAAACAGTGCTATCTCTATCACAGAAAATCCTATGCAGCATTCAAGGACAAAACACATCAATATCATGTATCATTTGATTAGAGATAAATTTAAGAAGGGATTAATCAAACTAGTCATAGTTAACACAAATGAACCATATGCTGATCAGCTTACCAAAGCTTTTGATGAACAAAGATTTAAGTATCTTGTTGCAGCTATTGGGATGATTAACTTTGAGTAGCTTTTCTTAAAACTTAATCATATTCTTTCTAAAATTTGTGTGTCCTAAGTCGTCTATTTTATCACTTTCATAAGCCTTTGTTTACTCTGGAAGGAAAAATCTTTTTAGAAGAAATTCCTTAGATTTTTGAGTTTTTTATCTTTTATCCTACGGAAGATTTGTATTAACCTTCGGAAGAAATTTAAGTCTTCAACACAAGCAACTACTTAAGAAAATATACCTTCAAAAGAAATTCCAAAATATCTTCCGAAGTTTAACTTACTCTTAAATACTTGTATATTTTAAAGAGCAGTTTTCTTCTGAAAACAATAAACTCTAGGAAGTTTTATTAAAATTTTCAGGTGTTAATCTCTTCCGAAGCAATATTTTCTAAACTCTTTGGAATATCTTCCGAAGCCATTTTGGCTTCGGAAGCTTTTCATTAAAACTTTCGAAGTGAATTATGTTCGGAAGATTTTAGACTTCCAAGAAAATTAACTGTTAGGCAAAAGAAAACTGCTTTACAGAGGTGGGACTGACATTCAGATTTCAAAGTTTATCCTCTTTCATTAACTTTGTCTGAGATCCATTTCACACACACACACACACATATATATATATATATATATATATATATATATATATAATATATATATATATATATATATAATATATATATATATATATATATATATATACACCCAACGGTTCCCCCCTCTTTTACTATCTTCTTTCTCTGTACCTTTGCAAAGCCAAAATTCACCCAAAAACCGCCTTTGTTCTTCATTTCCTTCATCCTTAAGCTTTCTAAAATGGCCAACCTAAACTCTAGAAACGACCCTGATTTATCCATGCAACTTCACAGGCAACACCATTAGGTTGCTCTGTTGAACTCTGAGAAAGATCCTAGTTTCTAAGAGGTTTGTTGTTTTCTGGCTCTGTCAAACTATTTCACCTCCTTAAAAATTGATCTTACTATCTATGAGGATCATCTGCTTGAGTTTTCGAAGACTTGTCATGAGGTTATCCTAGATGGGGAGAAGGCACTGTCTGCTATAGTGCAGGGCAGTACAATCTTCATCACTGCAGCCATCATCAACAATCATCTTCAGCTGGATGATGAGGAAGGAGATATGTCCTTCCCAAACGAAGCTGTCAAACACTCCTTTTAGCAAATGGGCTATGAAGGATATTTCTCTAAAAGACCTTCAGGAAAGGGAAGGTCTCATCCTAGTGGAAGTACTTACTACATGTAATGGTGGTGGGGCTAGATTCCTGAGGATCTCTCCTTCATAGTGTATGAAATGATTCAATGGGTCAAGTTCAGGTACTCTCAATTTGTCTATACAAATTTACTTGCAAACTTGGACTCCTTAGAGTATTACATGTTTCTTAGATATGTTCAATACATTCTTAACTGTGAATTGGGCTCACAGTTGATGGAAACAGGCAATATTCTTATATTTGGACAAATGAATCCTGGCATCTTTAAAATCATGAAGAAGCCAACTGTTGGCTTCTCTAGGATAGAAACAACCCTTGTCCCTAAAATTTTAGAGCTCATTGCTCAAGGTGACAACCTAGCAACACAAGCTAGTATTGAACCCACACCTCTACCTCTCAACCACCAAAATAGCCTAAATCACTCCTCACCTACAAAAGAAATCCAAATGAACCCCTGAACTAGCTACTCATTTTGTGGAGACCTCTATATCATAACCCATACAGGAGGAAGTGGACACTAGAGCTCCCACTTCTCTTAAGGAGCAAACCATTCCTATCTCATCAAGAATCGGTGTTGAGGTTCCTCATGCTCAGTCAAATGAGCTCATTAGCCCATTAGCCTTAAGCCTTCACTCTGAGTCTCAACACTCAAGTGAATAACCTTCAGGGGAAAGTTACCATCCCCACCTCTAGATCTCAACCAACCGATCCCTAACCTTGAATTATATGATGATGAAGACATGGATTCAGTAAGTACCATGAGTCTCTCTATTCTTCCCCTACTCAAGAGATATGAGTGCTCTTGCCATTCCCTTGTCTAGCCTATATCATCCACCTACTACTAAGGTGGATCTCCCTGAACCTGTTTTGGAGGTCCATATGGGAGAAGCTTCACTTTTGCAAGTGATTACATCATTCAGACCTCAACCATGGCAACATAGCCCATTAACACTTCTTTCGAAGATGTTAGTGAGTAATGGAAAACCAGCAGCCAAGACCTGATGCTGGTGGTGAGAGTGAGGACTTTGGTCCAATCCTCTCATCCTCCGATGATTCTTCTCATGAAGATGATGGAATTTGAGACTAAACGTGCAAAACCTATCTCAAACATGCACCTACCTAGTCTCTAAGGTTAGTCACTTGGAATCTCAGGTGACTACCTTACACAAAAGGGTCAATGATCAACAACTTGAGATTTCTTATCTCAAGAAGAAACTAGCTGGAGACCTTTGAGGATAGCTTCATCCAGAACACAAGAACCCGTGGATGTGATTAACCTAACTCCTGGCTCACCTATGCAAGTGGGTGATGCTACCAAAAGAGGAGAAAGTCATAACAATCATAGAACTTAGGAGTTCTTTACGGAGTATGACACTAAGGACTCACCATCCTCACTTGCAGCTGTTCATAATCAGCAACTTCTTCAAGTTCACATTAATATGGACTCACTAGACTCTCTTTTTTAGAGTCTCTTCGAGGAAGGTATTCCAAGGGCTATGCCAACTCCACCCCAAGAGCTTCAAATTATATTATTGGGTGGAGGTATGATGCTGACAGAATAGCGCTCATACTTCAAAGAGTTCAAGGGCAGCAAGAATTTTTTGATTTTCAGACCTTGAACTTCTATGAAGGTCTTGACCGGGTCCACATGCCCCTTACCAATCCAAGCCAACTAGGCAGCTGACAGGCTGGCTCAAAGGATTCAAGACATAATTATTGGAGAGTTAAATTATAAAGAAGGAAAAGACAATCAGGTAATGTCATTGGTTAACTAGATGCTAAGGCAAATCCTAAGATTAGATTCAAAGGGAAAACCATGACTGAAGTCCTAGTGATAGAGCCTGAGAGCCCTGTCACACCAACAACTACTTCATCAATTAATTCTCTTAATGAACCCCTACTGGTAAGGTGTATCACGATATCTCTCTGGCCAGAGCATGGATGCTAATCCAAGCAATGAAGGTCAAAGCTCTCTCCACCCTGAGTCACAAAGGTCTGTGGGTGACAAAGGGAAATGGAAAATGACTCCTGAGGAGATTGAGGAGGAGGACAGAGAGAGGAAGAGGAAGCTAAGGGGAGATAGTTCGATTAGGTCCTCAGGCATCATGCAAGTTGTAATTAGGATTGACCCCAGACCTGATGCTCAAAATGATGAGTTAAGGGAAGTTAGAATTTCTTACTTACCGATCAAGAACTATGATCTTGATCAAATCACCCTCTCCCCTTAGATGAATTAAATGAACTTGCAGACATGGAAGTGTTAAGAGAGAGAAAAGAAAGAGAGGATGCAAAGTTGCTCATCCAAATCAAAGAGGAAAGAAGAAAGAAGACTATACAAGCATGTTCCCTCCTCTCTCCAGTTCAAGAAAGTCCTGTGCAAGAGACTGTGGCAACTTCATAACCTTAGGTAAATAAAAAAGCTGAAAGGCAAAATATGATTAACTACTTGACTGCCACAGGACTCTACCAGGCAGATGTATTTCTTCCCTTATCCTTTGAGTATATTGAGTTTGAGTATCTCAAACACTTGAACTTCAAGTACATAAAGAAGAAAAGGCTACAAAGAGAAGATGAGAGAAGAAGCAGCTAAGTCAAGAGCCATCATCCAAAAGAGTATGAAGAAGTCTGCTGATAGGAGGACGATGAGTTTCTTGAAGCTGTATGGATTCTCCGGAAGGATACTTGGTGTCACACCCCGACCGAAGGTGGAATCATCAGGGCGAACGAATGTGTAATGATTGTTCATAGCACATGAAACTAATATGTTGAAATAATATTTAATATCATTTTTAATGAACTTACAAGATGATTAAATCATTACAAAACAAACAAGATACAACCAACAACATAAGATTTTTAATTAAACTAAGTCCAAGTCCTATATGAGCACGAAGAGTATCTTCAAGTATCAAACCTGAACATGTTAAAAATATAGGTCAACTTTGAAAGTTTGTGAGTTTCCATGGGGTGAACATACATACATATATATATATATATAAAGATTTACAAGTAGCAATTCATGTCAATGGTTATAAGTGAGCAAGTTTATAGAACACATATAGTTACAACCAAAGCTCGACTTGATTACAAGTTTATAAAATTGGCTAAGCGTACTTGGTTCCCACAATGAACAAGTCATACGTCATCAGGAGCAGGCAATACATCGGCTTTAGCACCAAATAGGCTTGTCAGGCCCAAGATCTAAGACGTCATCAGGCTAGCAATAGTTAATGATTGTAAACAAAATATGTATCTCATATAAGACTTACAATAACACAAATAACAATGACAAATAAAAGTATGAATTGCAAGTTCTTTATAAGAATAAAAACGTTTACAAGTGTATGTTGATAAGATTAATATGTTTCACCCCAAAACGGTGTGAAATAATATAAAAGGGGCAAGGAAACTCACATGGAAAGCTTACGTGCTTTAAATTGCACTTAAGATAACAATAAGCTGATAAGATGGTTCCAATGATTTTTTCACGATTCAACCTAAACGTATATGTATATACTTACAAGATTTAACATCTAAATATAGATTTAACGAATTAATTGAGGACTAGGGTTTCAGTTTGGTATTTGGGGAATTCTTGTAAGTGCATCAAATAATGAAATAAAGTAATATATTATTTATATGTTTTAAAGAAAAATGAAATTAAATCACTTATCAATATAAATTTGAAGTATAAAAGTTTAAAGTAAATATGATTTAAATAATAATAGTTTTAAAGAGTAGTTTGGACCAAGTATAATTTATAAATTTATTGTTCAAAATTCCTTTTTATTTAAAAAGAATAATACAAGAATAACTTTTGAATTATTTTATCAAAAAGATTTTTAACTATTTAATTTTTAGGAAAATTATAGAAAAATATTTGGTGTCCTTAAATATAATTGAAGTTTATAAAAATTATTTTTATATTTGTGAAGTCGGCTGGATCGGTAAACATCTGAGCATGTTCTTGACGGAAGGATAAACAACAGCAAAAATCAAAAGTCAAACAATAATACGAACTATAATTGAATGGTTTCATTGATAAAACCTAACTATTACAAGCTCGTTACAACATAAGAATCAAGACTCTTGGCAAGGGGAGGATCGAGCATGATCTCCCCTCTCATCCGGCATCCCTAGGCTCCGGGCAGACTTCCTCTCAAAACCCTTGATCTCTCTACACAGTAAAACTGGTATATATAGGCCTCGGCCCAAATTAGATGCGATTGAGCCCATTCATGCGATTGGACCATGCGTATGGTTCAATCGTACAACTGGACCATGCGTATGGTTCAATCGTACGACTGGACCATACTTATGGTTTAGTCTTACGAATGTCCCAATCGCATCTCTCAATCGCACGGCTGGTCCATTAGCATGGCTCAGTCGTACCACTGAGTCTCATTCGCATATGCTCCTGCGAATGACCTAGTTTCATGTGTTTACAACATATAAGGTGTGTTACATTAAGCCTAGACTATTCGACAAGTGACGGAAACACTATATATGACTATATATGCTCCAACAAATTCCCCCTTGGACGTTGCTTGCGAATAGTAGATAACACCTCTTACAATCTTCAGTCAATCTTTGCTCTGGTTGCCAATAGAATCAAACGAAAACCATATTAGCCAACGTTGCCGATCCGTCAGGTTACTACACCTCCCTGAAAAAGAATTTAGACACAACAGCTTTCATTTACTTTGCAGAACACCATCATCATAGCAAGATTCCCCATATGACTGATTTTTCCAGATAATGACATGAACAGTTTTCCATTGCTTCAATCTTCACACAGGCTAACCTGATTAACATCACCATCTGCAAAAATTCCCCCTCACATTCAACATATCCCAATATATAGACATTGTGCTCTCCTGGTCTTCACACGGTGTATTGGGCAAAAGGTTGAAGGTTCCAATCCACAGCTGACAATATCAAACAAATCAGCATGCACGTAGATTCATCATTAGAAACCTGCTCATCATCACTTTCTGATTGTGTTTTCACTTTCTCTATAAAGGATTCCCCCTAAGAATGAGAATCCTCTCTGTGCGGATAAATTAACTTGATTGACCCATAAGTAGTCAGATGCTCCTGACTACCCCACAAAATCAGCACCGACTGCTGACATCTTCTCTTTTCTCTTTCGTGTTCCAATTACATTCACCATTCTGGAAGTCCGACGAATAATGGGTATACATCGAACTTATTTGAAAAAAGAACCTCAGGGTGAATATGCTTTGCCCATCCTTAAATATGTGCAAGAAGTAGTTCCAGACTCTTTTTTTTGGTCTGGAACAAATGCGGATGAGTCAATGTGGATGGCTTATTCGTACAATTTAACATACGATTGGTCCAGTCGCACGACTGAACATACGACTGGTCCAGTCGTACGAATGGTCCATTTGGATGGTCCAGTCGTACGAATGCTCCATTCGCATGACCCAGTCGCATGAACGGGTCTGCACACAGATTTTCAAATCTGCAACCGCCAGGGCTACCCAAAACCCTAATCTGACGAATTTAACATGAACCGAAACAAAGTAGGCATCATCAGATTAGAAAGGGTGATAGGAACGTGTTTTCGAATTCAATTTTAACATAGAAGCAACACACATAACAAGATATGAACAAAACGAAGAACACGAAGTGGGTTTAACGTCAAGATCTGAAATTTGATCCAGAAATCAAGAGCTCGGGTTGCTAGAATGATTGTTAGATCATTCGAGCAGTAACTGGCTCTGATACCACTTGATAGGATCTGGTATTTGAACGAAACACTAACTGATTAACGTGTTAAACCAAACCAAATAGTGCAGAATCCTATTTGATTGGCGATCCAATCAGTGAGAACGCACATAGAAACAATAATGTATTGAATCTAACGTCAAGAATCGATTAGGAATCGATCTACAACGTTCTATGAACTTGGAGTACGAACTTAGAGGCTTCTGGACGGCTAGGGTACGTCTGGAGTCGAAGTGGATTAAATGCTTACGTTTTTCCACGAATTAGGTGGTATTTATAAGTTAGGGTTGCTCATTCGGGAGACTAAACCATTAGCATGGTTCATTCGTGTGATTGAGCCATGTGGTTGATCCATTCGCACGACTGAATGTTCAGTCGTGCGACTGAGTCAGTCGCATGAAGTTGTCAGGCGTATGGACTATTTAGACGCATGGACACTCAGTCGCATGGCCATTCGGACGCATGACCACTCTTGGGGCACATGGTCCAGTCGGATGCATGAGAACTTCACTTCACCAAGTTTGAATGTATTCATTATTATAAGATTATGCATATCGATTCAAACAATCACAAACCTATATAATCAAGTCAATATGCGATAAACAACTCATTAATGAAATATTAAGCATTATAAACACAACCAAACATTTGTATTTCATTAAGTACCCAACTATTACATAAGTGTAAGACAGTAAAGACATATTACATTAAGATCAGAATCAAGGTACACATGTATCAACAAACTGCCCCTTGGACCTAGATTCATCTATTGTCTTACCTTTTTCATAACCTCCCCGTATTTCTTGTACTTCTCCTCTCTGGTGACTCCTGCATGTATTTCAAATGCAAAGCTGAGCCGTATCACATTTTGGATATGGAGGGCTTGTACAATATCTTGCATGTCATAGAACAGTGGCCACTTGTATAGTGTGTATACATCTATAGCTGACAAGTTTGTAAGCCACATTGGGTCAAATACCCTGATAGTATCCATTTTGCCCGCTTTGTTCAGAACTATGACCGCCTCCCCTGTCCTCCAATCATAGTACCACCACTTAAAGTGTGGAGTGAAGTCCTGTGGCATTTCCCTAAGAGGGATTCTTGACATTGTTCTTGGGGGACTCCACTTCAGCACTATCTTGGGCTTACCAGTTATAGGATCAACTTCAAAACATCTAATATACCTTGTAGTTGTTGAGGTTTGAAGTTGACCCACCTGGTGTGGTACTCTTTCTTTAAGGCAGCCTCAAACTAGCCTGACATTTTCCTCGGGTCAGCATATAACAGCTTCAGTTTAGCCAGCTGGTTGAGCTCAAAACCAGGTACGGACTTTAGATCATGCGGGAATCTAAAGTACTCGATACCCATCTCTCTCTTTACCTCGTATACATTAAGTTCATCAAAATGAGCCCACGCGATAATCTTGCCTGACACCTTGTGATGTTTCTTCACTTTATAGAGCTTGGTGTAGACATTTGGTTTAGGAGCAGAGCGTTGTGCTCGGATCTCCTCAAAACATGCAGCCCATTTAGCCTTTCTGATATCAACATCGGCGTTTGAGGCTTGGGCTTGTTCTTCAACCTTCTCAGTCTCTTGCTCCATCTGATCCAATGTATCAATGTATCACTAACTAGGGAATCACCTAGATTGGGGACCACATTTCCTTTTTTGTCAGCATACTCTGGATAGTAAGCTGCCATGACATCCTCGGTCTCTATCTCATCAATGTCTTCAGGTCGTCGTCACTATCTCCTTCAACAGTTGGAGCGTCTTTTACAATCTCATCGGGATTGAGCTTGAACATTTCTGCCAGTTGCTCATCAGTAAGATCATGAATTATTTCCTCTTCTATAGGGGTGTAACTCCCTGATCTTCTGACAATCCCTTACAGATCAATAATCATGGTTAGTTGAGTCTTGATCTGTTGGAGGGAGCAATATCGTGTTCATCCCTTTGATAATTTGGATCTGCTTGATTTAAACATGTAATACATCAATCATTAGTTAATAATCAAGACATAATCATAATTATCAAGTCCTAACTATTTATATTACATATAAACATGCATTTCATTAATTTAATACATAATCCAAATACAAAAGATTTTAAATAACAATAAAACATCTAAGCATTACTCTTGTCCTGGATCATCGGCTCTTCTGCTGCCGGGTTGGATATGGAGGCACTCGGATCTTGAGTTCGTTTGGTCCTCCTTTCGCTCGCTGATGTGGCACCCGCAGCTAAAGAGTCATCATCATCATCATCACTAACATCAGTATCACCATAGTGATCATCACCATCATCATCATCATCATCATCATCATCAGTATCATCTTCTCCATCCCCTTCTCCAATCTTTAAGGGCTCATCTCTGGATCCTTTGAGCTTTAGCAAGATGGACTTGTTTGCAGCTTCCAGCTCCTCAATCTTCTTGTCATGTTGCTCCTGGAGCTGAGACATCTAATGAGCCTGCTCATCAATCAATCGAGCCTGATGCGACAGCTGCTGAGATTGGGCTGTGGTCAGGTCTATAAGTTGTCGTATCTGAGTGCTCTTCTCCTCATCTGCAGCTAACAGCCTCAGTACCATACGGTTGAGTGCTGAGAGTTGTGCCTCTACCCCACTGGGAGGCAGAGGTGATCCTGATGAATATGGGGTGGAAGAAGATGGTGCTACAATATGGCTAGTGGTGGTGGTGACAGTTGTGAAGATGGGGGTAATATAGGTGAAGGTGGTGGTGGTGTGGGTGTAGAAGATGTGGTGAAGATTGGGGGTAATATAGGTGAAGGTGGTGGTGGTGTGGGTGTGGAAGATGTGGTGAAGATTGGGGGTAATATAGGTGAAAGTGGTGGTGGTGTGGGTGTGAAAGATGTGGTGAAGATTGGGGGTAATATAGGTGAAGGTGGTGGTGGTATGGGAGTGGAAGATGTGGTGACAGATGGTGTGGCTGTAGAGGTGTAGGTGGAGTAGTGGTGGTGGCTATGGTGGTGGCTGTGGTGGTAGCTGTGGTGGTGATGAAGGTGAGTCTGCACTTCTTCTTCTTCATGCCATGGGGCTGAGCCATCCTTTTCTTCCATGATCCTATCGAGGAGGATGCTCCCCCTAGAACACAGCCTGGGAGATTGGGAGCATATGTAGGGTTAGCAGCAGTCTCTCCCGATCTGCCGGGGCGTCCACCAACCGCCCGGAGCCCTTGTTCTATGGGAACGACTTTACTTCCCATAGTTCGGGTCAGCGGCTCCTCATCTGACTCCTCTTCCTCCTCACCAGTATAAATTCCTGGTGAAAGCCAGCCGACTCTGCTATATCTCCAGTGGGGGCAGATACTAGAGATGTACTATCAATAGTGGGGCCCCTTGGTTGAGGGGGCAATGTATCTCCAGCATCCCCGCAGTCATCATCATCAGAGTCATGCTCTGGAAGCTGTAGCTGCTCATCATCTGAGTCGATGTCTATATGACGCCACTTAAATCTGCCTGGCGCCACGTAACTCTCATTGGCCAGATGGCCTATTAGTCTCTTTACATGGGGCTTTACCTGCTTACCCCGGTAAACTCTCATACGACCCAGGTTGTATCGTCCATGATCTCTAAAGCCACAGCATCGTGGCGCTCCTTTGGAAGTAATGGCAGCTTCTTATCGAAAATCAGCTGCAAGAATCGGGGGTACATGCAAAAACCCTCTTTTCCTTTTGCCTCCAGATTCTCCACAAGGTAAGACAAGATCATGCTCGAGAAGCTGAAGGGGTGGTTTAGCACCAGTGCCATATAGGCATTCTGAATCTAGTCTGAAAGATCATCAAACCCACACCTTCTGGAAGCAATGCACTTTAGAATGGCATATGCCAAGTACTTGTACTGGGGACACAGGTTGCTCTTGTTGAGCACACGTGAGTTGATGTCCCCAACGTACTTGATCCTCAAAAAACATCCTCTCACCATAAGTGGGTGAAGTCTGGTGGGGTGATCAGTATCGTCCCCCAGCTCAAGTACTCTCTGAATATCGGCAGCTGTAATCTCAATATCCACGCCACAGATAGAACTCCTTATGCTATATGGCTCATGTGATCGATCAACAGAAGCATTCTCCCAGAAGGCCTGGTGTAAAGACCTGTAGGGAGTGCATGGAGTAGAGATGGCCTTGTGGATCCTTGATCGCCTGAGAAAAGTGATGATCTCTGCAAACTCAGCACCATTCCGAGTAGTATGGTCTAGATGAGCACAAATATTGTGCATAGGGTTGATAGACCATCTATCAGCCATCGATCTGAAACACAAGACACATAACATTAGATAATCACATACCACAAATCAGTTCTAAGTATCTTGTTTGAATTCATTCTAATTCATTCATGCGAATGAATCATGCGACTATGTTCAGTCGGCTATCCTATCATGTGAATGCACTCATTCGGGTGACTGAACAGGCGACTGAGTTCAATCAGTTAGCTGATTCTGCGATTGGTTCAGTCGGCCGACTGAGCTCATTTGTATGATACATTCGGCCGATTGATCCATTCGGCCAGCTCAATCGTGCGATTGGAGTTCATCCAGACGACCAGTCGCATGACTCACTGTTCGGTCGACTAAGGTTTGAATCTTGAAAAATTCATAAAATTAAACGTGGTTTAATGGTTCTTTAGACTCGCAATATCTTAACTAATGACCTACTAACATTAGTTTTAACATTTTACTTAATTTTTAGTAGGTTATTAGTTCATTTACAGGTTTGGTTCTTGTTTCAATCGAACATCACAAATTAGGGCACCATTTCTCCTGATTTCTGTGAGATTTCATCTCATTATACCTATATAAATTCAAACACACGTCAGAAGATCAAGAGGGATGTATAATCAAGGTCTAAAGATATTTGGACAGTGTAACGGTACTAAGTGCGATATACGGGCGATTGGAAGTGGTGAGGTGAATGCGGTCGACCATGGCTCTTTATATACTGAATCTGAGTTCAATCGGCCGACTGGACTCATTCGCTCAGTTCATTCGGGCGAATGAAACTCAATTGGGCGATTGGCTCAGACGATCACATTCAATCAACCGACTGAAGCTCAGTCGGTCGACTGACTCATTCGCACACTCTCATTCGGTCGAATGGGTCAATCTGATAAGCCATTCGGGTGAATGGTTCATACTCATATCCATTCGGCTGTTTAATGCATGAGTATGGTCCATTCGCATGATTGGTCCATACTATGGTCCAGTCGTGCGAATGGGTCATACACTTGACATTTTTCTTACTTTATGGCCATTTGACATTTAAACCCTTGTAAACTGTTAATTTTACATTATGAACATTTGATCATCTTAGACATGATCATTTTAAACTTAACACCTTTTGATCACCTCAGACGTGATCCTTTTAAGACATTTTGTCACCTCAGACGTGACCCATTTATTTGAAAGCATGTGTGGTCACCTCAGACGTGACCTTTTACATTATAAAGTTCCTTATCAACTTCCATGACATAGTCCGATACTACACAAAACTGAAATAAATTCACTTTGTACTTACATAAAAGAAATAACTATGAAAATTACACTAAGACATGTTTTTGTGTTTTTTTGAGGGTTAATTCCTAAGATGTTACTCTAAGGAATAATTCTTCTGAGAGGGCAGCCTCAATCTTTTAAACCATACATGGACCAATTCAAGCTGGAATCATACAGAATATTCATGTCATTTGAGACCAGTTAGCTAAAACCTTTGATGCTCTATTCTTGTTAGTTGGAATCATCTGTGGTCTAACAACCTCTAGGTCTACTTTCTTTGTGTTACCTTAGTAGTAGCTAACTTATCTATCATGTTTCCTTTTATATTGCTCAGACTACACAAACTTATACTTGAACTTTGTATCTTTTTTCGATTTTGATTTTTAAAGTCCCAAATGGTTTGTACCTGTGTACTATCATATTCCAAACATTGAATCGGTATCAGAAATACGATCTTATTTATTTTCAGCTTGCCTCTCCTTTTCCCTCGTCAATATGCTTTGCCCATCCTCAGATCTGTGCAAGAAGTAGTTCCAGACTCTTTGTTTTTTTTGGTATGGAACAAATGCGGATGAGTCAATGCGGATGGCTCATTCGTGCAATTGAACATACGATTGGTCCAGTCGCACGACTAAATATACGAGTGGTCCAGTCATACGAATGGTCCATTCCGATGGTCTAGTCGTACGAATGCTCCATTCGCATGACCCAGTCGCATGAACGGGTCTGCACACAGATTTTCAGATCTGTAGCCGCCACGGCTACCCAAAATCCTAATCTGACGAATTTAACATGAACCGAAACAAAGTAGGCATCATCAGATTCGAAAGGGTGATAGGAACGTGTTTTCGAATTCAATTTTAACATAGAAGCAACACACGTAACAAGATCTGGGCAAAACACGAAGAACATGAAGTGGGTTTAACGTCAAGATCTGAAATTTGATCCAGAAATCAAGAGCTTGGGTTGCTAGAATGATTGTTAGATCATTCCAGCAGTAATCGGCTCTGATACCAATTGTGAAGTCGGTTGGATCGGTAAACATCCGAGCATGTTCTTGACGGAAGGATAAACAACAACAAAAACCAAAAGTCAAACAATAATACGAACTATAATTGAATGGTTTCATTGATAAAACCTAACGATTACAAGCTCGTGACAACATAAGAATCAAGACTCTTGGCAAGGGGAAGATCGAGCATGATCTCCCCTCTCATCTGGCAGCCCTAGGCTCCGGGCAGACTTACTCTCAAAACCCTTGATCTGTCTACACATTGAAACTGGTATATATAGGCCTCGACCCATATTAGATCGACAAGGCCCATTCGTGCGATTGGACCATGCGTATGGTTCAATCGTACGACTCGACCATGCGTATGGTTCAATCGTACGACTGGACCATACTTATGGTTCAGTCTTACGAATGCCCCAATCGCATCTTTTAGTCGCACGGCTGGTCCATTAGCATGGCTCAGTCGTACGACTGAGTCTCATTCGCATATGCTCCTGCGAATGACCCAGTTTCATGTGTTTACAACATATAAAGTGTATTACATTAAGCCTAGACTATTCGAAAAGCGACGGACACACTATATATGACTATATATGCTCCACAATATTTATAAAAAGATTCTATAAACTAATTAAGGTTGAAAAGCCTTTAAAAAATACATGAGGTAGCCCGGGTTCGAACCCGGGACCTCATGTTGGATATGCAGGTGACTTAACCGATGAACCAGGTCGTGGCCTTGGTTTACTTTGGTTTTAAATTATTAAAAAAATATATTCAGAGTTTCCCCCAAACGACCCAAACCCTAGCTTCGTTTAGACCCAAATTGAGGATCAATTCGAGTTTGTCGACGATTATAAACATGGGGCTTTTGTTCCCCATGTCAAATCGAGTATGTATATGGGTTTAATTACCCAATTGAAGTCGAATAGATGGTGAGACAGATGATGAACAAACCGTAGCCAACGTGAGTTCATTTGATGAGCAAATGTTGACAATAATCAAATTAACCTCGTGTGAAGCTTCAAATAATGTTCACGACTCAAAGCCCTCTACTAATTTCAGGTTAGATTGATTGGAAAGTGGGTTTTGATAGAGGTGCAGGTTCGCGATGAAGATGATGATTGAAGTCAAGGTTTGTGTTTGTTTCAGTGTAATTGGAGGTTGTAAACGATTAAGTTTAGCTAGATAATTATGTAGGTTCATTTAATTAGATTATTATTAGGATTAAATGTTCGAACGGCCATAGGGTTTATGGCATCGGTTATGCTCTCGGTGAAGCTTCGTAACCGATGCTTTAACTCGTTTATTTGATGATTACCGGTTCAAATCAAGTTCTAAAAGAGTTTGGTAACGGTTTTGGATTTAAAATTGATTAAATTTGATGGATTTTGGGGTCGTCGGAGCCGCACCGGGGCTTGCCGGCCGGCGACCAGAAAAACGGGTTGGGGAAATGGTTTGGGTTGTTTTTAAACCAAATTACATATTTGGTCCCTGTGATTTTGATACTTATTATTTTATGACCAAACCTTAAAACAAAGTTTCATAAATTACAAATTAAAGTATTGTCTATTCACACTTTATAGAGTTCAAATATATATATATTATATATATATATATATAATAAAATCTTTCTTTATTAATTTTAATTAAATCATAAAATCTCATATTTAACGTAAACTTATATAACTTTTGTAGAATTTTGGAATATAATTATGTATTTTATATGATAATTAGAATTTCATAAATGTTATATAAAAGAAAATAAGTTTATAAACTTATTAAACGGAAGATTAAATGTAATTCTAAATCATCAATTTCACAAAATAAAATGAATAACATATTTATTGTTTTAAAATCACCAAAATGAAAAAAAATAGTTTGAATAATATTTTTAATTTATATAACCAACGAAACAGGTTCGGGTCCATATTTTCAAAAATAGCATATGTTATAGTCTCCACTACTTTAAGAAATTTCGTTGCGAAATTTAATCACGAGTAAATAAATTTTAGGGTTATGAAGAGACTTGGATTTCTTTTTGCGTTAACCAGTGAACTCTTGGATACGTTTAATTTCAATAAGATTAATTATAATGTTTTGATACGCTTAAATTTGTTAAGTTTCATAGTTCATGATTTTATGTGTTTCCTGACATAATGTGTAAAGTTATTAATTTAGAATTTTTAGTTTATAAACATTTGTATTTTAAACATTTCAAGATGGTTAGGAAGGTTTTGTCATGAGTGAAACACCAAACATTAGATAGATACGGGACTTGACTTAAGGAACATGAGAAATAGGTTCAAGATGCTTTTGGTTGGGATATGGAATTCATAAGAGCTTCTCAAGAAAATAACTTTAACGGGGTTTCTAGGTGATTGATTTTTGTTTACTTATGTCATTAAGGTTTCTAAGTTGTATTAGTGTAACATTGATACGAGGATCATGTTTGTTAAGATTAAAGATTCAATTCAGAATGAGAGCATCATTGTAATAGGTATTTCGGGATAAGTGTGGTTTTGAGGGGAAGGCATTCAGAAAGATTATTAAAAGGTGTCATGAGAATTGGGTAATGAGTTTTAAGTTCCAAGAAGACAAGATCAATGATAAGATGATTCAAAATAACTAGATGTTTCGAGTGTAATGTTCGGTTTACAAACCAAAACATTATGTTGACTTATCAAAGTATTATGTCAACTACAACCATAATGAAGACATGCATACCTATAAGCGGACACTCACCCCGAAGGTTCCCAGGTAAGGTAAACGGATCCATCGGTTGATTTGGATTTATATGAATACCTTGCCTAGATAGAACACCTCAAGATACATGCATCACACTCTTCCAGCATTACATGTTTCAATTTATAGGACATAGACTTTGACCAGACATGGAAACCACAAATAACAATGCAAAGCTTACTTTGAAAACCCTTTGATTTAGGCCCATAATGCCTTAGAATATGATTTAAGGTTCGTGTGTGCATTGATAATATTCAAAGTATAAGTGTAGATACATGTGTACCTAGTTTAGGAGCTCAAATGTAAAATGTCTTTCATGTCTTACATATATGTAATAGAATGGGTACAATGTGTGGTTTATGCTTATTATGTTGAATATTTCTTTGTTTATTGTATGATAACGCATGGTTGAACTAACTATATAGGTTTGTGGTTGTTTACATAATTCTTAGTCAAGAATGGTTAAGAAATATGTTTAAACTTAGTCATGTGAAGTTCTCATGCGAATGGTGTTGGATCTTTTATGCCCAAGACACATTCAAGATTGATGTGGTTAGTACGTTATGATACAAGTCGGGTCATACCCAATAACAAGCTATACAAACACCAATAAATTTTATTTGTTGATGAGATCATACAAATAAATATTGACACCAATTTAGAAATTGGGTTTTCTAAAACATTGCATTGTAATAGTACAACATTATATGGATAGTTTGCTCATGAGATATTATTTGTTTCATTATTTAAGTTGGTTAAATAACAAATAAAAGTGTGTATTGTTATAAAATTAAAAGAGGTTTTAATTTTATAAAACTAAGGGTTGAAGAGTGCATTTTATAAAAGTTTCAAAAATGGGGGGAACCTAATTTTAAACCAACCATTCAGCCGCCCCATTAGCCATATGAGGGGTCCTTTAGTCTTGGACAAAACAAGACTTAAACCATACTTACACTCTTCATCAACTCTACACACTCTCTCTCACACACACAAGCAAAAGAACCTCCCAAAACAAGGATGATTTTCGGATTTACAAGCTGAAAAGGGGCTGAAATTTTTTTCGGTTTTGGAGGAGCTAAAGAAGAGGTTTCTTTGGTGTTGCATCCTAACAAGCAAGGTGTTTGAAGAGCTTGTGGGTATCACAACTTGAGGTTCTCTCTCTTGGGGGCTGGATATTCAACAACATCTTCATCTTCATCTTCATCTCAAACATCTACAACACTTGTACAAGAAAGGTTGTATCTATGAACTCCCTGTGATTGTTTGATGGTTTGATAGCATACTATTTCACATATATTATTGATCCTTATTCTTGGGTTTGGTTTATGCTTTAAGATGCTAAAATTTTCAGATTATAAACCATATATTAAACCTATATTCCGCTGCATTTTTATAGTTTAAAATGGTTAAACTTGCTTTGATTAACTTGTAGCAAAACCCAACAATGGCATCTAGAGCCGGATATGTGGAATATATGCTTTAAAAGGTCTTGAAAAGTTAGTTTTCATGGATCTTTTCAACCCATTAGGGGATGTTTTGTTGTGGATGTATGAATCCCTTATGTTTCAAGGTTTAATCTTGCATGTTTTAGTATAAACCTTGAAAGATTTACATCAAATGGTTGATTGTGTTGTTTGGACAAACCTTAAAGTTTTAGTTTATGTTGGCTGAAACTTTAGGGCTGAAATAAGGGGTTCATTATTGTTCTTGGATGTTTAATATGTTTTTCATTATGGTGCATAACATAGCCTTGGCCTTTTGTGTTTGGTTTTGGTTGATTGTGATTTGTAATGTTGGTTTTGTTTCTTGTAAGGGTTGTAATTTTGTGTTTTATATTTTGGGTTGTAATTTGTTTATTCATTTGGTTATGTAATAAATATATTCGGTGCATTTCTTTTATTAGAAAAATTCTATTAGGATATGATTTTTGTAAAAGAAGATGCACAAGATGAAGACTCAAAGAAGAACACAAAAGACATGGACACTTGAAGTTTTTGGATGTGGATTCAAGTGGGAGTTCATGGACACATTTTGATGTGTCATTTCTAACCTTAGGAAAGACCTTATGACAACACTTGTGATGGCAAACAAGTGTGGTCAATTTAGTGGCTATGGTTATGCACTCATGTTTGTATGTTTATGCTTGTTTGGATGTTTGTTGTTTGTCATTTGGTTATGCATAAAAAACTTATTAACAAATTTACAAGCTGAAAATTTGATGGTTCTTAATCATTAAGTGGTTAATAAAAGGTTATTAAAAGGATTAATGGTTTTAATAAAAGAGCTTTTATTAAAAGTGAACCATAGGGTACCTTGTATTTGAAAGCATGCAAATATAAGGTACATAGAGTTTTCTAAACTAAGATTATGAAAACTTAAAATTTTTTAAAACAAGTTTAACATCATCCTTTTGCACAACACTTGAGTCATTTGGAAACTCTTAATGGGATAAAGGTCACCTAAAAGTTTTGAGGGAACTTGTGACTTGAGGTGGGGATACCATATTTGTAGGATAAAGGTCACCTAACCACTTATATTGGAAAACTCACATGTGTGTGCAAGTAGGGTAACTTGATTTGCAAACCATGTTAAATGGATCACCTACAATATGATTTACAAAGGTGTTGATGTGATAAAATGCCGACTATACATATGATGTTTTAAAGTCGATCCCATACCCTAGAAGTTGCAAAGGGTTGCAATTGTTAAAACGTTTACTACCTTGTTAATTTAAATAATGAGATAAAGGTCACCTAACCACTATTTAAATGTAACGTTGGATTCTAGATTTAAAATTATGTAAGACACTTCAAAGGGGTTTTAATTATTAAAATATGAACAATATCGAAATTACTAAAATTGAACTTTGTTATATTTTGTAGATGGCCACCAACAATAATGAAAACAATGAAATCCTGTCCGCTCACTCACTATCACTAAGGACCATTCTCCAAAAGGAGCGTCTAAACCATAATAACTTTATTGATTGGTTTCAAAACTTGAGAATTGTTCTCAAGCAAGAGAAACGATCATACATATTAGATGATCTGATTCCCGATCAACCTAGTGAGGATGAAGAGGAGGCCTACAATAATGGGTAAAATTCACTGAGGACTCGGTCCAAGTGTCTTGCCTCATGTTGGCAAGTATGACTCCAGATCTCCAAAAGGAGTATGAACATCATGGAGCATACTACATGATAACCCAATTGAAGGAAACATTCCAACAACAAGCACGGGTTAAGCGCTTCGAAACGGTTCGAGCACTCCATGTGTGTCGTATGGACGGCACCCAATCTGTTCATCTTATGTACTTAAGATGAAAAGCCACATCAACCGCTTCGAAAGGCTGAATTGTCACATCTCAAAGAGTTGGCTATGGATTTGATCCTCAACTCTTTGTCAAAAAGGTTTGACAACTTTGTCATGAACTATAACATGAATAGGTGGGACAAGAACATCAGTGAGCTTCACTCGATGCTCAAAACTGCCGAGGCGGCCATGGGTAAAAGGGTTTTACCCGTTCTCACATAAATGAAGGTGGGAACAAGAAGAGGCCTCACCCCGCACCCAAGGCAAATGTTGTCAAGGGTAAAGGGCACGTTAAGGGAAAGGGAAAGGGAGTGGTAAGAGTGCCACCACGAAAACCAGGGGAGAAGAAGCAAAAGGTTGCTTCAAATGACCCATGCTTGAAGTGTGGGGAGATTGGACATTGGGCAAGAAATTGTCCAGTCCATCTCAAAGAGTTGCAAGCAAAGAGGGATGCCGGGCAAACCTCAGGTACAATTTTCATGATTCATATTGATCTTAATTTGATATCCTCTAACACATGGGTATTGGATACCAGATGTGGAACTCACATTTGCAACTTATTGCAGGGGTTCAAAAGAAGTAAGGACTTCAAGAGAGGGGGTGTTAGCCTCTACATGGGGAATGGGGCAAAGGTTCAAGTTGAAGGCCGAGGGGACCACATCTTGAAGCTTCCAAATGGTTTGGAAGCAATTTTGAATAATATTTTGTATGCTCCTAGTTTGACTAGGAACATCATTTCTGTTGCCCAATTAAGACAATATTGTTATGTTTTGTCATTTTTTGAGAATGAAATTCATGTTTCTTTAAATGGCACATTTTATTTTAAAGTTATTCCTATTGATGGTATTTATGAAATGGTTCATGAAAACACGTTATATGATAGCTCATTGTACCAAACCACTACTAAGAAACTCAAATTGGATTTGAGTGATACCTATCTTTGGCATTGCCGCCTTGGTCATATAAACAAGAAGCGCATACAAACACTTCAAAAGAACGGTCTTTTAAAAGAAAATGAAGATGATTCATTTGATGTATGTGAATCTTGTTTACAAGGTAAAATGACTAAGGCACCTTTTAGTGGCAAATCCGAAAGGGCAAAAGATTTATTAGGCGTCATACATTCGGATGTATGTGGTCCTATTAAGCCAATGACTAGGTACCATGAAAGATACTTCATTACCTTTACCGACGAATATGGTCGATATGGTTATGTGTACTTGTTAAGACACAAAGATGAAGCTTTTGAAATGTTCAAAATCTTCCAAAATGAAGTAGAAATCAACTCAACAAGAAAATAAAAATTCTCCGCACCGATAGAGGAGGTGAATACCTGAGTGATGCTTTTAGAGACCATCTTAGAAGTTATTGTACACAACTATCTCCACCTAGAACACCACAACATAATGGCATGTCCGAGAGGAGAAATCGAACTCTATTAGATATGGTTCGATCTATGATGGCTAGAAGCTCACTGCCTTTATTATTTTGGGGTTTCGCTTTGCTCTCTGCGGCCTGTATTTTGAATATGGCCCCAACCAAGAAAGTGGAAATGACACCTTTTGAAATAAGGCATGGAAGGGTTCCATCACTGTCATATTTAAGGTATGGGGTTGTGAGGCTTATGTTAAGACTCTCACCTCAAGCAAGCTAGAAAGTCGTTCCACTAAGTGTATCTTCATTGGATATCCTAGAGATTCTATAGGATATTATTTCTATGATCCATTGGAACAAAAGGATTTTGTTGCCAAGAAGGCTGAGTTCTTAGAAGCTAAGTTCCTTATGGAAGGAACTAGCAGTAGAACTGTGGATCTTGAGGAGGATCAAGAACCACAAACCAATACACGTTTGGTTGACACTAGCACTCATCATGAGGATGTTGAGAATGATCAAGTGGTTGATCAAAGTACACAGAACGTTCGCAAATCTGGTAGAATTAGTAATCCACCTGAAAGATATGGGCTTTTCGTAGATGGATGCTATGTGGTAGATTCTGATGAACCAACCACCTATCATGATGCAGTGTCCAATTTGGATTGTGACAAATGGCTTGAAGCCATGAATGTAGAGATGCAATCCATGTATGACAACCAAGTGTGGGACTTGGTTGAACCACCTCTTAACTCCAAGATAGTTGGAAGTAAGTGGGTTTTCAAGAAGAAAACCGATATGCATGGAAACTTGGATACTTATAAAGCTAGACTTGTAGCAAAAGGTTTCACTCAAACTCAAGGGGTTGATTATGATGAGACCTTCTCACCAGTTGCAATACTAAAGTCTATTAGGATATTATTTGCCATAGCTGCTCATTATGATTATGAGATCTAGCAAATGGATGTCAAAACCGCTTTTCTAAATGGATATCTTGAGGAAGATGTCTATATGGTTCAGCCTGAAGGTTTTGTCAACTCAAAACATCCTAACAAAGTATGCAAGTTAAAGAAATCAATCTATGGATTGAAGTAAGCATCAAGAAGTTGGAATCACCGTTTTGATGAAGAAATAATCAAATTTGGGTTAAACACTGATGAAGCATGTGTATATAAGAAAGCTAGTGGGAGCATCACCATTTTCCTAGTATTGTATGTCGATGACATCCTACTATTTGGAAATGACATTCCAACCATGGAAGGTGTAAAAACCTGGCTTGGAAGCTGTTTCTCTATTAAGGATTTTGGTGAAGCTGCCTATATTTTAGGAATAAAGATCTATAGGGACAGATCAAAGTGGTTGATAGGTTTGAATCAAAGTGCATACATTGATAAGATCTTGAAAAGGTTCAAGATGGAAAACTCTAAGAAAGGTACCGTACCTATTCAAAGAGGAACGATATTGAGTAACACTCAATGTCCAAGCTCAAAGGATGAGCAAGACAAAATGAAGGGAATCCCGTATGCGTCTGCTATAGGATCCATCATGTATGCAATGATATACACTAGACCGGACGTGTCATGCGCTTTGAGCATGACAAGCCGATACCAACAAAATCCTGGAAGCAGTCATTGGATGGCTGTTAAGAACATACTTAAGTACCTAAGGAGGACTAAGATATGTTCCTAATCTATGGATCTGGTTAGGAAGAACTCATAGTAAAGGGTTACACGGATGCGAGTTTCCAAATTGATCGGGATGATTCACGATCACAACCAGGGTACATTTTCATCTTGAATGGAGGAGCAATCTCTTGGAAGAGCTCTAAGCAAGATGTGGTGGCATTATCAACTATAGAGTCAGAATACATTGCCGCTTCATTAGCAGCTCAGGAAGCTACATGGTTAAAGAAGTTCATTGCCGACCTAGGGGTAGTCCCTTCCATTCAAGACCCCCTAGAAATTGTTTGTGATAATGAGGGTGCGATTGCTCAAATCAAGGAACCCCGTGCACATCAAAAGACTAGGCACATTGAACGAAGATTCACTACATAAGGAATGAAGTTGAAAAGAGAAAAATATGTATTCGCAAAGTTCACACAGATCAAAACATTGTGGATCCACTCATGAAGCTTCTTGAAAAGGCAAAGCATGAAAGTCATGCTTGTGCCATGGGACTGCAATATTCTAGTAACTGGATTTGATCTTTAACTTCTGTATTGAGATATTGTAACCCTTTATTACTTGAATGAATTATTTGGTTATAATGATTCAACTAATATTCCTATTTTGCATGTTTAAAATCCATGAGTAAATTATTTCCTCAGAACGTCCGTAGTTGTTCATGCTTGTGGGAACAAGTATGAAGGTAATGCTATTATGAACTTGGATTGGTAGATATTCATATGGATAAATATAGAGCAAAAGGGAGCTGCCAAAGTTCATAGATATTTGTGGGATGCAAATATTGGACTGACCTACATCTCAAATATTACTACATGGAATCTTCCTGGTTGATCATAAGTAATTTTGAGTAAAGGCGAACATCATTTGGTATGCTCTGACCTGAGATACATATTGGGTCTTGATATTTACCGAATATTATACTTTGACTTAGCTCTTCACCGTTCTAAAACATGGCAGTACATAAGTCTGAGTTCAGGTATGATATAAGGTAATTGTGAGAGACGTATGTAGTCAAGATGGGATTTGTCCCTTTTATTCGTTGAGAGTAAGATGTTTAAGGCCTGATAAAGTTAAATCAATGGAGAATGATCACATTGTGTCTCTAGGATTTAACATGACATCTGTGAAAAAAGGATAGATGATTGATTCACCTAAAACATTTCAAGTATGGTACTTGAAGGGAATGATGTTATTGAATGGCACTTAGTCATACGTATTAAGGTAGTAAACCGTTGTTAGGCGGTATTTACTGCTTGCATCAATCTTCTATGAATCTTGTGCAAGTGGGAGATTGATGGATCTTGTATGCCCAAGACACATACAAGACTGATGTGGTTAGTACGTTATGATCAAGTCGGGTCATACCCAATTGCTATACAAACACCAATAAATGTTTATTTGTTGATGAGATCATACAAATAAATATTGACACCAATTTAGAAAATGGGTTTTCTAAAACATTGCTTTGTAATAGAACAACATTATATGGCTAGTTTCTTCATGAGATATTATCTGTTTCATTATTTAAGTTGGTTAAATAATAACAAATAAAAGTGTGTTATTGTTATAAAATTAAAAGAGGTTTTAATTTTATAAAACTAAGGGTTGAAGAGTGCATTTTATAAAAGTTTGAAAAATGGGGGGAACCTAATTTTAAACCAACCATTCGGCCGCCCCATTAGCCATATGAGGCGTCCTTTAGTTTTGGACAAAACAAGACTTAAACCATACTTACACTCTTCATCAACTCTACAAACTCTCTCTCACACACAAGCAAAAGAACCTCCCAAAACAAGGCTGATTTTCGGATTTACAAGCTGAAAAGGGGCTGAATTTTTTTCGGTTTTGGAGGAGCTAAAGAAGAGGTTTCTTTGGTGTTGCATCCTAACAAGCAAGGTGTTTGAAGAGCTTGTGCGTATCACAACTTGAGGCTCTCTCTTTTGGGGGCTGGATATTCAACAACATCTTCATCTTCATCTTATCTCAAACATCTACAACACTTGTACAAGAAAGGTTGTATCTCTGAACTCCCTATGGTTGTTTTATGGTTTGATAGCATACTGTTTCACATATATTATTGATCCTTATTCTTGGGTTTTTTTTGTGCTTTAAGATGCTAAAATTTTCAGATTATAAACCATATATTAAACCTATATTGCGCTGCGTTTTTATAGTTTAAAATGGTTAAACTTGCTTTGATTAACATGTCACAAAACCCAACAAGTGGACCATGCTAATGGACCATACGCATGAAAACTTCATGGTAATGAACCAGTCGCACAACTGAACCAGGAGACTGGATCAGTTGTACGAGTAAGACATAAGATTGACTCAGTCGCACGATTGAAGCCTCAGTCGTGCGGATGGATCAACCGCATGCTTCAGTCGCACGACTAAACCATGCTAATGGTTCAGTCGTACGAATGAAAACCCTAACCTATAAATACCATGTAATTCGTGGAAAAATAAAAAGAATTCAAATACCTACACACACAATCGTACCCTAGCCATCCAGAGACTCAAGCACACTTGTTCCAAGTTCATAGATCGCAGTTAATCATCTTGCAATCGTTCTTAACGTTTTGATTCATTATTAGATCGATTATACTTGCGTTCTCACTGACTGGATCGCCAATCAAATAGGATTCCGCACTATTTTATTCGGTATACACGTAAATCAGTTAGTACTCCGTACCCCGTAACGGTCCTAACAAGTGGTATCAGAGCCTTGGCTCTTGATTTACGTGTGATTCAATCGATTTTGATATAAAAATCGTGTTTTTCACTCAAAAACTCAATCTTCTTGTGTCGAATGGTGTTTTCGACGTCTCCAGGTCAAAAAGTTAACGTTTTCCAGCATGCGGCAATTAGGGTTCGTTAGAAATTTGAGTTTTTGCGTCAAAATACCTCAAACCTTCGAATTCTCAAAATTCAGCAGCTTCAGTCGCACGATTGACTCAATCGCACGACTGAATCCATCTGCATCTCCCATACGCACGATTGAACTCAGTCGTTCATCCATTCGTACGACTGAACTTCCTATTCGCATTGTTCGTTTGCACCTGTCCATTCGCACTATTGAGCCATTCGCATTTGTTTATTCGCACGTTGGAGCCATCCGTATTTGTTCATTCGCACGTCTGAGCCATCCACATTGTTCAATCGCACGAATTGTCCAATCACATTTCTTCATTCGCATAAGTACAACAGTTTTGTTCTAAAGTCCAAAGTAGAGAGTAATGGAGGATCAATTTTTAGCATTCAACGTAGGGAGAGATTCAGGGATCCAGAATCTATTGCTTCTGGAAAATGAAGTGGGAAATCATAATAAGCCCCCTAAGCTCATAACATTAGATGATTACCCACAATGGAAGCAAAGATTCGAGATCCACTTAAATGGAGTAGATCCTAATCTGTGGGAATCGATAGAGACTGGGTACAGTATGCCAGTTGGTGCAGATGGAGTCAAACTTACCTTAGGTGGCATGACTGATGGCCAAAAGGTAAAGTACAATACAGAGAAGAAGGTATATGCGTTGCTAACTCAGTCAATTCCTAAGGAGGTCTTCCATTAATTTTTTTAGAACAAGCAAGCAAAGAAGCTATGGGATGCATTGGAAAAACGGTATGACGGGAATGTGTCATTAAAAGCTCTAAAGGCTAAAGCATTGAAGAAGGAGTTCGACAACTTCTCGTCGATGGGTAAGCAGAGCTTGGATGATGTCATCGATCGGTTCTACCACTTGATGAGTGAGCTGCACACTCATGGAGTTACAACGTCTATGGATGATAAGGTGTCGAACTTTGTAGATGGGTTGCCAGAAAAGTGGGTTTCCTTTGTGTCCAACCTCAGACAGAATGATATGCTGGCGAAGTTAGATATCAACGATTTCATTCTGAAGCTGAGAGAGGAAGAGTTGAGGATGAAGTACAGGGCTCAAAAGTCTTTATATGATCAGAACCCGTCACTGTACAACTCAACTCCTCAAGCCAAAAAGTCTGGAGCACCACTTCAAACGGCATTTGTGTCGAGTTTAGCCGCTCCGTCTCAAGCTACTACTTTAGGATCTGACACATCAGGGTCGTCTTGCACCCAATACGTAACACCTGAAGCCAATGCTACAAAATTGAAGACCGAGAATCTCGGTAATGTGACAATAGAAGTAGCAAAGCAGCATATGGATCTCTTAGCAGCTGTTGTTCACTCCTACGATGGACTAGTTGCTGGGAAGTTTGGAAGCTACCATCTGGCAGATGAGGACTACGAGCAAGTAGACGAGACAGAGTTGGAAAGAATGGATATCATGTGGGCTTAGCAAGCACTGTTCGGAGAGCTAAGAAGTTTGTCAAGAAGACAGGACAGAACTTGATAGCCACTAAGGATACAACTTTTGGTTTTGACAAAACCAAAATTACATGTTTCAATTGTGGGGAAAAAGGGCACTTCAAGCGTGAATGTGTGAAGCCCAAGAAGACAGGAAATGGGAATCCATTCTCATCCTTCAATCGCCAAGATAAACCACAAGTAGTCCTACTTCATCAAGCAAGGATCGCCTTGACTGCTCAAGATGATGAAGGACAAGATTGGTCCTTTCGGTTTGTGTCTACGGGAGAATCCAACATTGCTTGTGTTGAGGGTTTAGATGATGACTCAGACAGTGAAGGTAATATAGCTGTAGAACTCGCAATGTCAAATAATGAAGAAACTGCAAATGTGGTCGATCACCTGCCTGAAGAAGGGTCAAGCTCAAAATGTTTAGAATCACCAACACCGGCTGATTCAACCGAGCCTTCTCATGTAAGTACCAAAGACCAATTGTTTGATAGTCATTCTTGTAACAAATGTAATAACTTTAGAGAAAGCATAGACGCAAAATTTGCTAGGTTATAGATCACAATGATAGCTTAGTAAATGACTTATAATTGTGCACAGAAGCAAACAGGATTTTAAAACAAAATGAGCACAGTTATAAAGAGAAAATAGAACAGTTAAAGACATAACTAAGGGAAACCAAAGTTGTGGCCTTTAACCAAGCAAATGAAATTAAGTTCTATTTAAACTCCCTAGAAGAAGCTAGGAAACAAAAAGCAGTTTTGGAAGTCGAAATAAATTCTTTAAAACAAAAACTGCACAGTTGGACCAGTTCTTCTCACATAGTCCAGCACTTAGTTAGAGAACGCAACAACGGGGAGGGTTTGGGTTACAAAGTGGTTCCACCACCACATGAGACCTTGTTAAATGCTAAATGCAAGCCTATTAATAACAACCCAATCAAGGATCATGTGGTGTCCACTCCTCTTGTAAGTGATCCGGATTCCACATGTAAACCTATTGAATCTGGCACTAAACAAAAGGAGACCACTTCAAAATCAAAAGGTAAAATGCCTATTGTTAATTTGGATGAACACTTTGAGAAGGTTAAGGTAAATTCTGGTTCAAACACAGCCAATTCTAAACCCAAAAAGACCAAACAAGTTAACCAAACACGTGCATCATGTCTAAGTCTAGATAAATAAAAGGGTAAAGATGTTAAAAAGGTTCAAACACTTTTTTTGTTAAACCAGATAAAACATCTAAACAAGAAGTGTCAAAATCCAAACATAAAAAAGTTACACGTGTGTCACACACTTCTCCACAGAAATAGTTACACCATCATGTGAAAGTAGATCATGTTACAACTGTGGAGAATATGGACACATCGTGTCAAATTGTCCTTATTATCAGACTCCAAGGAAAAAAGTTGAACTTTTTGACACTAAACTGAGCTCAATCAAAAGGAGCTCCATGACTCCACCCAAAAGAGTGAGTGAACCTAAACTTCAACCCATCAGCCAATCGTCTGTTTATCACAAATAGGCCTTACTTAAAACTGGCTTATGAAAAGAAAAGTCCATCCTTGTATCGGATAATGAGAACAAGAAGAGGAATGATATCCCTTACCCTCAAATGGACAATGGGTGGAATTTATGATGTGTGTTGCCTCTGGGTCACCCAAGCCAGTTAAGGCTTGGGTCCCTAACCTCACCTAATGATTTCCTTTGATTGTGTAGGGTGTTCGCTATAGCGCTAACACAAACACTTAGATTGTAGATAGCGGAGCATCCAGACACATGACCGGGAACCTGACTCTCCTGTCAAACATCAAACGAATTAAAGGAGGTCATGTTTCATTTGCTGGAAACAAAGGAGGTTACATCACAGCTCAAGGGGAAGTGGGGAACCATAAAATGAAGTTTGATAAGGTAAACTATGTTCAACAACTTCAAAACAACTTACTTTATGTATCCCAAATATGTGACAAAGATTTTAAGGTAGTATTCGACAATTAGAAGTGCTATGTTCTGAAAAAGGACTATTTGATCTGGGAGGACCAAGTCTTAATGTCAACTTCAAGATATAATGATGTTTATGTCTTGGATCTCTCAAAGGCCTCCACAACAGATCATCACGTTAAGTGCTTCTTGTCCAAGGCTATTGAGAAGGATTTGATCTCCTGGCATAGGAGAATGGGACACATCAATCCACGGAAGATGAATCACTTGATCCAGAATGATCGTGTGTGAGGAGTAAACGTCAAAAACTTCCAACTCCTAGATTTCATGTTGCCTGCAAGAAAGGCAAACATACTAAGAAGTCTCATAAGGAAAAGACAGTTCATTCCATTGAACTGCCTCTTGAACTTCTTCACATGGATCTGTTTGGTCCAGTCAGTACAAGGAGCATCCCTGGGGACTTGTACTGTTATGTAGTTACAGATGACTACTCAAGATTCTCTTGGGTAATGTTTTTGAAATCCAAATCACAAACATTTGAATCATTCAAAGACTTAGTTACTACACTGGAGTCACTTTACAAGCTGAAGGTAAGACAAGTACGCTCAGACAACGGTACCGAGTTCAAGAACCAAGGGCTGGAGGCATTCTGCAAAGGGAATTATGCACCAGTTCACTTCCGCCTACACTCCTCAGATGAACGGAGTTGCTGAGAGAAAGAATCGCAGCTTGATAGAGACTGAACGGACAATGCTAGCAGACTCGAAACTGCCCATCCAATTTTTGAATGAGGTAGTTGCCAATGCGTGTTACACGTTAAATCGAGTTCTGGTGGAAAAACGTCACGGTAAGACATGTTACGAGTAACTTCAATGGTGTAAACCTAATCTAGAGTATCTCGAACCGTTTGGCGCACCTTGCACCCTATTGAAGAAAACTCAGGAAGGCAAGTTCAGCGAGAAGGCTGAAGAAGGAATCTTTCTAGGATACAACATACCAAATAAGAGAGTTTACAATAACTCAACGGGTCAAGTAGAAGTGTGGTGTAATGTGGACGTTCGGAGATACACCACCCCCCCCCCTGCTGGCAAAGGCCCCGCATTCTTTTTCAACTATGATGGATTTTTCAAGTCCTTCAACATCCCTCTCTCCACTTCTGATGATGAGTTAGCAACCAACATGATGTATGATGTCTTAAACACACCATCACAAGACTCAACAACATCTGGTTTACAAGGTGATTTGCCTAACCATTCAGGGGGAGCACTCGAGGTAAGTAACTCCTCCTCTGACAATGAAGCCGTGGAGAATGATCAGATCGATAAGGAGAACAGGTTCCTAGTACTACAAGTCCACAAGCATCGGATGTTGATGTCTTGAGTCTTTAGAACCTCACACTCCTACTGCCTCAGATCCGAAACCAAACGTTCATAATCTTGATACTGAGGTAGTCGTTCCCACCACTCCTGGATCACGCCTAAATGTCTATCATCCTCTGGATAATGTCATTGGGGATGTCAGATCAAGAGTTCAGACAAGAAATCAGCTATATTCAGCTGATTATGCCTCGGTAATGGAAAAGTGATACCTTCACGATGGTGTATATCGTTTTTTGTGTCTCCGTTTGAGCCAAAATACGTCAGTGAAGCCCTAAATGTTGAGGCATGGTGAGTGCCAAGCAAGAAGAACTTCTTCAATTCAATAAGTTAGGTGTATGGACACTGGTGGATAGACCTAAAGGTGCTAAGGTTATTGGCACCACATGGGTCTTGAAATGCAAGAAAGATGACCAAGGGGTCATAATCAGGAACAAAGCTTGACTTGTAGTTCAAGGATTTCGACAAGTCGAGGGCATTGATTACAATGAAGTATTTGCACCTGTGCAAGAATGGAAGCCATCCATATCTTCCTAGCCTATGCCTCTTACATGAAGATTAGAGTTTATCAACTGGATGTAAAGAGTGCATTTCTTCATGGTGAAATCCGAGAAACAGTGTATGTCTATGTCAACCTGAAGGATTTGAGGATCATATCATCAGGACAGAGTTTACAAACTGGATAAGGCTCTCTACGGGCTACACCAAGCCCCGAGAGCATGGTATAAAAAACTCTCAACGCACCTTGTGAAACACGGATTTCGCAGAGGTGTAATTTACTGTACACTATTCATCAAAGAAAAGGATGGTGATCTACTACTTGTTCAGATTTATGTTGATAACATAATCTTTGGTTCTAAGAATGAAGACTTACGTAAAGAATTTGAAGCAATAATGAAGGCAGAATTTGAGATGAGTGCCATGGGAGAGATGAAATTCTTTCTCGTGTTACAGATGGATGAGACACCAAAAGGGATATTTCTACATCAGACAAAGTATGTAGGTGATATTCTCAATCGGTTTGATATGGAGAATGCATCTGCAGCTGGGACTCCACTTCCTATAAACCATGATGTAGCACCTGATGAGAATGGTGATCTGGTTGATGCCACCATGTACCGAGGAATGATTGGATCCCTCATGTACCTCATTGCCTCAAGATCTGATATCATGTACTCGACATGTCTTTGTTCAAGATATCAGGCGAAACCAAAAGTCAACCATCTTATAGGGGTCAAGATGATATTTCGTTATCTGAAGGGTACACCAACACTTGGGTTGTGGTATCCTCATGACTATGACTTTGAGCTTACTGCGTAATGTGATTCGGATTATGGCGGCTGCAAAATTAACTACAAGTCAACCTCAGCAGGATGTCAATTCTTTGGGAGAAGATTAGTCACATGGCAGTGTAAGAAGCAAACATCAGATGCCCTGTCAACTTGTGAAGCTGAATATGTTGCCGCGGCAAGCTGCTGTTCTCAAATCATCTAGATTCAACAGCAAATGCGGGACTACGGTTTGAAATTTTCTAACACCCCTATATTTGTTGATAATTCTGCTACAATAGCCGTAACTAAAAATCCGGTCCAACATCGTAAGACCAAACACATCAGCATTAAATATCACTTTATACGTGATTGCTTTGAAAAGAATTTAATTGATGTTGTTAAAATAAATACAGATTTTCAACGCGCTGACCTCTACACAAAAGCTTTTGATAAACCACGTTTTCTATATTTGTTAACGTCAAAAAGAAAAGTAAAGTAATTCTAGAAGATGAAAGTGCTTAGTCCGACGCGTCTAGTAAATTTTTATTATCTTTTTATTTTTATTTTATCTTATTTTGTTTTATTTTATTTTTCGCCTATTAAAATTCTAAACACAAAACCATTTTCGGTTTTAGAATTTTAGGGGGAGAATAGGTCAGACTAGTATTAAGTAATTAAAAAAACAAGGGAAATGGACAGTCTAACTAAGAGAAATGAGACTGTATCTGTGATACCGATTCAATGACTATGGAATATGATAGTACACAGGAACAAATAGTTTGGGACTTTAAAAGATTAAATTGTTAAAAATGCAGAATTCAAAGTATAAGTCTGAGATGTCTAAGCAACATAAAAGGAAAAATGATAGTAAAACTAGCTGCTACTAAGGTAACACAGAGAAAGTAGACCTAGAGAGTGCTAGACCATTACATGATATGTCGGTAGATTCAACACAATAGATAAGTAGACCTCTTTGGTGATTTATAGCTCAAATTAAGTTGTTCAACAAGTTGTGGGTTCCATCTTATCCCAGGTTAACACAATCAACGAAATTCCAATAAGGGATGACGAGCATAATAAACGCCACAAATGTGTGCGGATGACCATAAAATGAGCAAAGCACATGAAAAATGCAAAAAGCAATCAAGCTAATAACCTATGTTGTTGGTGCGATCTATGCAAAAAGAATAAAATTGCTCAAACAAGAAGATAGGTTGTGTGTCTCTATGCTGTGCGGTGGCACTGACCTGAGGATAAGCATAACCTATATATTCTATAATTCATTGTCGTTTGCGCCTCTCTGTTGTGCGGTGGCACAGTCCTGAGGCTTAGCATCTCTTTGAAAGCTCTTAGAATAGTTTATTCTTGTAAAAGACCCGTAGACCGCTCAAAAATCTCTTGAGAAATGTTGATTACCATATAAGCGTGGGATCCACAAATGCTTGTTGAAATAATTAAACCAATCATATCACCAATCTGTGTCAAAAATCTATGTATGGACTTAAGTGGACAAGTATACTGACAATCATCGTGGCTGCATTTCTTGAAAGTCAAAATCAAAGTGCGCATCTGATAGCTCTAGTATGATTTCCTAAACTTGCTACTGACACTCGATGAAAACAAGAATCTAGCATTAAAAGGCTTTGGTAAATTGTCCCAAATGATTTGAAAAACCTGGATGATTCCGTAATGAATCGTTCCAGGTCTGATCAAAGTAACTTGACGCTATATTGTCTAGGAAGGAATATCTGGTAGATTCTTATCTTAGTACTTCAACCTCCCATAAAAATCAAGATTATGGTTTTAGCTTTGTTTTAAATTTCTAGTTGTTTAATTTAGTTACATTCATTAAATTTAGTAAGTAAATGTCGAACTATGCATCGGAACTCTATCTGGGATTTAAATCACTTAAAAGGGTCACGTCTGAGGTGAGCAAACTGGTTTTCACATGTTAAAGGAGTCACATCTAAGGTGATGAATTGTTTTTAAAGGATCACATCTGAGGTGATCAAGGTTTTCCGAGTTAAAAGGATCATGTCTGAGGTGATCGAATGCTCAAAAAGTTTTATCAAGTGTTGAAAGGGCTAAGTGTCAAATGGTCATAAAGTCAAAATCATAAGTATGAGCCATTCGCACGACTGGACCATGAGTATGGACCAGCCATACGATTGAACCATACGTATGAGCCTAATCGCACGAATAAACCACATGTATGGCCTAGACATGCGATTGGGCCATCAGCATGTGTAAATCCATGTGATTGGATCATCAGAATGAACCAATCGTATGAATGAAGGTGACCGAATGACACAGTCGCACGACTGATTCTTGTCGCACGACTGAAAGTGACCGACTGTGCCAACCGCACAACAGATCTTCAGTCGCACGAATCAAGTATGCGACTGGGCTCAGTTGCATGACTGAAGGAAACCCTAGTATAAAAGAAGGGGGAGTCGGTCGCAGCCACTCATCACTCCCAAATCGCCCGACTCTACCATTACTCTTCCCGATTTTCATTTGATCACTCTAGACCAATGATTGTTGTGCACTGACGATGCCTTGTGATTATACAGGTAAAGTGCGGTGCGAGTCACTCAAATGTCCATCGATTCATGCCCTAAATCGACTGAATTTAGCCCTAAACTTAACCGAGACTTAGTTTGTCTAAGAAACTAATTAAACTAAGTACATTGTTAAATTAGAGGTTATTAGGTGTTATATCGGTCATGTGCGAGACTAATGAGCCAAACCACGATGTCTAATATTAAATTTTGCTCAAAACCTGAATTTGAATGGAACATACAGTCTGTCATTCAAATAGACACCCTGATGAACTTCAGTCGTATGACTGAGCTAAGCGAATGGCTAAATCGCACGACTGCACCATGCATATGATTTTAGTCGCACGACTGGGGTAAACGCATGGGATAGCATACGACTGATCCCAGTCGCATGCCCAATCGTACGTAAGAGCTCAATCGCATGACTAAATCTCAGTCGCACAGCTCATTCACACGACAGAATAGAAGATTTCAAGTTCAATGAATCAAGTTGTCACATATTGACACACACTAACGTTTATTTTTATTGTGTGACAGATGACGAGTCGTTGGTCCATGAGCACTAAGCACAACATTTATACACATCTGGATCTGACTTCAAGGAATGCTACAGATTTCTTGGGCATTATTACTTTCTTACGAAGATTGACGATCTTCCATGCCATTTCAACTCCATGCACACCATACCAATCACTTCAGCAAGCCTTTTGGGAAGGCGCGATTGTCGATAGGACCATAGAGCCCCACCGTATTAGGACCTCTATCTTCGGTCATGCCATAGAGATCACAAAGGATGATCTCAGGACTGTATTAAGAGTTTGGAGACGATGCCGACTGCCCGACCTGCTTGCACCCACTGACAGTACGTGGCTTCTTTCTACGAGCCAAGTACTCGGGGGACATCACCGCAGGTGTGCTCAACAAGAGCAAACTGTGCCCCCAATTTAGTACTTGGCCCATGTTTCGCTGAAGTTCATGGCCTCCAGAAAAGGAGGCTTCGATAAGCTATCAGATCAAATTTAGAACGCCTACGTGGCATTGGTGTTGAACCATCCATTCAGCTTCTCCAGGATGATCTTCACCTATCTAGTGGAGAACATTCAGGCAAAGGGGATGGAGAGATTTTGTATGTACATGTGCTTCATGCAGATGATTATCGATCAGAAGCTCCCTCAGCTACCAAAGGAGAAGGAGGACGCTGTAGTGCTTGAGGTGATGGACGATACCACCTTGGGCAGGATGAGGTATACAGGGGAAAACAGGTGAAACCCCCTATGAGGAGACTGTTTGGGCATCTTGCCCAGGAAGACTATGTGGCGCCATCATGGAGAAAGTGGTGCCACGATGATAGCGACATCATGCAGATTGTGCTCCCCACTGATGAACCAAGTGATGATGACACTAGCGATGGTGGAGACTCTAGCCCTACTCCATCTAGGGCCACCACTATAGATGTTACACCTCCACCACCCACTCATGGAGAAACTACTATAGCTGGTTTCCATCAGGATTTCGTACCTGATGAAGAGGAAGTGAGTGATGATGACCGCTGACAAGAACGGTGGGCAGTAGGGTGGTTGCCACCGAACGTGGAATGGAGGCGGTTGGAGGACGCCAAGCTGCATCTAGGGAGACTACTACAGATCCTACATATGCCCCAGACTAGCCAACATCCCAGGGGGAGCATCCCCCTCGAGGGGTTTGTTAGGGATCGTGTACTCAAATGAAATACTAACTGATTAATGTGTATACCAAATCAAAGAGTGTGGAATCCTATTTGATTGGAGATCCAATCAGTGAGAACGCACGTAGAAACAATTATGTATTGAATCTAACGTTAAGAATCGATTAGGAATCGATCTACTGCGATCTATGAACTTGGAGTATGATCTTAGAGGTCTTGGATGGCTAGGGTACATCTGGAGTCGAAGTGTGTTCAATTCTTTTGTTTTTCCACGAATTAGGTGGTATTTATAGGTTAGGGTTGCTCATTCGGGTGACTGAACCATTAGCATGGTTTAGTCGTGCGATTGACATGCAGTTGATCCATTCGCACGACTGAGTCATTCGCATGAAGTTGTTTAGGCGTATGGACCATTTAGGCGCATGGACACTTAGTCGCATGGCCATTCGGACGCATGACCACTGTTGGGGCGCATGGTCCATTCGGACGCATGAGAACTTCATCTTACTAAGTTTGAATGTATTCAATATTATTACATTATTTATACTAGTTCAAACAACCACAAACCTATATAATCAATTCAATATGCGTTAAACAACTCATTAATAAAATATTAAACATTATAATCACAACCAAACACTTACATTTCATTAAGTACCCAACTATTACATAAGTGTAAGACATTAAAGACATATTACATTAAGTTCAAAAACTAGGGACACATGTACTTACAAACTCCCCCTTGGACCTAGTTCCATCTAATGTCTTACCATCTTCATAACCTCTTCATACTTCTTGTACTCCTCTTCTCTTGTGACGCCTGCGTGTATCTCAAAAGCAAAGCAGAGTCGTATCACGTTCTAGAATTGTAGAGCTTGTACAATATCTTGAGAGTCATAGAATAGTGGCCACTTGTATAATGTGTATACATCATCTGCAGACAAGTTTGTGAGCCATATTGGGTCACACACCCTGATGGTTTCCATTACACCATTCTTGTTCAAGACTATGACTGCCTCTCCTGTCCTCCAGTCATAGTATCACCATTTGAAGTGTGGAGTAAAGTCCTGTGGCATCTCCCGTAGAGGGATCTTTGACATTGTTCGCGGTGGACTCCATTTCAGCACTATTTTCGGTTTTCCAGTAATGAGATCAACCTCAGACCGTCTGAGATACCTCGTTGGCTGTTGAGGTTTGAAGTTGACCATCTGGTGTGGTACTCTCTTTTAAGGGCTACTTCAAACCATCCAGACATCTTGCGTGGATCAGCGTATAGCAATTTCAGCTTCGCTAACTAGTTCGGCTCAAATCCAGGAAGAGTCTTCAGGTCGTGTGGGAACTTGAAGTACTCGATCCCTTTCTCACATTTAACTGCATAAACATTGAGATCTTCAAAATATGCCCACGTGATGATTTTACCCGACACCTTATGATGTTTCTTCACTTTGTACAGCTTGGTGTAGACAGTCGACTTTGAAGCACTGTGTTGGGCTCTTATCTCTTCAAAGCATGCAGCCCACTCAACCTTTCTGATATTAACTTCAGCATCCGAGGCATAGGCCTTATCTTCAGTCTTGTCAGACTCTTCTTCTATTCTATCCGGAGTTTCAAAAGTTTCTTTTTACTGACAAGGTTGTCGCCCAGATTGGGAACGACATTACCTTCAATGTCAGTGTACTCTGGATAGTGTTGGTCTGTGACATCTTCTATCTCTATTTCATCAATGTCGTTGAGCACATCGTCACTTTCAGCTTGTACTGTTGGAGCATCCTTGACAATCTCATTAGGATTTGGCTTGAACATTTCAGCAATTTGCTCGTCAGTGAGATTGTGAATGATCTCTCCTTCTTCAGGAGTGTATGTCACCGATCTCCTGACTATTCCCTGCAGATCAAGAATCATCGTGAGCTGAGCCTTGATCTGTTGGAGGGGAGCAACATCATGTTCATCCCTCTGAAAATTTAGATCTGCTTGATTTAGACATATAACACAACAATCATTAGTTAACAATCAAGATAGAAATATCAACATTAAATAGAAACATTCATTTCATTAATGTGACACAAGATTCAAATACATATGATTTAAAAAACAAAATCAGCTAAGTATTACTCTTGTCTTGGATCATATGCTCCTCTCCTGACGGGGCGGATGTGGAGGCACCTTGATCTTGAGTCCTTTTGCTCCTCCTTTCACCTGCAGATGTGGCACCCGCAGCAGATGCATCCCATCATCATCATCAACATCATCATCAAAATCATCACTAGCATCAGTATCATCTCCTTGGTCATCACCATCATCATCAACATCATCACTATCATCATCATCACTATCATCATCATCACCATCATCTCCATCTCCCTCTTTGATCTTTAACGGCTCGTCCTTTGATCCTTTGAGCCTCAGCATAATTGTCTTGTTGGTAGTCTCCAACTCCTCTATCCTTTTGGCTGATTGGGATGTTGTGCCTGGAGTTAGGACATCTTTATGCTCTGTGCAGCCATCTGCTGTGCTTGCTACTCTATCAACTGTGCTTGCTAAGATATCTATAGAGATTGGGCAGCAGTAAGGTCTACTAGCTGACGAATCTAAGCAATCTTCTCGTCATCGGCAGGTAACAGCTTCAGCACCATACGGTTAATTGCCAAGAGCTGTTCCTCTACCCCGCTAGGAGGTAGAGAGGACCCAGATGGATAGGAGGGGTATGATGATGGTCCTGCATGAGGGCTAGTGGTGGTTGTGTGGTGGCAGTGGTGAAGATTGGGGATGGTATAGATGAAGGTGGTGGTGGGATGGTGAAGATTGGGGGTGGTATAGATGAAGGTGGTGGTGGGGAGTGGTGAGGATTGGGGGTGGAATAGATGAAAGTGGTGGTGGAGTGGTGAGGATTGGGGGTGGTATAAATGAAGTAGGTGTTGTGGTGGATGGGATGGTAGTAGCGGGTGGAGTGGTGGAAGAGGTGGTAGTAGTGGTGGTAGTTATGAAGATCATCCTCCTCTTCTTCTTCTTCAACCTATGAGGCTGAGCCATCCTTTTCTTCCTCAATCCCCTCAAGGTGGATGCTCCCCCTGAAACACTACTGGACTGATCAGGAGCATAAGTAGGATCAGTGTTAGCCTCCCTAGATTCACCAGGGCGTCCACCAACCTCCCGAATACCTCGGTCGGTGGCAACCACCTGGCTCCCCACAATGCAGGTTAGGGGCTCCTCATCAGTATCCTCTCCTCATCAGGACGAAAGTCCTGATGGAACCCTGCAGCCTCTGCTCCACCATGGGTGGACGATGGAGATGCTATGTCAGCAGTGGGGGCCCTCGGTGAGTGGGCCCTGCATCTCCACCATCACCGCTGTCGTCATCGTTGGAGTCGTCCTCCGGAGTTCTAACTGCTCAATATCCGAATCACCGTCTACGTGACGCCATTTACGCCTCCCTGGCGCCACGTAGTCCATCTGGCCAAATGGCCTGTAAGTCTCTTTATCGGGGGCTTGACTGGTTTCCCCAGTAAACCTTCATACAACCAAGCGTCGTATCATCCATAATCTCTAATACCACAGCATCGTGGCTCTCCTTTGGCAGCGAGGGCAGCTTCTCGTCAAAGATCATCTGTAAGAACCTAGGATACATACAGAAACCCTCTTTACCCTTCGCCTCCAAGTTTTCTATGAGGTAAGAGAAGATCATGCTAGAAAAACTGAAGGGGTGGTTCAGAACCAGCCACATAGGCATTCTGAATCTGGTCTGACAGATCATCGAACCCACCCCTTCACGATGCCAGGCACTTGAGGATGACGTGTGCCAAGTACTTGTACTGGGGACACAGGTTGCTCTTTTTGAGCACACCTGTGTTTATATCCCCAACGTACTTCATCCTCATGAAGCATCCTCTCACCATCAGTGGGTGAAGTCTGGTGGGGTGGTCTATATCATCTCCCAACCCAAGTACTCCCTGGATGTCCGCAGCCGTGATCTCTATATCCATACCAAAGATAGAACTTTGTATGTTGTACGGCTGACGTGACCGATCAACCGATGCATTCTCCCAGAAGGCCTGTTGTATAGACCTGTAAGGGGTGCATGGTGTAGATATCTCCTTGTGAATACTTGATCGCTTGAGGAAAGCGATGATCCCTGCAAACTCGACACCATTCCGAGTTGTGGAGTCTAAGTGAGCACAGATGTTGTGCTTGGGGTTGATTGACCACTTCTTTGCCATCAATCTGCACAAAAAACATACACATTAGCTAACCACATGACATAAATCAATTCTAATTAACTTGGTTGAATTCATTCTGGTTCATTCATGCGATTGAACCATGCGACTATGTTCAGTCGGTTGACTTGGCATGCGACTGGATTCAGTCGGGTGACTGAGGAGGCGACTGAGTTCAATCAGTCGACTGAGCCCGCGATTGGTTCAATCGGCCGACTAGGCTCATTCGTATGGTCCATTCTGCCAATTGAGCCATTCGACCAGCTCAATCGTGCGATTGGAGTTCATCCTGGCGACCAGTCGCATGCCCCACTGTTCAGTCACTGAGATTCGATTTTCAACCAATTCTTGAAATTAAACTTCGTGTAATGGTTCTTTAGACTCGCAATGACTTAACTAATAACCTACTAACGTTAATTTCAACATTTTACTCAGTTTAGTTAGGTTCTTAGTCCATTAAATGGTTCGGTTCTTGTTTGGTCCATTTTCTTGATTTTGGAGTCCAATCGATGGAGTTTTTGGCATGTGTACACCGCATTTTACCTGTATAATCAACCACAATCGTCAGAATATCAATAGGAGTTAGAAATTTTGATCTAAAGAAATTTGGGCAGGGTAACAGTAGTTTGTGCGAAATGAGGGCGATTAGGGGGTGATGAGTCGAATGTGATCGACTGTGGCCCTATTTATACTAAATCTAATTTCAATCGGCCGACTGGACCCATTCACTCAGTTCATTCGGGCGAATGGACCTCAGTCGTGCGATTGGCTCAGTTGATCACATTCAGTCGGCCGACTGGATTCAGTCGGGCGTCTGACTCATTCGCACACTCCCATTCGGTCGAATGGCTCATTCTGATAAGCCATTCGGGTGAATGGCCCATACTCATGTGCCATTCGGTGTTTAGTGCATGAGTATGGTTCATTCGCACGGTTGGTCCATACTCATGGTCCATTCGTGCGATTGGATCATACTCATGATTTTGACTTTATGACCATTTCTCACTTAACCCCGTTTAAACTTTTGATTTAACATTATGAACATTTGATCATCTCAGACATGATCATTTTAACTTGAAAAACTTTTGACCACCTCAACGTGATCCTTTTAACCAATTTGTCACCTCAGACGTGACTGATTTTACCATTGAAAAGTACGTGTGGTCACCTCAGACGTGACCCTTTTAGGTTATTAACTCCCTTACTGAGTTCCATGACATAGTCTGATATTGAATAAACTGAATTGACTAAATTGAAATAAAATAAAAGACTTAAACTGAAATACAAAACTAAACTTGTTTTTGACTTTTTGTTTGAGGTGTAAATCCTAAGATAGAAATCTAATGGATTCGGTTCCGGAATAGACAGCTTCAATTACTTTTGACCATAAGTGGACCAATTCAAATTGGAATCATACAGGCAAGTCAAATCATTTGGGACATGTTATCAACACCTTTTGATGCTCAATTCTTGTTTTTCATCTTGAGTCCTTAGCAAGTTTAGGAAATCATACTAGTACTAATAGATCCCACCTTGATTTGGACTTTCAAAAATTGTAGCCATGATGATTGTCAATATACTGGTCCTCTTAAATCCAATACAGACTTTTGACACAGATTGGTGATAGTTTAGGGTTTGATTATTTAACAAGCATTTGTGGATCCCACGCTTATATGGTAATCAACCTTCCTTAGGAGATTTTGAGCGGTCTCAGGGTAATTTTCAAGAAGAAACTATTCTTAGAACTTTCAGAGAGAAGCCAAGCCTCAGGTCAGTGCCACCGCACAGCAGAGAGGCGGCAAACAACAATGACTTCTAGAATATATAGGTTATGCTTATCCTCAAGTCAGTACCACCGCACAACAGAGAGGCACATAACCTATGTTCTTGTTTGAGCACTTTTTACCTTTCTGCATAGTTCTCACCAACAACATAAGTTATTAGTTTGAATGCTTTTGCTCATATTTTGGTCTTATCGTCACCCCTTATTGGAATTTGTTGATTGTGTTAACCAGGGATAAGATGTTAACCCACAGCTTGTTGAACAACTTAGTTTGATCTTGAAATCACCAATAAGGTCTAATCGTCTATTGTGTTGAATCTACCGACACATCATCTATGGTCTAACAACCTCTAGGTCTACTTTCTTTGTGTTACTTAGTAGTAGCTAGTTTTACTATCATCTTTTCTTTTATATTGCTCAGACTACACAGACTTATACTTTGAACTTCGCATCTTATTTTATTTAATCTGTTAAAGTCCCAAGTGATTTGTACCTGTGTACTATCATTTTCCAAAGTCATTGAATCGGTATCACAGATACGATCTACTTTCTATAAATCAACCTCTCCTTCTCCCTCATTTTTTTTGTTAATGTTACTAACTGACCTATTCTCCCCCTAAAAATCTAAACCCGTAACCAATTTACGCTTTTTAGGATTTTAATAGGCGACCAAATAACATTAAAGTAATTAAACCGATTAAAAAATAAATAAAGATAATAAACATTAAAAAAGGACAAGACTCATCGGACTCCACATGATCATCATCGGGAATTACATCACTTTTCTTTTTAACGCCATTGACCTCTAACAAATATAGAAAACGTGGTTTGTCAAAAGCCTTTGTATAGAGGTCAGCGCGTTGAAAATCAATATTTATTTTAATCACATCAATTAAGTTCTTTTCAAAGCAGTCATGTATAAAGTGATATTTTATACCGATGTGTTTGGTCTTAGGATGTTGGACCGGATTTATAGTTACTGCAATTGCAGCAGAGTTATCAACAAAAATAGGAGTAGAAGAGAATTTCAAACCGTAGTCCTGCATTTGCTGTTGAATCCATATGATTTGTGAACAGCAACTTGCAGCAGCAACATATTCGGCTTCACAGGTTGACAAAACAATCGAGGTCTGTTTCTTACACAGCCATGTCACTAATCTCCTCCCAATAATTGACATCCCGCTGATGTAGACTTGTAGTTCATCTTGCAGCCATCATAATCCTAGTCACTATACGCTGTCAGCTCGAAGTCATCGTCATGAGGATACCACAACCCAAGTGTTGGAGTACCCTTCAGATAATGAAAGGTCCTTTTGACCCCTATCAGATGGTTAACTTTTGGCTTTGCCTAATATCTTGAACATAAGCATGTCGCGTACATGATATCAGGTCTTGAGGCAGTGAGGTACATGAGAGATCCAATCATACCTCGATACATAGTGGCATCAACCAGATCACCATTCTCATCTGGTGCTACATCACGGTTTGTAGCAAGTGGAGTCCCAGCTGCAGAAGCATTCTCCATGTCAAACGACTGAGGATATCTCCTACATACTTGGTCTGATGTAGGAATATCCCTTTTGGTGTTTGATCCACCTGTAACCCAAGAAAGAATTTCATCTCTCCCATGGCACTCATCTCAAACTCAGCCTTCATTACTGCTTCAAACTCTTTACATAGATCTTCGTTCTTTGAACCGAAGATTATGTCATCGACATAGATTTGAACAAGCAGTAAATCTCCATCCTTTTCTTTTATGAATAGTGTACAGTCAATGACACCTCTATGAAAATCTTGTTTCACAAGGTGAGTCGAGAGTTTCTCATACCAGGCTCTGGGAGCTTGATGAAGCCCATATAGAGCCTTATCGAGTTTGTAAACTCTGTCCCGATGATATGGATCCTCAAATCCCTTGGGTTGACTGATGTACACTGTCTCTCTGATTTCACCATGAAGGAAAGCACTCTTCACATCAAGTTGATAAACTTTAATCTTCATATAAGATGCATAGGTAAGGAAGATGCAGATATCTTTCATTCTTGCCACAGGTGCAAACACTTCATTGTAGTCAATACCCTCGACTTGTCGAAATCCTTGGACAACAAGTCAAGCCTTGTTTCTGATGATCGTGCCTTGATCATCTTTCTTGCATTTCAAGACCCATTTAGTTCCAATTACCTTAGCACCTTTAGGTGTATCCACCAGAGTCCATACACCCAACTTCTTGAACTGAAGAAGTTCTTCTTGCATGGCACTCACCCTGCCTCATCATTTAGGGCTTCACTAACATACTTTGGCTCAAACTGAGACACAAAGCATGATATGCACCACATGAAGGTATCCCATTTCCATTACCGAGGCATAGTCAGCTGAGTACAGCTGATTTCTGGTCTGAACTCCTGACCTCACATCTCCAATGACATTGTACAAAGGATGATAGACATTTAGGCATGATCCAAGAATTGTTGGAACAACTACCTCAGAGTCAAGATTATGAACATTTAGTTCAGTATCTAAGGCAGTAGGAATCTGAGGTTCTGAAGAAGCAGAGGCATCACTATCGAATGCTTATGGACTTGCATGAATAGGAACCTGTTCCTCCTGTTGTTCTGACTAGTCTCCATAGCTTCTTCATCAGAGGAGGAGTCACTATCATCAAGTGCTCCCCCTGAGGTGTTAGATGAGCTACCTTGTGAACCAGATGATGTTGAATCAGGAGCCGGTGGGTTCAAGACATCATACATCATCTTGGTTGCCAACTCGTCGTCAGAAGTGGAGAGTGGTATGTTAAAGGATTTGAAGAATCCATCATAGTCAAAAAAGAAGGCGGGTCCTTTTCCTGCAGGTGGTGTGGTGTATCTCTGAACATCTACGTTACACCACACTTCTACTTGACCTGTTGAGTTGTTGTAAACTCTCTTGTTCGGTATGTTGTATCCTAGAAATATATCTTCATCAGCCTTCTCGTTGAATTTCCCCTCCTGAGTCTTCTTCAGTATGGTGCACGGGGCGTCAAATGGCTCGAGATACTCTAGATTTGGTTTACGTCGCTGTAGTAACTCGTAACATGTCATGTCATGGTGTTTAACTATCAGAACTCGATTCAATGTGTAACATGCATTTGCAACTGCCTCGTTCCAAAATTGGATAGGCAGTTTTGAGTCTGCTAGCATAGTCCGTACTGTCTCTATCAAACTGTGATTCTTCCGTTTAGCAACACCATTCATCTGAGCAGTGTAGGCAGAGGTGAACTGATGCATCATTCCCTTCTCCTTGCAGTAAGCCTCCATCCACTGATTCTTGAATTCGGTTCCATTGTCTGAGCGCACTTGACGTACCTTCAGCTTGTATAGAGACTCCAGAGTAGTTACTAACTCTTTGAATGACTCAAATGTTTCTAATTTGGATTTCAGAAACATCATCCAAGTGAATATTGAGTAGTCATCAGTAACTACATAGCAGTACAAGTTGCCTGCAATGCTTCTTATACTGACTGGACCAAACAGATCCATGTGAAGAAGTTGAAGAGGAAGTTCGATAGAGTGAACTTTCTTTTTCTTATGAGACTTCTTCATCTGTTTGCCCTTCTTACACGCAACACAGAAATCCAGAAGTTGGAAGTTTTTGATGTTAACTCCTCTCACTAGATCATTTTGGATCAAGTGATTCATCTTTCATGGATTAATGTGTCCCATTCTCCTATGCCAGGAGATGGATTCCTTCTCAGTAGCTTTTGACAAGAAGTGATGAACTTCATGGTCCATTGTGGAGGCCTTGGATAGATCCAAGACATAAAGATCCTTATATCTTGATGCAGACATTAATACTTGATCCTCCGGGATGACGTAGTCCTTCTTCAGGACATAGCACTTCTTGTTGTCAAACACTACCTTAAAGTCTTTATCACAATTTGAGAAACAGAAAGCAAGTTATTCTGAAGTTGTTGAACGTAGTTTACCTTGTCAAACTTCACTTTCTGATTACCACTTCCCCTTGAGCTGTGATGTACCCACCTTTGTTTCCAGCAAACGAAATGTGACCTCTTTTTATCTGTTTGACGTTTGATAAGAGATCTCTGTTTCCTGTCATGTGCATGGATGCTCCACTGTCTATGATCCACATGTTGGTTTCAGTACTATATCGAACACCCTGCACATTCAATTTGAAAACATTAGTTCAGGTTAGGAACCCAAGCCTTGACTGGCTTGGGTTTCCTAGAGGCATCACACATCATAAATGTTACCCATTGACTGTTTGAGGGTGAGGGAAGCTTAGATGTCTGTTCGTTCTCATTTTCAGATAATGAGGAGGATTTTTCCTTCCATAAGACAGATTTGTGTAAGGCCTGTTTGTGATAAACAGACGACTAGCTGATGGGTTGAACTTTGTGTTCCCTATCTCTTTTAGGAGGCGTCACTAAGTTCCTCTTGAAAGAGGTAGGTTTTGGTTTAGAAAGTTCAACTTTCTTCCTCGGTGTCTGATAATAAGGACAATGAGACGCAATGTGTCCGTACTCTCCACAATTGTAGCAGGATCCGCTTTCAACTTTACGATTTATTTGTTTTTATGGAGATGTAGGTGACACACGAGTGACCTTATCCTATTTGGACTTAGACACTTCTTGGTTAGATGTATAGTATGGTTTTACAAATTTAATTGCTTTACCTGGTTTTACATCTTTTAAATTTTTTTCCTGGACTTTGACATGATTCATGTGATTTGTTAACATTACTCTTCATTTTAGGTCAGATTTGACTTTGTTTGAACCAGACCTAATATTATCTTTTTCAAACTCTTTTTCCAGGTTGACACAAGGCATTTTGCCTTTTGACTTTGAAGTAGCCTCCTTTTGTTTAGTGCCAGATTCAGTTGATTTACTTGTGGAATCTGGGTCACTAACAAGAGGAGTGGACACCACATGATCTTTGATTGGATTATTATTGATTGGTTTATATTTTGCGTTCATTAAGATCTCTTGTGGTGGTGGAACCACTTTATAGCTCAATCCCTCCCCGTTGTTTCTTTCTCTCACTAAGTTTTGGACTATGTGTGAAGAGCTAGTCCAACTATGCAGTTTTTTTAGGGAATTAACTTCTACTTCTAAAACTGCTTTTTGCTTCTTAGTGTCCTCTAGGGAGTTAAGATAGTACCTAATGTCATTAGCTTGGTTAAAGGCAACAACTTCTGTTTCCCTAAGCTGTTTGTTCAAAAGGTCTATCTTTTCTTTATAACTATGCTCATTTTGTTTCAAAACTTTGTTAGCTTCAGTGCATAGTTCTAGGTCCTTTACTAAGTTATCATTATGATCTAATAACCTAGAAAATTTAGAATCAATGAGTTCCCTAAATTTATTATAGTCAGAACAAGCATGATTAGAAAAGAGTTGGTCAGTAGTACTTACCTAAGTGGTTTCTAAAGAATCAGCCATCAATGTAGAATCTGATGATTCTGGAGCTGGTGATTCTGACGTTGTTGCAGATTTTCCTTCTTTAGGCAAGTAGTTAACCACTGGTGCAATTTCTTCAGAGTTGGACATCGCAATCTCTACTGCTATGTCTCCTTCACTAGCGGAATCATCATCTATATCTTCCACACTAGCAATATTTGATTCTCCCGGCGAGACAAACCGAAAGCTCCAGTCCTATCCTTCATCCTCGTTAGCAGTCAAGGCTTTAGGATCCTTGCTTGATGAAGTAGGACTGCTAGTGGTTTTCTCCTGACGATTGAAGGTGGAGAAAGGATTCCTATTGCCGTCTTCTTTTGCTTCACACATTCCCTTTTGAAATGCCCTTTCTCACAACAATTGAAACAGGTCACCTTTGATTTATCGAAGCCAAAGGTTGTGTCCTTAGTTGCAACCAAGTTCTGTCCGGTCTTTTTGACAAACATCTTAGCTCGTCGGACAGCACTCGCTAAGGCCCGCATAATGTCCATCCGTTCCAACTCAGTCTCGTCCACCTACTCGTAATCTTCATCAGCCAGGTGGCAGTTCCCTATCTTTCCAGCAATTAGTCCATCACAAGAGTGGGCTACTACAGCTAAAAGATCGATGTGCACTTTAGCCACCTCAACTGTCACATTTTCGAAGTTTTCGGTCTTCAGCTTTGCTGCATTGGCTTCGGGTATCATATGTTGGATACCAGACGACCCTGACGTTTCTGTCCACGAAGTAGATGCTTGAGCAGGACCAGTTGAGCTTGACACAAAGGCAGTCTGCAGTGGTGCTCCAGATGTCTTTGCCTGAGGAGTCATGTTATAGAGCGCGGGATTCTGATCATAATTAGACTTTTGGGCTCTATACTTCATCCTTAGCTCTTCCTCTCTGAGTTTCAAAATGAAATCAGTCATATCTAACTTCGTTAGCATACCATTTTGTCTGAGATTTGAAACAAAGGAAGCCCATTTCTTCGGTAATCTGTCAGCAAAGTTGGACATTTTATCTTCCATCGACGTCGTTACCCCATGAGTGTGCATCTCACTTATCAAGTGATAGAATCTATCAATCATGTCATCCAGGCTTTCCTTACCCATTGAAGAGAAGTTGTCAAACTCCTTCTTCAAAGCCTTAGTATCTTTGTGGCCTTGAGTGATGCATTCCTGTCATACCTCTTTTCCAATGCATCCCATAATTTGTTTGCTTATGTATACTCCAAGTATTGATGGAAGATATCCTTCGGAATAGACTGTGTAAGCAAAGCATATACTTTCTTTTTAGCATTGTGTTGGCCTTTTGTCCATCAGTCATCCCACTTAGTGTAAGTTTGACACCATCAGCTCCTACTGGCATGATGTACCCCGTCTCTGTAGCTTCCACAGATTAGTATCTACTCCATTTAAGTAGATTTCAAAACGTTGCTTCCATTGTCGGTATTCGTCCAACGTGATAAGGTTTGGGGGTTTATTATGATTCCCCATTTCGTTCTCCAGTAGCAGTAGGTTCTGTATACATGAGTCTCTTCCTGCTGTAAATGCTGAATACTGGTTCTCCATTTCACTTAACTTTAATTTTAAAACTAACTATTTTATGTGTGAACTATGCGGATGGTTCAATCGTACGACTGAGCTAATGCGGATGACTCAATTGGCAGAATGAACTAATGCAGTTGAACAGTCCGAATAGAGTTTTCAGTCGTACGAATGGGAGTACGAATGAGTTCAATTGTGCGTATGAGGTATGCGAATGAGTTCAGTCATGCGATTGAGTCAATCGTGTGACTGAGGCTGCTGGAAATCAAAATTTTCTAGGTTTAACGTGGTTTGGCCGCAAAAACTTGAATTTTCACTAACCCTAATTGCCGTATGCCGGAAAAACTAAACTTTATGACCAGGAGACGTCTAAGACACCGTTTGACACGAAAAGATTGCGTTTTTAGAGAAAAACGCAATTTTTGTATCAAAAACAATTGAATCACACGTAATCAAGAGCCGAAGCTCTGATACCACTTGTTAAGGATTGTATACTCGAACGAAATACTAACTGATTAACGTGTATACCGAATCAAATAGTGCGGAATCCTATTTGATTGGCGATCCAATCAGTGAGAACACACGTAGAAACAATTATGTATTGAATCTAACGTTAAGAATCGATTAGGAATCGATCTACTGCGGTCTATGAACTTGGAGTATGATCTTAGAGGTCTCTGGATGGCTAGGGTACGTCTGGAGTCGAAGTGTATTCAATGCTTTTGTTTTTCCACGAATTAGGTGGTATTTATGGGTTAGGATTGCTCATTCAGGCAACTGAACCATTAGCATGGTTCAGTCGTGCGATTGAGCCATGCGGTTGATCCATTCGCACGACTGAGTGTTCAGTCATGCGACTGAGTCATTCGCATGAAGTTGTTCAGGCGTATGGACCATTTAGGTGCATGGACACTTAGTCGCATGGCCATTCGGATGCATGACCACTGTTGGGGCGCATGGTCCATTCAGACGCATAAGAACTTCATCTTACTATGTTTGAATGTATTTAATATGATTACATTATTTATACTAGTTCAAACAACCACAAACCTATATAATCAATTCAATATGCGTTAAACAACTCATTAATAAAATATTAAACATTATAATCACAACCAAACATTTACATTTCAATAAGTACCCAACTATTACATAAGTGTAAGACATTAAAGACATATTACATTAAGTTCAAAAACTAGGGACACATGTACTTACAGGGTTCGAGGAAGAAGATGATGGCTCAGCCCCATGGGATGAAGCCAAAAGACAGTGGTTCACGCTAATTCCTACATCCACCACCACTGCCACCATATCTACGACCACCACTCACTTACCCACCACCACAGCTACCACCACCATTACTACCACCTCACCCACCACCACTCCCACAGCCACTCCACCACCTATCTACACTACTACCACCACCACTATAGCCTACCCATCACCACCCACACATATACCACCACCCATATTCACCACAGCCACCACCACTACCACCAGCCACCAGCCCGGACCATCATCCCACCAGCCATTCACTACAGGATCCTCCCTACCTTGCAGCACTTAGCAGAATGGTGTTGAAGCTGTGGGCTGCTGATGAGGAAAAAGCTGCACAAATCAGACAGCTTGTGGAGCAGAACGCTGCCCAAGCACAACAGATCGCTCAGCAGGCCCAGTTAATAGAGGATCAGGCTTAGCAGATGGCTGCACAAAGCCAAGAGATTTCCCAACTTCAAAAGCATAAAGTTCTATCCACTAAGAAGATCGAGGAGTTGGAGGATGCCAAAAAGACCATCATGCTCAGACTTAAAGGAACAAAGGATGAGCCCCTGAAGATACAAGAGGGAGATGATAAGGATGATGAGGATGATGATGACGAGGATGATGATCAGGATGAGACAGAGGGAGGAGATGATGAAGGTGCAGGAGATGGAGGAGATGATGAAGAAGGAGGTGATGCATCTGCATCGGGTGCCACACAAGCAAGAGAGAGGCGGACCAAGAACACTCAAGATCAGGGTGCCTCAGCATCAGCCCTGACTGCAGAAAAGCACATGATTCAGGACAAATGTAATGATTAGATGTTTATGTAATTTTAAATCATGTGTAATTGGAAAATGTATTAAACTCATGTACATAATGTTTATATTTAGTTAATGTTTTACTGTCTTGATTATTGACTAATGGTTGATGTATTTATGTGTTTAAATCAAGCAGAACATTCATCTCAGCATGATGAGTATGATGTTGCTCCCCTTCAGCAAATCAAGTCTCAACTGACAATGATACTTGATTTTCAAGGGATTGTTAGGAGGTCTGTGAGTTATACTCCTAAAGAAGGAGAAATAATTCATGACCTTAATGATGAGCAACTAGCTGAGATATTCTGACTAAATCCGGATGAAATTGTGAAGGATGCTCCTACAGTTGAGATGGATAGTGACAATGAGCTTAATGATGTGGACGAGATAGAGATTGAAGACGTCACAGCCCAGCATTATCCAAAGTATGATGACAACGAGGGAAATGTAGTCCCCAATCTGGGTGACACTCTAGTTAGTGATACAGTAGAAACACTGGATAAGATGGAGCAAGAGTCGAAGAAGTATAAGGATCAAGCCCAAGCCTCGGACGCCGATGTCAACATCAAAAGGCTGAATGGGCGGCATGTTTTGCAGAGATCAGAGCCCAACACAGTGCTCCAAAGCCGAGTGCCTACACCAAGCTCTACAAAGTGAAGAAGCATCTGAAGGTGTCAACAAAGATCATAGTGTGGGCATAGTTTGATGATCTTAATGTATATGCCATCAAGAGGGAGAAGGGAATCAAGTACTTCAGATTCCACACGATCTGAAGACTCTACCCGGTTTTGAGCTCAACCAGCTGGCCAAACTAAAGCTGTTATATGTTGACCCAAGAAAGATGTCAGGCTGGTTTGAGGCTGCTTTGAAGAGAGAGTACTACACCATGTGGGTCAACTTCAAACCTCAACAAATGACGAGGTATATCAAAAGGTTTGAAGTTGATGCCATTACTGGAAAGCCAAAGATTGTGCTGAAGTGGAGTCCTCCACTCAAAATGCCAAGAGTTCCTCTAAGGGAAATGCCTCAGGACTTCACTCCACACTTTAAATGGTGGTACTATGATTAGGTGAGGTGAGGTAGTCATAGTTTTGAACAGAGATAGAAATATGGAAACTATCAGGGTGTTTGACCCAATGTGGCTAACTAACTTGTCGGCTAATGATGTTTACACCTTATACAAGTGGCCACTGTTCTATGATGCGCAAGACATTGTACAAGCCCTCCAGTTTCAAAATGTTATAAGGCTCTGTTTTGCATTTGAAATACATGCTGGAGCTACAAGAGAGGAGAAGTACAAGAAGTATGAAGAACTGATGAAGAATGTTAGACAATAGAGTAAACTAGGTCCAAGGGGGAGTTTGTAGATACATGTGTACCTAGTTTAGGAGCTCAAATGTAAAATGTCTTTCATGTCTTACATATATGTAATAGAATGGGTACTGAATGAAATACAATGTGTGGTTTATGCTTATAATGCTGAATATTTCATTGTTTATTGTATGATAATGCATGGTTGAACTAACTATATAGGTTTGTGGTTGTTTACATAGTTCTTAGTCAAGAATGGTTAAGAAATATGTTTAAACTTAGTCATGTGAAGTTCTCATGCGAATGAACCATGCTAATGGACCATACGCATGAAAACTTCATGCTAATGAACCAGTTGCACGACTGAACCAGGAGACTGGATCAGTCGTACGAGTGAGACATAAGATTGACTCAATCGCACGACTGAAGCCTCAGTCGTGCGGATGGATCAACCGCATGCTTCAGTCGCACGACTGAACCATGATAATGGTTCAGTAGTACAAATGAAAACCCTAACCTATAAAGACCACGTAATTCGTGGAAAAATAAAAAGAATTCGAATACCTACACACACAATCGTACCCTAGCCGTCCAGAGACTCAAGAACACTTGTTCCAAGTTCATAGATCACAGTTAATCATCTTGCAATCGTTCTTAATGTTTTGATTCATTATTAGATCGATATACTTACGTTCTCACTTATTGGATCGCCAATCAAATAGGATTCCGCACTATTTGATTCGGTATACACGTAAATCAGTTAGTACTCCGTACCCCGTAACGGTCCTAACAATAAGAATAAGCATATAAGGCGTATAATCACATAATCAAGTATAAACACATAAGGCACATAAAATTCTATCTAAGCATATAAAATACATGAGAGAACTCATGTGTAAGGGTACTTAGTTATAGTCTAGGTCATTCTATTTCTAATAACCTAATTCCCTATAACCATGGCTCTGATACCAATCTGTCACACCCCGACTGATGGCGGAATCATCGGGGCGGAATCATCGGGGCGGACGAATATGCAATGATTGTTCATAGCACATGGAACTAATAAGTTAAAGTAATATTTATTATCAATTTTTAATGAATATTACAAACGATTAAATCATTACAAAACAAACAAGATACAACCAACAACATAAGATTTTTAATTAAACTAAGTCCAAGTCTGTAGAGATTATATGAAGAGGCTGATGCAACCCAAACACTCAAAATCTCTCCTGCATGCATGCACAAGTATACTGAAGTAGAATGCTTCAGAAGTTTCACACAAGCAACATAAATATTCTAAGTGTGAAATCTTCCAAAGCCAAGACCAATATCTTCCAAAGTAAAAGATGAAGTCTTCCGAAGCTTCAGAGACAAAGTCTTCCGAAGCCAACACTAAACGACAGATTTCTTCTGAAGACTGATAACAACATGCTTTATCTGATATATTTTTCCTTAAAGCTGGACCCCTATCTGCTACAACTCGAAATGTCAACAAATTACATTAGTTGGTGAAAAGGTCCATGCTTTTGGTAACTGTACTTGAGGTCTTGTATCTATAACTTTCTGCTTTATGTACTTTATCCTTTTTGTAATATATTAGGATGTGAGCTATAGGATGTCATAATCACAAGTCAAAAGGCAATTTGCCTTTTGACTCTACAATTGATTTTGTTTTGTGTCTAGTCAATTATATCCAGCTGGCCTTCAAAGTATGGCCGGCTATAGGATATAGTATAAGTATCTCATGTTCTTGTAACTTTTTGAATATGCTTTGTAACACTTGTAATAGAACTTAAGAAGGCAATATATTGTAATCTTAAAAACCATCTCCTTGTGTCTTGCTATCTTGTTCTGTCTCTTACTTACTTATGTTCTTAGTATCATCTATTGTGGTTAATCCAGTTTCACTGTTTGATTAGTCAAGTTAATCTCCTCTTTGTGTTTTTGTGTTGTAAGTGACCACCCTTCACCTGTCCTGCATTTGGTATCAGAGCATTCCAGGCTCTTGATATAAGATCTCACCATCTTAAGATCCTTCACACACACAAAATACTTATCTTTTCAAATGGCAGCCATTTCCAAATCTGATATGGAAACTGGAATCATGACCAAGTCCCCATTGATCACTCTTGATGACTTTGACACCTGGTGTCTAAGAATGGAAGGTTTTATTAGGTCTCTAGACTCAAGAATGTGGGAGTCTGTTGAAAATGGACCTTACATACCAAGCACCTCTTCTGCTACTGGTGGTGGTATGATCCCCAAGGTTGTGGCTGACTACTCAGATGAAGATAGAAAGAGAGTAGAGATTGATCGGAAGGCCATGATAGCCCTTCAGACTGCTTTTCCAAACTCTATATACAGAAGTTTCAAGAAATGCAAAATAGCTAAGTAGTTGTGGGATGCATTGAAACTGATGTATGAGGGTTCCTCTGAAGCCAAAAAGAACAAGAAGTATCTTTTGAAGCAATAGTTTGAAAATTTCACCTTTAAAGTAGGTGAAACCATGACTCAACAATACTTCAGGTATCTTGATATTGTTGATACCCTAGTGGATGGCGGAGTAGCTCTTGAGAACAGAGTCATTATAAGGAAGTTCATGTCCTTACTTCCTAGGTAATGGACATACTATTATGTGGTTATCAAGAGAATTGAGAACCTGAAAACTCTCACTCTGACAAGTTGTATGGGATTCTCAGTGGTTACCAGATGGAGATGAACATGCAAGGTTCATCTGGAAACTCCAACAATCAAATGGACTCAGCCCTTCATGTGGTTGAAAGGGACAACATAGAACCTCAAAATCATCTCATATGCTACCCTGAAAACTCACAAAAGGATCCTTTCATCACATTCCTAGATACACCAAGGAGAGTTATACTCATGGAAGCCCATTCCAAGAGACAAGCTCATCTCAAGCCTTTGTGTCTTCTGATGATAGTTGTGGCAGCTTTCTTTTCACCCTTGAAGACCTGGACTATATCCGTCTAGATGATCTGGAGTACATGGAGATAGTCCAGTAGATGGCTCTTCTCACTCACAGAGCCAAGAAGTTCTACAAGCGGACATGAAGAAAGTTTCCCAGCAATACAGCCAGTGGAAAGTTTGGATTGGACAAAAGCAAAGTCAAGTGTTACAACTGTAACTTGATGGGCCACTTTGCAAGGGAGTGCAAGGCACCAAGAACAAATGGTGGCCAAGCATAGTCCAGACCAAACTACACTGATAAGGCTCCCTAGAATAATAAGCCAAAGTAGCAGACTGTAGTTGTTCTTGAAGAAGGAGGCTTTGACTGGAGCTTTCAGGTGGAAGATGCTTCTCCAAACCAAGCACTGATGGTAGATCATGATGAAGCCAAGGTATTGGAACATCTTTGTACCCCTGAATGTATTGCTAAAGTTAACAGGTACAGGTCCTACAACTTGGAAATGAGATCTGATCTTGAGTCCTTAAACATCTTAAAGGCTGGTTTTAAAAAAACTAAAAATGATTATAAACTAAAATTAGAGGACATAGAGAAAACCATTTCAGTTTTAAAACATGAGCATACAAATTACAACACTCAGATCAAGGATCTCATAACTAAGCTAACTGAGTGCCATGCTGAGCTTGTGATTAGCAAAGCCAGGGCAGAAAAATGTGTTCTTGAAGAAGAGACCTTCAAGAACATGATATCCTTATCCCTGCATAACAAGGTGTGTTATCAAAATAAGCAGGGACTGGGATCCAATGATATAGCTCCTCCATACACAATCTTGTCTGTAAGATCACCTAGGTGTGGAACTTGTGAAGATGAGTTTCCTCTAATAGACCCCTTAAGTGAAGAGGATGAAGAAGAGATAGTGAAAAATCCCTCTGAGAATCTTGAAGAGGAGGATTCTAAGAAGGGCCACTATCCTTCTGAGGAGAAGAAGAAGACTGTGGTGACCAAGTCAATAAGAAAGAACTTGATCAGAAAGAGCAAAAAAAGCTAGGAAGGCTCAAGAGATCAAGGCTACTTTTAACTCTAAACAAACAAGTTTTAATCTCTATAGGGTTTGAAGTAGTGAAGACTGAAGACATCAACCTAAACTCCTCTGCTAAGAGTTCTGGTTCATGTTTAAATCATCTCAGCACCAAGAAGAAGGCTGATCTGTTGTGTACCACTGCTACACAACTTGGGCCATCCAACTCCAAGAATAGTCCCCAGCCCAAAAGGAATGTCTCAGCATCTGCAAAGATGAAGGTGGAGAAGGGATGTGACCAAAGTCAGTCTTGTTCTCAGCAGAAGGCTCTTGGGAAGAAGAAAATAGAGTGTGTCATGTGTGAAAGTACTACTCATCTTGCTAAGGATTGTCTATACAATCCTAAAGGTACTCTTCATGTGACCAAGACAAGAACTTCCAAGAGTTCCAAGAAGATTCAAGCTTCGGAAGGAAAATTTGTTTCCTTCGAAAGCTCCAAAACTAAGAAGAAGGTAAGTGGAAAATTGTCTATTGAAGAAAATTTGGTCTTGGAAGGAAGGAATACTTCTGAAGCACTGAAGTCTGCAGCAGTACTTGCAGAATCTTCCGATGGTCCGGTCATCAAAACTTCCGAAGTACCAAAAGCTTCCGAAGTGTTGACGGTCAAGTCCAAACTTTCAAAGGTGGTGTGGAAGTCAAAGAAAGATCAAGTGACTGGATGTTCTCCATCAACAACAGCACAGGATCTTCAAAGCACAACTATAGGATCTATTACTGTTGTATTACCTTCTATTTCTATTACTGAGGCCAAGACTAATAAGGCTTGGGTTTCCAAATGTAACTATTGATTTTCTTTGTGCAGGGACAACTCAAGACAAACAAAAATGTCTGGATCATTTATAGTGGTTGTTCCAGGCACATGACAGGCAATAGGTCATTACTCCAGAACTTTGAAAGGATTGATGGAGGGCTAGTTGCCTTTGGAGGAGATAAAGGTGGTTACATTTCAGGAAGGGGCAAGGTCACAAATGGTAAGCTCAACATTGAAGAAGTAAACTTTGTCAAGGAGCTTGGCTACAATCTTTTAAGTGTATCCCAATTTTGTGATCAGAGTCATAACATGCTCTTTATTGAGCATGTGTGCATTGTTCTCAAGCCCGGGGTGGTCATTCCTCATGAGCATATTCTGCTTAGAGCCCCCAGAAAAAGGAACATGTAGAAGATGGATTTGCAAGAAACATCTCCCTTTGGAGAAGTTTCATGCTTTCTTTCTAAAGCTAATAGTGATGAGTCTTTCCTATAGCATAAAAGAATATGCCATGTAAACTTTAACAACATGAATAAACTTATTATGAATGATTTGGTAACTAGAATGCCAAAGAAATAGTTTACAAGTGATGACCATTGTGTTGCATGCCTGAAAGGGAAGCAACATAAGGTATCTCACAAGCGTAAGGAAAGAAACTCCATCACTACACCCCTACACTTGTTACATATGGATATCTTTGGCCCCACTAGTGTATTGAGTCTAGGAAGGACCTCATACTGTTTAGTGATCACAAATGACTTTACAAGATTCACTTGGGTCTTTTCCTTAGAACTAAGGATGAGACTCTTGAGATTCTAAAGAATTTCATCTTAAAGATTGAGAATCAATCTGATCACAAGGTCAAAATCATAAGATGTGATCAGGGAACTGAATTCAAGAACCAAATCTTTGATACATTCTGTGATGAAAAAGGTATTACAAGACAATACAGTGCTCCCAGGACTCCTCAGCAAAATGGTGTTGCTGAGAGGAGAAACAGGATATTGATTAAAGCTGCAAGAACCATGCTGTCTGAGTCTAAGCTGCCCATCACCTTCTGGGCAGAGGCAGTCAACACTTCCTGCTATATGCAGAACAAAGTTTTAGTAGTTAAAACTCATGGCAAGACTCCTTATGAACTTTGGCGCAAGAGGAAACCCTTTATTGGTTTTCTCAGGCCATTTGGATGTCCTTGCACCATCTTGAATACCAAAGATCAAATTGCCAAATTTGCTGAGAAAGCAGATGATGGACACTTCATTGGATACTCTTCTCAAGCTAAGGCTTATAGAGTATACAATCTTAGAACTAGAATTGTTGAGGAGTCAGCCAATATGACTTCAATAAACACACACCTTATGTGGCTGGTTCTGGTCCTGATTGGCTTTTTGATCTTGATTTAGTTACCAACTGTTTTAACAAATCTTTTGAGACTGTTTCAGGATCTGTAGAAATCTTACCTGTAGTTGATCATGATCCAAAATTTGAGCTCAAAAGACCTTCTACAAATGAAGTCTCTATCAGCACCATAATGACAAACTCAACTGATACATCTTGTATGCCTTCAAATTCCAGCTCAGAGGCTATACAACCAGATAATGATATTTCAAGTGCAGAAGAAAATGATGGTAGTGGTGACAGTGATCAAGATTTTCTTGATGCTGATAACCACTCCATAGATGAGAACATCAATGATGTCCCACACTCCTTGGATCAGGTTTCTCTTGATAAGTGTGTTGATGTAGTGGGAGAAACATCAAAGCCAGATCTAAATTTCTCTAATTTAGATCTCTCTCAGCAACTTGTTGTGATCCCTCAACTAAGGATCCACAAGTCTCATCCCACTACAAAAATCATTGGAGATGTTGTCACTGGGGTAAGAACAAGAGGACAAACCCATGAAGAAAATATTTGTCTTCACTCTTGTTTCTTATCCGAGATAGAGCCAAAGAAAGTTCATGAGGCTCTAAAGGATGGAAACTGGGTTGAAGCTATGCAAGAGGAGCTACTTCAATTTAAAAGACAGAAAGTTTTTTTATGGGGTGATTGATGAAGAAGTGTATGTCAAACAGCCACCTGGTTTTGCAGATCCTGATCATCCTGATTATGTCTGCAAGCTCGACAAAGCTCTTTATGGGCTGCATCAGGCACCCAAAAAGTGGTATGAGACTCTATCTCAGTATCTATGCAAGCATGGATAGAAAAGGGGTACTATAGATGGAACTCTCTTCATCAAAGGACAAGGAAATGACATAATGCTAGTTCAAGTGTATGTAGATGACATCATCTTTGGTTCACCTAATCCAAAGCTCTGCAAAGACTTTGAGAAGCTGATAAGGACAGATTTGAAATAAGTGCCATGAGGGAACTCAATTTCTTTCTGGGAATTCAAGTGAAGCAAGTTGAATATGGCATCTTCATTAGTCGGTCAAAGTATGGTCAGGACATACTCAAAAGATTCAACATGACTGATTGTAAGATTGCTAAGACACCCATAGCTAGGAACCACTCCCTTGGACCTGATCTTGAGGGGGAGTGTGTAGATGAACACCTTTACAGGGCTATGATTGGGTCTCTTATGTATCTTACAGCAAGCAGGCCTGATATCATGTTTGCTACATGTATTTGTGCAAGATATCAAGCCAACCCTAAGATGTCTCACCTTATCACTGTCAAGAGGATTCTAAGATACCTCAAAGGCACTTGGTCTTTGGTATCCTAAGAATTCTAACATTAATCTATATACTTATACAGATAGTGATTATGGTGGTTGCAACATGACTGAAAAGTCTACATCTGGGGGATGGCAGTTTCTTGGTGGAAGGGTTGTCTCATGGCAATACAAGAAACAATCCTGTGTCTCTGCATCAACTGCTAAAGCTGAATACATTACCGCTGCAAGCTGTTGTGCTCAAGTGCTTTGGATTCAAAATCAGATGCTTGACTATGGATTGAACTTCAAGGAGACTCCCATTCACATAGATAACAACAGTGCTATCTCTATCACAGAGAATCATGTGCAGCACTCAAGGACAAAACACATCAATATCAGGTATCATTTCATTAGAGATAATTTTGAAAAATGATTAATTAAACTTGTCAAAGTTCACAAAAATAAACAATATGATGATATGTTCACAAAAGCTTTTGATGAACAGAGATTTAAATATCTTGTATCACCTATTGGGATGATAAACTTTGAGTAGGTTTTTCTTAAAACTAATTCTTATTATTTTTTAAAATTTACGTGTCCTAAGTTGTCTAGTCTATCATCTTCATAAACTCCTATTTTCTTTGGATAAAACTTATCGAAGTCTTTCCTCAGAATTTTGAAAAATTTTGATTCTTCGGAAGATATGCATTTACCTTCGGAAGAAACTCATGCCTTCAAAAACAAATAACTATCTAAATAATTTACCTTCGGAAGAAATTTCTGAAATATCTTTCGAAGCTTAACACCTGTTCAGGAACTTATATGTTTTCATGGATCTCTTTCTTCCAAAGCAAATTAACTCTCGGAAGCTTTGCTCTTCTAAACAAAGCATCCAATTTTTAATTTTCTTTCGAAGCAAATTTTTCACAACTCTTAGGAAATTCTTCCGAAGTCATTTTGTCTTTGGAAGCTTCATATTAAAACTTCCGAAAACAATTTACCTTCGGAAGATTTTCGAATTCCAAGAAAACTATTTTTTGAGCAACAAGCAAACTACTTTTTCAGAGGTGGGACCGACATTCAGATTTCAAAGTTTATCCTTTTTCATTAAACTTTGTCCTATAAACCCAACGGTTTCCCCATCTTTCTATCATCTCCTTCTTTCCTCCTGACCTAAAAACCCAAATTTCTCTCTGAGATTACTTTCATTCATCTTTCTTCATCCTTAAGCTCTCTCAAAAAATGGCCAAACTTAACCATAGAAATGATCCAAATTTCTCCATGCAGTTACACAGGCAACACAACCAAGTTGCTCTGTTACACTCTGAGAAAGATCCTCATTTCCAAAGGTTTTCTGTTTCTTAACTCTATCTAACTACTTCACCTCCCTAACCATTGATCCTACTCTTTATGAGGATCAACTACTAGAATTTTGGAAGACCTGCCAAGAGTCGTCATAGATGGGGAGAAGGCACTGTCTGCCATAGTGCAGGGGAGAACAGTCTTCATCACTCTGGACATCATCAACATCCATCTTTAGCTGGATGATGAAGAAGGTGAGGTGTTCTTTCCCAAAGAAGCTGCCAACCACTCCTTCACACAGATGGGCTATAAGGGAGATTTCTCTGTAAAGACCTTTAGGATAGGGAAAGTCTCATCCCAATGGAAATTTCTGCTCCATATGGTTATCCACAGCTTATCAAACAAGCATGATGGATGGGACTAAATTCCTGAAGATCTCTCCTTCATTGTTCATGGGATGGTTCAGGTACTCTTAGTTTGTATACACTAATATGCTTGCAAACATGGACTCCTTAGAGTGCTACATGTTCCCTAGATATGTTCAACACATTCTTAACTGTGAACTGGGCTCACAGTTAAGGGGAACAGGTACTACTCTTAAACTGAGATAGATGAAGCCCGACATCTTTAAAATCTTAAGAAAGCCCACTGTTGGCTTCTCTGGGGTAGAAACAGCCCTTGTCCTAAAAATGTTAGAGCTCATTACTCAAGGTGACAACCTAGCAGCACCAGCTAGTGTTGAACCCATAACTTCTACATCCCAACCACCTATACAACCACAAATCACCCTCACCTACCAAAGAAAATCGAAATGAATCCTTACTCAGACTACTCAGTCTGTGCAGGTCCCTATATACTCACCCACACAGGAAGAAGTGGACACTGGAGCTCCCACTTCTCTTGAGGAGCAGACCACTCCCATTCCTTCAATAATCAGTGCTAAGGTTCCTCATGCTTAGCCTGATGAGCTCATAAGCCCAAATGCCTTAAGTCATGACTCTGAGTCTCAACACTCAAGTGATCAACCTTCAGGGGACAGTTACCATCCTCAGCCTTTGGACTTAAACCAACCAATTCCAAACCTTGACTTCTATATTGATGAAGATTTAGGTTTCAGTGAGTACCATGAGTCTCTCTTTTTTTTCCCTACTCAAAGAGAGATAAATGGTCCTGAATACCCTATATCTAGCCCACATCAGTCACCCGTTACTAGGTAGACACTTCTGAACCTGTTCAGGATGTCCATATGGAAGAGACACTCATTTTTGCAAGTGATTCCATCATTAAGACCTCAACCATGGCAACTCAGCCCACTGACACCTCAACTGAGGCTGCTAGTGAGCAAGGAAACCTAGTAGCCAAGAACCTGAAGCTGGTGTGAGAGAGAGGACTCTGGTCAATCATCTCATCCCCTAATGATTCTTCTAATGAAGATGAGGGGAATTTAAGACTAAAGGTGCAAAAACTGTCTAAAACATGCACCTATTTAGTCTCCAAGGTCTGTCACCATGAATCTCAAGTGACTACCTTACACAACAGGGTCAATGATCAGCAACTTGAGATTTCTTATCTCAGGGAAAAACTAGCTAGGAGACCTTTAAGGAGAGCTCAACCAGGAACACAAGAACCTATGGATGTGATTGACCTAACTCCTAGCTCACCAATGCAAGTGGGTGATGCTACCAAAAAAGGGGAGAAAGTCATTACAATCACAAAACCTGGGAGTTCTTTAGAGAGTGTGGACATTGAGGACTCACCATCCTCACTTGCAACTGTGCATACTCAGCAACTTCCTCAAGTTCACATTGATGTGGACTCAATAGACTCTTTGATTCAGAATATGTGAAGGAAGGAATAGCAAGGCAACATCATCTCCACCAACTTCAAATCACATCATTGGATGGAGGTATGACAGCAACAAAAAAGCCCTCATCATTTTTAGAGTTCAAGGACAACAAGAGGACTTCAATTTTTAGACCTTGAACTTCTATGAATGTCTAGATCTAGTCAACATGCCACTTGTCAATCAAGCCAATCAGACAAGTTGACAGGCTGGCTCAGAGTATCCAAGACAGTATCACTGCAGAGTTTAGCTTTAGAACGAGACTCAGGCAATCAGGCAATGCTATCGGTCAACTGGATGTTGAGGCAGACCCTAAGATTAGTTTCATAGGGAAAACCTTGACTGAAGGCCTAGTGGCAAAACCTAAAAGCCCTATCTCATCATTATCAACTGTTGCAGAGATTCATACCCTTTTTGAGACACCTGCTGGTGAAGGTGTTTCTCAACCTTTCTCTGGCCAGAGCTTGGATGCTACACCAAGCAATGAAGGTCAAAGCTCTCTCCACCCTAAGTCACAAAGGTCTATGAGTGACAAAGGGAAAAGAAAGATGACATCTGAGGAGATTGAGGAGGAGGAGAGAGAGAGGAAAAGGAAGATGAGGGGAGAAAGTTCCTCTTCTGGGTCTGCAAGACTCATGGAGTCTGTTATCAGGGCTGCCCCCAGACCAAACACTCAGGATGATGAGTTAAGGGCAGTTAGGATATACTACTTGCAGACTAGAAACTATGACATTGACAATTTCATTTCTCTCCCCTTAGAGGAACTGAATGAACTAGTTGACATGGAAAGGTCAAAGAAGAAGAAAGAGGCAGAAGATGCTGAACTACTGGTACAAATGAAAGAAGAAAGAAGAGATTATATAAGTATGTGCCTACTCTCTTCCCAGTTCAAGAAAGTTCTACACATGAGGATGTGGTTCAATAAGAGCCTCAGGTAGACAAAGAAGAAGACAGGATCAAGATGATCAACTACCTGAGTACCACAGGCCTCTATCAGGCAGATGAACTTTTTCCCTTACCCTATGACTATGTTGAGTTTGAGTATCTCAAACAACTTTAACTTGAGATAGTCAATGAAAGAAAAACAACTAAAAGGAACCTAAGGGAAGAAGCTGCTAAGTCAAGAGCCATCATCCAGAAGAGCATGAAGAAGTCTACAGACAGGCAGAGGATAATGAGCTTCTTGAAGCTCTATGGATTCTCCGGAAGGAGACTTGGCCCTATGTCTCTATCCACTATGGATGAGCATATAAGGGTAATCAAACAGAAGATCAAGAGTGGAGAGCTGATTGACTTACACTCCCCTCCAAGTCAAGCTCTACCTAAAGTGGAGGTTAAGGTTGAATAACCAGAGACAACACAACCTGAACCTCCTGCTTAATCTCAGCAAGCTTCATCTTTTGATCCACAGCAGGGTTCTGTCCCATTTCAATCTAACCCTGTGAGAGAGGAAAACCTAACTGAGAAAGACAATGAAGATCAATCAGGTGTTGCAGGCTAGTCTTCTCAGTTAAAATCTAAGAGGACAAAAAGGATTGCTTCTAAACCAAAGTCAAAGAAAAAAGAAGAATCATCCATCTCCAGCCCTCAAGATGAGTTAGAACATCCAAAGGATGTGTAACTAGAGAATGCTCAACTAACTCCTACTCAAGTAGCTCCTCTAGCATCAAGAAGACCCATCATGTCCTGGACATACACCACAAATCCATAAAGGTTGCATGTCATTAGAGATCAAGGAATTGAGGATGTCTACACATGGCAAGACATGTTTCGGTTGCCTCTGCATGATCTCTTTGACATGAGAAGACATTTTCACAGTCTGAAGGATCCTAATCATCTCATGAAGAACAAACCGCGGTTGAAGTCGAATAGATGGTGAGACAGGCGACGAACAAACCGCGGCCAACGTGAGTTAAATTGATGAGCAAATGTTGACAATAATCAATTAACCTCATGTGAAGCTTCAAAGAATGTTCACGACTCAAAGCCCTCTACTAATTTCAGGTTAGATTGTTTGGAAAGTGGGTTTTGATAGAGGTGCAGGTTCACGATGAAGATGATGATTGAATTCAAGGTTTGTGTTTGTTTCAGGTGTAATTGGAGGTTGTAAACGATTAAGTTTAGCCACATAGTTGTGTAGGTTCGTTTAATTAGATTATTATTAGGATTAAATGTTCGAACGGCCACATAGGGTTTATGGCATCGGTTATGCTCTCGGTGGAGCTTTGTAACCGATGCTTTAACTCGTTTATTTGATTATTACCGGTTCGAATCAAGTTCTGAAAGAGTTTGGTAACAATTTTTGATTAAAGATCGATTAAATTTGATGGTTTTGGGGGTCGCCGGAGCCGCGCCAAGGCTTGCTGGCCAGCTGCCGGAAAAAACGGGGTGGGGAAATGGTTTGGGTGTTTTTAAACTAAATTACATATTTGGTCCCTATGATTTTGATAGTTATTATTTTATGACCAAACCTTAAAACAAAGTTTCATAATTACAAATTTGACCCCAAACCTATTAAACTCGGTCTATAATTAAAGTATTGTCTATTCACACTTTATAGAGTTCAAGTTATATGTATATATATATATATATATACATATATATATATATGTATGTATGTATGTATGTATATATATATAATAAAATCTTTCTTTATTAATTTTAATTAAATCACAAAATCTCATATTAACGTAAACTTATATAACTTTTGTAGAATTTTGAATATAATTATGTATTTTATATGATAATTAGAATTTCATAAATGTTATATAAAACCACATAAGTTTATAAACTTATTAAATGGAAGATTAAATGTAATTCTAAATCACCAATTTCACAAAATAAAATGAATAACATATTTATTGTTTTAAAATCACCAAAATGAAAAAAAAATAGTTTGAATAATATGCTTGATTTAAATAACCAACGAAACAGGTTCGGGTCATATTTTCAAAAATAGCATATGTTACTCCACATAATCAACTTTTCATCAACCTCGATGTCGGTGAGAAGGATAACAACATCACCTTCCGTCGGGCATTTCCTTTAGTGAGATACATGGAACGTATTATGAATCCCATGCAACTCATTAGGAAGTTCCAATCTATATGCCACCTCACCAACTCTAGCAATGATTCTAAACGACCCGATGTACCTCGGGCTCAATTTCTTTCTTTTTTCGAAAACGGATTATCCCTTTTCACGGGGACACCTTCAACATCACTCTATTAACAACTTCAAACTCTATCAGTTTTCATCTTTTTGTCGGCATAAGAATTTTGTCTGTACTTAGTTGCCTTCATAAAAGCTCTATTCTTTTCCAACTTCTCTGATGGCTCGATACCTCCCAATTCTTTCTGCCTGATATCACCCCAACACATGGAGGTTCTACACCACCTACCATCCAACATTTTGAATGGCAGCATGCCGATACTGACATGTTAATTATTGTTGTAAGAGAACTCTACCAACGGTAGGTACTCATCCCAACTTCAATCAAAATCAATAATGCATGTCTGGAGCATGTCCTCTAACATGTGAATGGTTATTTTTGATTGTCCGTCCGTCTAAAGGTGGCAAGTTGTGTTAAAATATAGTTTCATTCCCATGGCTTCATGGAATCTTGATCAAAAGTTGGATGTAAACTGGGTGAAGGGGGATGTTAAAATGTAGTTTCATTCCCATGTCATGCAATAATCTCTTTGATAAATAATTCTACTAACCTTAGGATGAGAATTGTAGGATCGATAAAGGAGGTCAATGCAATAGTTTCATAATTTTAGGAGAGTTAGAATACTTAATAGTTCCAATAAAGAACCAACTTATGATGAAACAAAGAATACAAGTAAAGAACAAAACAAGAACAAGAACACAATGATATGGTTTTCAAGCATGATGTATATTGCTTTGAAGTTCTTACAAAGTGTTACAAAGCTTGAAGTGAAATGATAAGTACTTAAGATATTTATTCTACATCCTACAGTCAATCATACTCTGAATGCCAGCTGCAAGCACTAATCTAGACAACAAGATCAATGTAAAGTCAAAAGGCAGATTACCTTTTGACTAGTGTGTATGACATACCATAGATCACATCTTTATCTAATACAAAAAAGATAAAGGTACAAAATTAGAAAGTTACAAACTTAAGACCTTAATCTACAATTTGACAAAAGTATGGATTTTCACCAACTCATATAAGTTGGTGAATCATCAAAGATGGTAGCAAAAAGTAGTTCAACTTATGTCAAAAGATGATTAAGAAAAAGTAAGTTTTTTCTGTCTTCGGAAAAAATCAGTCTCTTGGCATTAGAATACTTTGTCTTTGAAGCTTCGAAAGACTTCATCTTTGGCTTTAGAATATTTGGTATTGTGGCTTCAGAAGATTTGATACTTAGTGTAATTTATTGAGTTGTATCAAATCTTCCTAAGTAACTTCCTTGTACCTTATATGTACATGCTAAGAGCTCTTTTGTTGCATCAGCCTCTAAGTGTAATCCTTATAAGAATGTCTCCCAAATAGGTAAGAAATAAGCACTCTTCGTTAGTCGATCCATAATGATCCATATAACATCGAATCCTCTAGTCGTACGAGGCAACTTGGTGATAAAATCCATCATAACATGTTCCCACTTCCATTGGGGAATATCCAAGGGTTGGATTTTCCTATATGGTCGGATGGTCGGCCTTCACTTGTAAGCAAGTTAAGCACTTACTCACATAGCTCTCTGTATCACACTTTAGTCCTTGTCACAAATAATCTTTCTTTAGGTTGTGATACCTCTTGTTGGCACCAGGATGAATAGAGTATCACATCTTATGTGCTTCATCCAAAATCTTCTATCATAATTCTCCATAACGCGGAATCCGCATCCGTCCAAATCGGGTCTTGACACGAGTTTGTTTTCCCCAAACAAATTTCCCTTTAATCTTTATTGTTGATTCGATCCTCTTTCAAAGCTTCCTCCCATAACTTTTGATTCGTTGCATAATGTTTGGCGTCACGATCAGCTAACAAGCCTTCACTTGAATAGGCTCGGGTCTACCTTTACGACTTAGTGTATCAGTGACTATGTGTGCTTTTCTAGGATGATAGTGAATCTCACAATCATATTCTTTAATTAACTCCAACCATCTTCCCGATCTCATATTAAGATCCTTCTGCTAGAAAAAATACTTAAGACTCTTATAAATTTGTGAATATCGTACATTTAGTCCCGTACAAGTAATGCTCCATATATTTAGGGTAAAAACATAGCTGCCAACTCTAAATAATGAGTAGGGTAGTTAATTTCATAGACTTCCAATTGTCTAGAGGTGTAGGCTATTACCTTTCTTCTTTGCATCAAGAGGCAACCTAAACCGGACTACGAGGCATCCAAATATACGACTAGATCATCGTTTTCTTCTAAACATCAAGACAGGAGCTTGAGTCAATCTTGTTTTTAGGTTCTGAAATGCGTTTCTATTTGTCACCTGACTTTTTATTATTTTATCTATTTGAATCCCAAGGGCTAACACTGTTAGTTTTTCTGTTAAATAACTAATGAAAAGACTAATCTATCCCTAAAACTTTTCTTGTGGGATCCACCACCCACCCCCTCCATCTTTTTACCAATCAATTCATTTACAAAAACTTTTCTTTATCATTTCACACACACACCTAAATTTTTTCTCTCCTCCCTAATCTCCACCACCACAACCTCCTGTCACTGCCACCTCACGCCCTCGCCATTGCCATCGCAACCTCCTGTCGCCACCATCGCATCCCCAAATTGCCGCTACCACAACCCCGTCCTAGCAATCGCAGCCCCAATGCCCCTAATGCATCCCCTATTGCCACTACCATAGACGTCTATCGCCACCACTGACTACCATTAACACAAGACCATATTTATTCTTCCTCTAGAAAGATAGGAATATGAAGTTGGTGAGAGAGATTTATCTAGAGAGAGTGAGAGATGGAATAGGTGAGAGGAGGAAGATAGAAAGAGAAGAAAATTAAGGGTTTAGGGTTGTGTTGTTTTTAATTTTATTCAACGGTACATAGGGAGAAAGACGAAAATGTCCTTAATAGAGAGGAAAAGTGGGTGGTAGGTAACAGACAAGTCATGAGACATAATAATATTTTTAAATTTTAAAGATGCAACTAGCTAGTTTTGGGAAATATTAAAAATACGAATAGTAATTTACTCTAACCTAAATAAGGAGCAATATGTGTAGTCTTTATAGTAAAACTAGTACATGCTTTTATAATAAAACCATGTAAAATTGTTCATGTTTATAATCAAAATCCGTTTTGAAAACAAAGTCTTCATTTGAATCAAAACAGGAAAAAATGTTTTAAAACACAATACAAACTGTGTTTTAAAAATTATATTTAGATTGTGTTCATCCATAATTGAAATAAAAACACTTCTATTAATCACAACAACTCATACCAAATTACAAGTAATTTTGCAATTCATATAAAAAAAGAAAAGAAGATGACGAACAAGTGTTTGGTTGAGGACTCGTATGCAACAAGGGCTAGCTTCTCACAACAAATTATGACTCACCCAAAAGAACTCTTTTATTATCTTGAGTATAACACTCGAAGCATGTTGTATAGTTGGGCTAGACACGGGAACCTAAATTGTATGTCAACAGAATATAGTAGAAGGATGAAGATTGCTCTAGACCTCTAGTGAGTTTGTGTATTGGTCAGCCTCCCATCTGTATTTATATTGAAACATGAGTTAAAACTTGTGCCCAAAATTAAAAAAAAAAATTAAAATTGCGTTGAACGTCTTCAATGCACTTTTAACTGCTTTTAATGATCGGTCAAAGTATTCAAACTTTTCTGTTTCAAACCATAAAACTAAAAATGTTATGTCAACTAGTTGTATAGATCCTCTAATGAGGAACCCATAAGCACCAATAAAACTTACCATCCTCTGGTAGGCATCGTAACAAAGGAACTTGTGAGCCTCTCATCAAAGGAAAGATTGTCTTTTTGGCTCGCACTAAAGGATCCTCTAATGAGAGGAAGGTTCATCCGAACACCAAAAATAGCAAGGGGGTCGTGGTGATGTCAGCGGAAAAAAATGTAAAGTGCGAAGTGTGCGGTGCTTCACACATTTAGGATCCCATTTCTGTCTCATACTAAATAAAAAACAATTATTAAAGAGTCTTCCTTTTTATATTTCACTTCAAGTTTTGTCCCTTCTCCTATACGAGACAATTTTCCATTTTTAAATTCAAATTTGACGAGTTTTGACAGATTTGATTATTTCAAACATTAAACATGAAGATATCATATATCTTAAATCTATTTTGGATGTGTTTTGGTTCGTTGTTATTACGTGGAACCCAGAAGTAAAATGTCAAATATTTACTAACAAGAGAAAATTATATTTATTTGCGTTCAAATTTAAGAAAAACTTAATTTTCTATTTTGCTAAAACTTATTTTAACAAATTTCCAGCAATCACACCTTCATTTTAACAAATTACGTAGAGGCACATTGTAAAGGTTGGTGATTTCGAAGTTGAATGTGCACCTTATCGATTTTCCATCACGGTAGTTAGTTTAGGAGAACATAGTAAATTACGAAACACAACAATATCAGAATTTTGAAGATCACAAATCGTAGATAACCATTAAATGAACTTCTTACTCGAAATTTTAAAGACCATGAAGTTCTTTGTAAGAGAGAAGAAATGGATGTTTTTGAAGAGTTGGGGGTTTTATGTTTATGGTTTTTTTCTTACTTTTTGTTTTTTAATTTCTTTTCTAACAAGTGGCAAAGTAATTATTTAACAAACAAGTAACGAATAATTTAATTGTACATTAGGCTAAACACATTATATGTTACAAACCCATAGTTTCGTAACTAATAAAAATTAATAACTCAATTCGTAAGTATGCAGAGAAAGTTTACGTACAAAGTTGAAAATTGTGTGAAGTGTGCGAAGTAATTCCAACAACTGATTTAGTAAATAGACGGTTTAGATTAAAGATGAAATAATTATGCATTGAATGATTCCTAAAAGGGTAAAATCATAAACAACCTACAATCGTTAACTTTTTTGAAACTCCACCAGTTTTTTTAGACGTATATAACTTATACGACATTATTTTCTTAAAAAATTTACACCATGAAAATGAGCATTTATTATCTTTAATTTGTATATAGTATTGTTATACTTTTTATAAAAATGAACACTTTTTTTAAAAAGCATTTATGTGTTGTGCGTATAAAGTGCGTGATTATTCATTGCGTAATTATAAACATAACTTGCGTAATTATCATATAACTTGAGTAATTATAGATGTAACTTGCGTGCTTATTTTGTAGTAAGTGAGTAATTTTTCTTTGGGTAATTATACATATATAACTTGCGTAATTATGAATATAACTTGCATAATTATGTACCTGCTATGCGTAATTGTAGCGCAGACGAAACTATCCATCCGCCAAAAAACACGTGTCATGCTCTAGTGACTTTGTACGCTTCGCACGAAAATTAAACTTTATATAGTAACCGACCTACATATAAGTATACATATCTATACTATTATATAAAACATTTATAAAGAACAAAATTTATAATTTTATTTAAAATTTAAGATACCTAAAATAACATTTTAAGTATAAGGTATAAGTGATCCATACAATAGTTTCTAATTTACCCATATGTAATAACATTTTATTAATTAATACATTATTGAATATACACATTAGATTTTTGAATTAACTAGATTGAGTGTTATCTTTTTTATACTACTTTAAATTAATATTTTATATTTATATTTTATAATTCTATAACTAAACATTGTTTAAATTAAGTATTACAATGACGACAACAACAAAGTAATAACATCCAACAACAAAGTAGTAACATCCAAAGATAATAAGTTTTCAAGGCATTCCGTGTGAAAATGATCCATCATGCGGGCCAACTCATTATTATATATAACAAATAAAAATAATAATAAATAATGAAGTTAGTAGGTTTTTTCCTTAATGTTATCATAAGAAATTTTCTTTTTCAAGTAATCAAAAACCTATTTTTTTCTATAATTTTATACTTAAAACCCTTAGAGATTTTTTAAAAACTAATCACAATGCATTCATTTATTTCCTTATTAACTTACTTATTTTGTCTTATTATATTAATTTCAAATTATTAATTTACAAGCTAAGGAAATAGTAACCTTTAGGCATCCGGATTTCGGCAGCAAAAGTTTTGGGTATTAGATTTGGCCCCGGATAATCCATAGTCTTGTTTTGTTTCGTCGAGTTTGTCCAATAGATTTTTGTATTTCATAGTCGGCTCACGCTTTGTTTTTATGGCTTCTACAAGTTAACCATCAAACTATTTAATATGACAATTTATTTTTCCTATTTTAAACTTTGCTTTTTTGTCAACAATCACGACCAAATTAACACAATATTGCAAGTGGAAAAAATGACCAGCCCTCCTGCTGCGTATTTTTCGAGTCTGGCCGCTAAAGGGATTAGTTTTTTTTTAATAAGTAAGTCAAAAGAAAGAAAATAGTTACAAAAGTCAGTCAACTCACATCAGGTCTTCGTCTTCTCTTTTATTTAGAGGTTTAATACTGTCCTCTGCTTTAAACTCAAACATCTTCAGCTAAATTCCTCTAAAGATTTTATTGCTTTGAGAACATCTCACAGGTATATACTTTTCTAGCAATAAAGAAATTTTATCTTATTATGCCTTTGGTATAATTACCTTCTTATAATCGGAAACTATACACAATCTGCGATACATTTTAGTGTAGAAAATTGATAGGTAAGTATCAAAGAGTAGATCCTTTTGTACCCGTGATCTGGTGTTTTGCGATTTACTTCTTTCACCCACAAACACAATCATCTCTAAAATGAAAAAAATAGGAATGATCTAATAGCATTGATGATTAAATGAAATAAGAAGAAAATTTATCATAAATGGATAAATTCACACAATAATAATCTAGTTTCTTAGGTGTTACATTAAAATCACTCAAACTTCTCTTTTATTCTAAATTTACTTAATGAATGTTCAATGTTGTGAAATGATTTTTTTTATATAATTGACGTTAAATAAAGCATATATGAAATCTGATTACTATTTGCTTATTAATTCTTTTAAAATTAACTTGAAGTATGAAAAATAATGATGAATAAAATATTTCACTAAATTATAACTAAGTTCATAATTGTATGATTTAAGTCATGGAAAAAGTTAATAACATTGTTTTTTAGGAGGGCTACTCATACACCCATCACACCTACTTAGAAACTACAACAAATCCTAATCCAAGTCATATTAGAATTAAAACCATATTCTTTTCTAAAAGGTCTTTATATCTTATCATTGCGCTACAAATGCAATTGGCAAATAAAACATTAAATGGAAACCATCATTTATACAAGTTTAGTTTTTGTCCCTTAACTTTAAATTTTTATTGTTTATAAAAAAGAATTACAAGTAATGAAAGTTGAATGATTTCACAGAAACAAAATAAGATTTTTGAATGACTTTAGTGAAAAACTTGAGAAATATGGTTGTTGTTACAAACACTTTGTAAATCTACTCCTAAATCTACATCACCCCTAATTTATACTAATTCGTCAAAGACGTGCCTTAAACCATTGACCTCAAGATGAGCATCACCACCAACTCAATGATTAAATTAAGAAATATGTTTGTGCATGCATAATGTCCTCTTTGTAACAAAACTAAATATATTACCGGAGGTGGTTTTAAGCTACAAAGTTATCATCATGTCATAGACTCGACACGAATTAGCACGTTTGGTTTTAATTATCTTTGACTAAACATGCATGCACATTATAGGTTTTTTTATGGAGTGGAAACAAGTTGTTGAAGCAGCAGCGCCAAAAGCTGTTGAAACAGCATGGGATAGCGCCGAGGCATCAATATGTATGGATACAAATCATTCAAACTTTAAGGCAAAAACAAAGACCCTGTGTGCAGTAAGGGACGACCTGAAAGATCGAGCAACCAAGTATAAGTAGGCGATGAAGCGGACCATGGATGATTGGTTTCAAAGGGTGAACAAAGTTGAAAAGCGATCACAAGAACTTGACAGCTGTTTCTCAGCGATAAAAGACACATCAGCATGGATTAATGTATTTTCGCGAACAAACTTAAGCAGAAAAATGACAAGCATGTGCTCAGATATAGACCAACTTGTAACGGAAAGCAGTCAGTTGTGGGATACTTTGGTCCATAAAGCTCCTGAGCGTGTTTTGAAGATGACAGCACCTGATGTCTCTTATATTCCAAGCCAACAAGATGTATTGAACCAAATACTACGACGTCTACCAGATGAAGAATATAGAGCAATCAGGGTGCTAGGAATGTCAGGAGCAGGGAAAACAACGATATTGAAGAATTTGAATAACCATGAAGAGGTTGATCGTATGTATGAAAGAGTAATTTGGGTGACAGTATCAGGTGAAGAGAATCACAAGGAGAATTTGAGCATTGAAACGCTGCAGAACATGATTGCAGAAAGACTAATCGTTGACAAAGAAGGCGTAACAGATACTGCGAGAGTTGCAAGAAAAATAAAGGAAGAACTAGAGAGTGTAAAGTTTTTACTTCTCTTGGATGATGTCAAGGAAGAACTGATTTAGAATTAATTGGCATCCCTGAGGGTGCGAAAGGCAGCAAAATTGTAATGACAACAAAATTTCGACATGGTAAGCTCCCTTTGTGTTACCACATTGAAGTGAAGACGTTGCCTCCACTTGATTCATGGAACATGTTCCATAAGCTATTGTCTGTTCAAAATGATGTCAAAGAGAAGCCACAGCTCGATCGCACAGCTCGCAAAGCTTTAGAAATCTGTGATGGTCTTCCATTGATGATAAAAATGGCAGCATGTGTTTTCAAAGCAATAGAGAAGCGTGAGAACAGCGAGATCAGTTGGAGTGACGGTTTACAAACGTTTAAAAGATGGCCAGAAAAGAGGGAGAATAATATAAGGAAAAACCTGCTTAAGTTCTGTTGTGATCACTTGGATCATGAACAAAAGCCTTGCTTTCTATACAGCGCCTTGCATCCAGAGGATTCCGAGATTTCTATGGATGGCTTGTTGGAATGTTGGGCAGCCGAAAATTTTCTCAAGAGTGGTGGTGATGCCAAAAGTGTTGGGCGAAATATATTGAGTCACCTCAAAAATGTAATTTTACTCGAAGAAGGTGCAACAGGAGAATTTGTAAGGATGCATAAAGTGTTTCGAGCTATAGCGTTAAATATTATGTCAGAGGACATGAAAGATGAATGTTTGGTGAGAACCAGTGAATCCCTACAATGACCCAATGTTCCAAAGCGTCAGTTTGTGGACTTATGGACCGATAAAAAATGGATCTCTTTGGCCAATAACTCACTAAATATATCAACTGATGCACCCCCCTCTTCCCAACTTACAACACTTTTTGTTCAGAAATATACAAAGCTGAAACAAATTCCTGATTCATTCTTTCAGCATATGCGTAGCCTTCTGGTCTTAAATCTTTACAAGACAGAGATCATGGCGCTGCCATCATCGATAGACAAGCTGTCAAATCTAAAAGTTCTCTATCTGAATGGTTGTAATGTATTGAAGGAGCTTCTAGTTTAATAGGGCAGCTTAAGTCTCTTGAAGTACTTGATATGCGTGGCAGTGGAGTTTGTGAATTACCAAATCAGGTTGAAGACTTACCTCAATTGAGGCGTTTGTTAGTATCCTTCACCCTTTCAACTCAAGACAACTATGACGTGATTTTTAAGCTGTCAGGACTTGAAGAATTGATCATTGAGATTGACGCAGAAGTGAAGCAGTGCAGTAAATTGATTGAAGATCTTGTTGAAAAGGTTGGCGCACTGCCGAGTGTGCTTACTTATCAATTATGTCTTCTCGACCAAGTTATAGATGTGATACAAGTTGTTGATGATACTGTGAAAATCTGCATGCCCACAGAACAACATCTGTCAAGTTTTCTTGAGCAAAGGCAAGATCTTGAAACGCATTCTTTTCAAGTCTTCATTGGATGCTTTATTTCTCACGGAATTGAAATTCCTGAATTCTATCGTTATGAAAGGTATGCAAAATATTATAATGGTAGAGGCTACAATAATGTGATCAATAAAGTACTAAGCAAAGTACAGGCGTTCGAGTTGATAAACCACAATGATATTGAACACTTATCTAGCAAAGTTGTTGAAAGCATGGACAATGTCAAAGGTTGTTTGATTGAAAGTTGCCACAACATGAGGGCAATTGCGGTGAACGATGGGACACTCCACAGGTCATTACTGCACAACATGGAAAGGCTGGATGCAAAGAACTTGCCGAAACTGGAAAGTATTTGGGAGGGCCATATGCAACTTGGTAGTCTCTCAAAACTGAAGACTCTGGTTCTGGTTGAATGCCCGAAGTTGACTACTGTATTTTCCAATGTTATATTTCAGCAACTTCCAGAGCTCGAACATATAGAAATTCAAGACTGCCGCAGTGTTGAAGAGATTGTTATGGGTTCGCAAGATGTTAGTACATCTGGTGTCCCTAAACTAACAACTCTGATTCTTTGCAAAATGCCGGGTCTAAGAAAAATATGCTCGACACTAGTCTCGACTTCCTTAAGGACTTTAAAGATACATGATTGTCCCGCGTTGAGAGCATTTCCTTTTGATAACATCAATGCCATGACACTTCAGAAGATCGAAATAGAAAAGAAATGGTGGGAAGCATTGAGATGGCCAGATTCTGAGTTCAAAGTACAGCTTGAATCATGTTGTGTCTTTAGGTAGAGTTTTTTTCCCTCTCAAATAAGCTGCATTTCTTTGATTATGTGTTTTCTCTTTGCATCACACGAGGACAGTGAGTCCTATGTTGTCATCCTGTTTTCTTTGATCTTATAGGGGATCTGTTTGTGGTAACTCGATATGTTTTGTACTCCACATATGTATCAATGTAATAATCTGCTCATATTCTCATTTCAGGCAGCCAGCATAACAAGTTGGCTACGGAGTATGCAACATGTTATTTCTACGTCTTTCCAAGGGTAAGTACTAAGTAGCATTCGTTCTAAAACTGGTTGCTAAGATGTGGAGGTAGGTTTCTGTTCATGTACATGATTCTAGATTTCGTTGTAACTGAATTACGTACCTAATCGAGGTGGTTCAAACATTTTGAGGGCCCCAGGCCAACTATAAATGTGGGGCCTTCTCTAAACTTTCTAGGTTTGTACTTTTGATTTATACTTGACGTCAAAATTACTCTTCCTTGTTAATCATATTTACTTCTCATATTTGTAAATTATTGCTAAAAAAGCAAGAAACAATACAAAATTCTAAGTAATCCTATAAGCTAGACACAAGAAAATAGAAGCAACATACAAAAACGTATCAGTATGCTCACTTGGGCACAATTCATTACTACATCTGAAATGACACAAGCTGGAAATTCCATTGCAATATAAAACAATTGCAAGAAAACCAATATAAAGAAAAATATGACAATAGTTGCAAACAAAAAACATTGATATTTAGCGATCGACTACAATAAATCGTTAATAATCTTAATAGAAATTTTTAAGCAAGTGAATGATAGTGACACACAAATCACGGAAAAGCTAAAGTTCGACACACAAACAATTGTCGTAACAAAACAAAGACTTCTGTTACCACCATAACAAAACAAAAGAAACACAAGGAAAGCAATTGCCCAACACTCTACCCACTAACATAAGGAAAAATAACCAAAACAAGAAAACAGAAGATTAAATAAACAAGTAAAACATGGACCACATAATAGAGCCACATAGGATTCATGCGTGCAGAAAGTTTGTATTAAACACAATTGACATATGTTGTAGTATAAGGGTTTATATTGTACTTTTTTCCATTCTTGATGTATGTTGCATGTTAATTATTTATGTATATATGACTCCTCTTTGAGGAGATCAATCATTCTCATTATCATCAAGCCGTTATGGTATCATAGACCAGCTGATCCCTTCTCCTTCCCCTCAAACGTCTACCCCTTCCCCTCTTTCTTCCTCTACCCTTCACCTGACTTCTCCATGGTAGCTTCATCCTCCACCAATGATGGATCACTTCCATTGAACACTATTCTTCACATGGTACCTATCAAACTTACTCCATCTAACTATCTCGTATGGAAGAATCAAATGACTCCCCTTTTATCTCTTCAAAATCTCCTTCCCCACATAGATGGTACCGTGGTTGCTCCCCCTCCTATGATCACTCAAGATGACAAACCCGCTCCTAACCCCCTCTACTTTACATGGGTTGCTTGTGATCAACGTGCCACGGTTTTTATCAATGCCTCCCTTTCTGAGGAAGCCATGGCCGAGGTCCTCGACCTTCCCTCTGCCCGGGACATTTGTGTCACTCTAGAAAATTCCTACATCAACACATCCATCGAACGTATGCACAATCTTCGTGATCAACTTCGCCAATTAACTAAAGGCTCTTCAACCGTTGCCGACTTTGGTCATAAGTTCAAGACCATCTATGATCAACTGTCCGCAGTCGGTCATCCGGTCGACGACACCAACAAGGTTCATTGGTTCCTTTGCGGTTTAGGTGCCTCCTTCGAGACCTTCTCAACAGCTATTCGTGCCACCAAACCTCTACCAGTGTTCTGTGATCTCATGATTCAAGCCGAGAGTCATGAACTTTTCCTTCGTTCCATTCATGGTACTCAAACACCCACTGTTGCATTCACTGCTCATAACAATAAAATATCCACTCCATCTTATGGGTGCGGTGGTCGGTTCTAACAAAATGCTACCCCCGGTGGGCGCGCTCGTGGTAGGCGCCCTCCTCATTGCCAACTCTATCGTCGAGATGGACACTTTGCTAATACGTGTCCAAACCTTGCCAACTTTGCATCCCGTTTGATTACTCCCGATGACATTGCAAAGGCCTTCCATGCCTAATGTCACGTAACAAATTCAGGACCCGACTGGCTTGTTGACTCAGGTGCTTCTAACCACATGGCTACTTCTACTGAAAATCTCCATGCCATATCCGGTAATAATCGTGTCACTTTTAGAATGGTAATTCTTTACCTATCTCCCATATTGGTCACACCACTCTACCACATAATATTTCCTTATCAAATGTTCTCATTGTTCTGAATTTACAAAAAAATCTCGTGTCCATCGGTAAACTCACTGTTGAAAATAATGTTGATGTTTTGTTCTCTTATCCTTTGTTTGAAATTCCGGACCGAAACATGAGACAGGTCATCACTCGAGGTCGGTGGGAGGACGGTCTCTACATTGTTCATAACCGACCGCATGCTCTTGTTGCCACCGCCGGACCAGCACCAAAAGCCTCGTTCGAGTTATGGCATTTACGTTTAGCTCATGTTTCTTTTGACACTTTATCTCGTTTAAATAAAACGGGTGGCTTAGTTGTTACATCGGTTCTTCCAAAACTGGACATATGTTCATCTTGTGCACTATCATAAAGTCATAAATTGCCCTTTAACTTAAATGAAAAACGTGCTTCCTGCCCATTGGATCTGGTTCATTGTGACTTGTGGGGACCATCCCGGTAACATCAAATGAGAATTATCGCTATTATGTCATTTTTGTCGATGATTACTCCAGGTTCACTTGGTTTTATCCTTTGAGATGTAAAAATGACTTCTTTGACGTTTTGTCCACATTTGTTTAGTTTGTTCAAACCCAATTCTCAACAAAGATTAAAACATTTCAAAGCGATGGCGGTATGGAATTTTTAAATCACAATGTTAGTAACTTCTTCTCCGTTAATGGTACATTTCATTGTGTATCATGCCCACACGTTCCTCAACAAAATGGAAGAGCTGAAAGTAAACATCGTCATATCGTTGAAACTGGTCTTGCGATGCTTTTTAATGCTAACGTATTGTCCATGTATTGGGTAGATGCTTTTGGCACCGCGGTTTACACTATTAACTGATTGCCCACCAAACTCTCCCCTAGAAGTATCCCATGCATTTTCATGGGTTACAATTCTCAGTACAATGGTTTCAAGTGTCTTGATCCGTGCTCCTTTCACACCTACATTACCCCTCATGCTCGGTTGATGAATCTCAGTTCCCCTTCCAAAATTTTCAATCCATAAATTGTTCCCAACAACTTCCCTTGCATGTCTTCTTGGAACCTAATGTACTGGAATTTTCTAACCACCACAAACAAAACATCGAGCCCACTAGCCCACCAAAGCCCACCTACGAATTTTTTTGTGATCCATCAGACTCATCCCCAGCATTCCCCAACTCCCCTGAGCCCGTAACCATCCAGCCTGTGCCTATCAACCCACCTGCCCAATCTATGCCGTCCACTACACCTGTAACCACCGAAAATGAATCCATCCAACCCGACTCCATTGCATATATCGAGGCTTCACCTGCGCCACCATCCCCAACTGCCATAACTCAACCACCTACCACCTCCACTCACCCTATGATCACTCGTGCAAAAGCGGGTATTTTTAAACCCAAGGTTCGTGCGGATCTTGCCTTTGTCGCGTATTGCACCCCAAATTCTGCTATTTCCGCACAAGTTGAACCAAGGGGTTTTAAGACTGCTGCCAAGATTCCTTATTGGATGGGAGCTATACGACAGGAACTTCAAGCTTTAACTACTAATAAGACTTGGACATTGGTACCTCTCCCGGTTAACCAAAACGTTGTTGGCTCTAAATGGTTGTTTCGCACCAAGTATCGGTCTGATGGGATTATTGAACGATATAAGGCGCGTCTTGTGGCCCAAGGATTTAGTCAAATACCCGGTCTAGATTACTCTCATACCTTTAGCCCGGTGGTTAAAGCATCAACCATTCATATTGTCCTATCTTTAACTATCCTAAAAAAGTGGACATTACATCAACTCGATGTTAACAATGCTTTCCTCCATGGTCACCTGACTGAGACTGTGCACATGGAACAACCACCTGGGTTTGTTGATCCTCGTTTTCCCAATCATGTGTGCCGTCTCAACAAAGCTTTGTATGGACTCAAGCAAGCGCCACGTGCGTGGTTTCACTGCCTAAGCTTATTCTTGTTACAAAATGGGTTCAACTGCAGTCGGGCGGACACATCATTGTTCATTTTTAATGCTGATGATTGTGTCCTATATCTGTTGGTTTATGTAGATGACATAATTATTACAAGTAATCGTGAAGATCTCATGCAGGTGTTTATCAGTAAGCTACATAATGAATTTCCCATCAAAGACCTTGGCAATCTTAATTACTTTCTGGGTTTTGAGGTTCTTTATATGAATAATGGTCTTTTCTTATGTCAGTCCAGATATGCTATGGACATACTTGATCGAGCCAACATGAAAGACTCAAAACCCGTTCACACTCCCCTCTCAACTAAAGAAGACTTCACGAACAAAGGGGAACCTTTCAAGGATCCAACTCTTTATCGGTCACTCGTGGGGGCTCTTTAATACTTGACCATTACCTAGCCGGATATATCCTACGTGGTAAATCAAGTGAGTCAGTATATGCAATGCTCTACCAACAAGCACTTTCAACAAGTTAAGCGCATCCTAAGATACATCAAGGGCACCCTGTAAGGCCCCGTTCCCGGGACGCCTACAGTTGGTCATTCATCGCACATAAAATATATAATTTCATATAACTTCCATAAAACATCGTAGCAAAAATGACAAAATAGACATCTCATTTTATTATAAAAGCTTTTGCAAAATAATACATCGTAATTCGACTACAAAACCCAAGTTGCATTACATCACAAAAGCATTATAAACATGGATGCCATGCCAAAGAGCTGAGTAGCCGCCTCGTGCCATCCTCAGCAACTATTACCTGCCAACTGGAAACACATCAAAGTCAACGTTGCTGAGTGAGTTCAAGTTTTATAAATAAAACATACTTTTCTCTTGTTAAAACCATACTTTATGTTCATGCGATCATACATCATACATATACAGATAACATCATTATTATCTTCATCATGTATACGTTAACTTTCATTCTTTCATACATTCTTACTTTCATTCGTTCATTCATTACTTCCAATGACATATACATTACCCCGAACATTATGCACGAAGCGGGTAACTGGGCCTGAGGTCTTTCATAGACCTCGAACATTGGGCACGGAGCTGACTCCAATACCTAGGGCAAGTAATTCACCATTTATCTTTTATCTTCCGTTCCAGATCAATGCCTTATACTATACCCCGAATATTATGCACGAAGCGGGTAACTGAGTCTGAGGTCTTTCATAGACCTCGAACATTGTGCACTAAGCTGACTCTAGCACCTAGGGCAAGCGGCAAGGATCCCATTAGTATGGTCAATCACAAAGATTGGACCCCAGTGTGCATCCTTTGGGGTAGCTAACCTGCACACCGTTGAGCTAACACCTTCATCGGGTGTGCACCTCCATACATTTGCTTGCAAGCCTTCTTACATTCATTTGTTCATTAATGCATGCATTCATTTATCATGTTCCTCTTTCATTATCTTTCGCTTTACGTTACATATACTTTCGGTTCATTCATTAACATAACATGTAAAGCCACGGAAAGATAAACATACATCATAATAAGGAACATAGCATACAGTCATCACATCATACAGGGCAACATCATACATACATAACATGCATAATCATGCAACATCATCATCATGCCCAACATGATCTCTAAGGCCTCAATCGTCATCTTACATGCTCTTATGGGAACCTGTACGTCAAAACTTACATCTGCACTTTCCCCCGAAAGTCAGAAGTTAAACTACACTTCTCCTTGGGCGCAACAGACCTATTCAAGCGTATGGACACCATTCAGTCCCATGGCCTCCATGCGACTGAGCATCATCCGAATGAACCAATGCGGATGAACAATCATGCGAATGAACACCCAATCGTGCGAATGAACTAATACGGATGAGCACTTATGCGACTGGACCCTTAGTCGCATGGCCTCCATGTGACTGGACCCTCAGTCGCATGACCTCTATGCGACTGGCCCCAATCGTGCGAATGGACTCTCAATCATGCGAATGAACCTCAATCGCCCCTCATTCGGCCGTATGGCCTCCATTAGGTCGCCTAGCCCTAGCTGATGCAAAATGCAGTTCATCCCAAACCCAATCTGCCATTTTCAACCTCCAAGCTCATCTAAACCCATTCTAAGCCCAAATCGACCATCCTAAACCTTAGGGATGCATACCACAACACCATTCAAGCACACACAAACCCACAAACAAGGCTCAAACGCATTATACACACACACACCTACACAAATGGGTCAAACATGCACATACTCAAAAACCCAATTTTCAGATGTTTTCCAGCCCCAAATAATTAAAAAATGTTTAACAGAGGGGTCCTAGAACTCACACAAACGACAACGACGAGAAGAGCTTCGATTTGACTCGCTTCTCAACGATTTTGGCCACTCGAACCAACCCGAACCAACTTTTCTTCATCTTTTTCTCTTCTCTCTTCTTTGGCTGATTTTGGTAGGTGTGGGGAGAGGGTAAGGGTTGCCCTCTCCCTTAAATACTCCCACTTCCCCAACTTTCTCTCGTTGGCGAGTTTGGTCCCTCGACTTTGGACTTTATTTCTTTTTCTTCCTTCATCGGCTTCAAGATAAATAAATAACCGGGTGTTACACACCCACACTTTGGGTTCACATTTTCTATGTGTTCTACACCATCTATCCTTGGGTATTCTGATGCCGAATGGGCTAGATGTATAGAAACACGTCGCTCCACTTGCGGATACTCCATTTTTTTGGGTGGCAACCTTGTTTCCTGGAGTGCGAAGAAGCTTCCAACAGTCTTCTGTTCAAGTTGTGAGTTTGAATATCGTGCCATGGCTAATGCTGCAGCCGAAATTGTGTGGACTACTAATCTGTTGCGTGAATTACATGCTCTGCCTCCAGGTCGTCCGACTCTTTTATGTGACAATCAAAGTGCATTGTTCCTCACTCAAAATCTGGTCTCCCATAAGCGGGCTAAACATATTGATTTGGACTACCACTTTGTTCGGGAACTCGTATTAACTAGCAAGCTACACACCAAATTCATCTCCACTAAGCTTCAGGTTGCGGACATTTTTACCAAGAGTCTATCTCGCCCTCAGTTTGAGTTCTTTAGGCACAAACTTGGCCTCGGTCCCCCACCCTTTCGCTTGCAGGGGGATATTAAACACAATTGACCTATGTTGTAGTATAAGGGTTTATATTGTACCTTTTTCCATTCTTGATATATGTTGCATGTTAATTATTTATGTATATATATGACTCCTCTTTGAGGAGATCAATCATTCCCATTATCATCAAGCCTTTAGTTTGATTATGGTGTTTCTTTGTCATCTACACCAAACCAAAAAGCAGCCTAAATCAAGCTTGCACACAAGCACCAGAAACGGTAAATCAATATTGCATCAAATCTCAAAAGCATTAAATCAAACAAGAAAACTAAAATTAAGGATTACAAAATCACCAAATCACCTTTTCCTATGGAAACTACAACAACCGCCTTGAAAATTCTAGTTCCGAATTTGAATCTCTAACCACAATTAAACAGAAGCAAAAAATGTGAGAAATCGAAATTCGAGATTGAGTATCATGATATTGCTAGCAAATATCAAGATCAGTAGATTAGATCACAAGAACAAAAGATGACTCCTCAATTTCCACTTTTCATGTTGGTCTCTTATTCCCCAGTGATTAATACTAATATTCTAATCTTCTTTCTCATTTTTCTATTTTTCTTTTCCTGGTATAACCCACGAGATTGCAGCCAAGCATACAAAGTAACAAATAGAAGCCCAAATGGAGGTCTGTTTTATCTAGGCCCCAAGCTTCTTGTCTCACCTAGGCTTAAAATAGGCTGACCATGTACCTAATAAGACGGGTACTTAATACCCTACTGAAGGAATAACTAATAACTACTAATGGTTAAAGAAAGGATGAAGTTATACATTTAAAATATGATGCTCTCCAAATTTCTCATGTTCAAATCTTGCTTTTACTTGTTTGTCTCTTATTTCCTATCATAACCTTTTAAGAGCTACTTGCCCAATGCGGCCTACGATTTACTTGTTCCTTGTCTTGTGAGTTTATGGATAACAAAATCTTGTGGACTTGAAAATGAATATAATTTGTAGCGGTATTAAGCATTCTTTGAGACCATGGGTGTTGGTTGTAGGTATTAGAACATATAATTATTATGATTTTATTAGTATGAGTATACGAGTCAAGTTAAGTTTTCGGGTTTCTTGTAATCTCTATATATTATAACAATCACAGAAACCTTGTTCTAATGGACTCATAGTAATAAAAAACCTAATAATAATACATTTAGTGGTTCTATCTTGGATTGATTATGTAAGAGCTATCAATGATCGATTTGTAGATATGTGAAAGACGTAAGGAAGAATTGTCTACTCTTATTCAAACAAGATCATTTATTAAGCGGGATCATCCATAAGGTATTAGGTAATAAAAACAATGTATTAAGTATCAAGGGCTACACTAGTGACCTGAGGAAGTGTATTTAGGAAGACCAATGAATGGAGAGGCATTAGTTACAACCATAAAAGTTTGTTTTGATGTTGTAGCTCGAGTCGGATGATTATTTTTTAGTGACTTACAACAAGAAAAAGACTTATGACATTTAAATTATGTTAGTCTGTCACATCAACATGTCACCACTAAAGGTTTTCGTATCGACATGTTGACACCAAACATGTTGCCTCTATTGCTTCATTGCTAAAGGTCCAAAAAGTTGATGCTAAATCAATATTTCAGATTCATTGAGCTTGGATCTTAGGATTTATCATGTTCAGATCTAGAAATCAAAATTAAGATGGATAGACGTGTGTGAATTAAAGAACAAAGAGATGGATAATAATAATGTTATAATTTCATTGATGTTAATAAACAAGTTACAATGAGAATCATAAATGGTTGGTCAAATCAAACCCACCAAAGGAGAGGATTTCTTCTTGGGTGGTAATTTACACCATGAGAAACACACACAAAAGAGCCACACTTGCAAATGCACTAGTGGGTCTATTTATATTAATATTATAACATGACCTAGTTTTAAATTTTCTAATTATCTTGATCTTGACTTTGTTATGTTGTATTGTCTTGTATTGTTGTTTTTGTTGTAATCAACTTGGTCTATGAACTTGTATAATGAGATCTTCAGTTGGCTGTCATTATGATTTGGTAAGCTTCAGTTTATTCCATTGTTGAACCCCAACAATACTCCTCTTAAATTGATGCTTGCCAAACCTTGAATTTGAAGATCTTCTCTGTCACATGTCTTCTTGATCAATTGATGTTCTCGCATAATTCAGTGATATTCTCCCCGTCAGATTAAGCTCCTCCTAATATATTTCTAATAAAGGTTAGAATCTCTTGAGAACACTTCTTGGTATTGGATATGGGTTGTATCATTTTTGGATTACAACTCATATCGCAACTAAAGGATTAGAATGTACTAGGCATATGGTGAGGCTTTGAACTTCAATAAACTGCATGAGGAATATGAATCAATATTGAACACACTTCCATTCTTTTGAAATAACTTGATAAATGACATTCTTCAGATAATGAGTAATTCCTTGATTAAAGTCCGCCTAACTATCCGCTCAATAGTCAAACACGGGCACAAAACATCATCAAAAAAATATGAGCTCAAGTTCTTCAAAAAGGGCACCTGATAGTTGTACAAGTCCCTGTATGAATCTGTAAAAAAGTGACCAAAGTTGATTTCTATACTCTTTTTTTCATGATCAAAATGGACGTGCCTGTTGGTTGCAATCATCCACATTCATGATCTTCTTTTTTTTTTAAAGTCCTGTTCATCAGTTGTTCATAAGTATTTCTTGCAAAACATCCGTATTTCTTTGCTAACTCATCCGCATTTGTTTGCAAAGCATTCGCATTTGTTTGCAAGGCATCCACATTTGATTTCAGTGCATCCACATTTGTGCTTAAAGTACCCGCATTTGTTTACAAGTCACCGCATTTGGTGACCAGGCTTCTGCATTTGTTGCCAAGTCATCCACATTTGGTGACAAGTCATCCACATATGTGTATAACACATTCGTATTTATGGATAACACATCCGCATTTGTGTATAACACATTCGCATTTATGGATAACACATCTGCATTTGTGTATAACACATCCGCATTTGATCAAGCTTCATCCACATTTGTTTTTGTTCATCCGCATTTGTTTTTAGACTTGAACAAAAATGATTTCACACTACAGTGCAGGTCGGGAAATCAACAGCAGCTTCCATTTCTTCATCTTTTCTTTGTTTTTAATGATAATCATGTTCAATTGCATCGAATTTTGAAGGAATAATCCAGTGAATGATTATATTTCTTCATATCGTACCATATTAGAACATATCTGATGATTTTTCTTCTTGATTTTGAGATGAACAAATGTGTTTTCTTCTTTTTTGATGTTAATCTGTTCAATTGCATTGAATTTTGAAGGAATAATCCAGTGAATGATTATATTTCTTCAAATTGTACCATATTAGAACAGATCTGATGATTTTTCTTCTTGATTTTGAGATGAACAAATGTGTTTTCTTCTTTTTTGATGTTAATCTTGTTCAATTGCATCGATTTTAAAGGAATAATCATGAACATGTTCATGATTCTTCAAATCGTATCATAGTTGAATGGATTTGTTGGTTTTTCTTCTGATTTTGGGTATGAACAGATGGGTTTTTGATGAACATGGACTTTGTTCTTCATTTTTCTTCTTTTCTTCATTATTCTTGACATCATTAAAAATGAAATCAGATCTGAAAACTAGATGAATCCAACAACCAACAACTCTGATACCATTTTTCTAATCAATATTTTAAATTCATTGAGCTTGGATCTTAGGATTCATCACGTTCAGATCTAAAAATCAAAATTAAGATGGGTGGACGTGTGTGAATCAAAGAACAAAGAGATGGCTAATAATAATGTTATGATTTCATTGATGTTAACAAACAAGTTACAATGAGAATTATAGATGGCTTGTGAAATCAAACCCACCCAAAGGAGAGGATTTCTCCTTGGGTGGTAATTTACACCATGAGAAACACACACAAAAGAACCACACTTGCAAAAATACACTAGTGGGTCTATTTATATTAATATTACAACAGACCTAATTTTGACTTTTTTAATTGTCTTCATCTTGACTTTATCATGTTGTATTGTCTTGTATTGTTGTTTTTGTTGTAATCAACTTGGTCTCTGAACTTTTACAATGAGATCTTTAGTTGGCTATCATTATGATTTGGTAAGCTTCAGCTTATTCCATTGTTGAACCCCAACAGTCGACACGATAAATGTTGACGTCATAGATTACCCTTTTAATGATTTCATGTCGCAGCCACAAATGTCGTAACATAATTTTTTAGACAAAAAATAAAACTTTAATTTCACTAAAAATGAAACTAAATTAACCATCCTTTGGAGTCGACATGTAGACATAATAGGGTTTTCATTATTATTATTTTTCATAGTTTATACCTTTAACAATATATAAATAGATCATAAATTCATAACACATATTTTACAGCTTAAAAGTGCAACTAGTACAACAATTTAAATAAAGTACCAACGTTACATCTTAAATGTACCACCATATAACAATTAAAAGAACTAAAAGTATACGACCATAACAATTAAAAAACCAATCATCTAAACTTTCCTTGATTTCATTCTTTTTTCATTTTCATATTGTTGTGAGCGTGGAGTTGTTCAACTTAAATTTGATCTTTTATTGTTTTTAACCGTTCTTGAAGAGGTTGGAGATGTTGTTGCACTTGTTGTTGTATTTGTTGGTCATAAGGGTGTGCATTTGACACATCGCCACATCAGTTTATATATTTTTCTTCTTCTAACAAACACCTCGCGTATAGTTATGTCTTTCATCTAAGGTGTATTGGAGACGTTCTAATTCATCAACTGATCATGAATTCTCGGCTCACTTTGTATTCTATGATATAAGATTATAAGAAGACATTAAGTTTTTACTAAAATATAATGATATAACTACTATAAATAGATAAGAATATGTTTCAATCATAGTAACAACACTAGTCGTAACAATGTTTAAATGGGTGAAAATGACCTTAATGAACTTTAATGCAATTAACACATCAAATTAATAGTTTAAATAAGTCAAAATGACTTGTATCAACTTTAGTACACTTGATATATCAAACTGCAAGTTTAAACGCGTCAAAATGACTTAAACTAACTCTAATTTACTTAGTATATCAAACTAATAGGTTAAATGGGCCGAAATGACCCGAATCAGCTTTAGTATACCTGAACCAAACTATAAATTTAAATAGATCAAAATGACTTGAACTAACTTTAATATACTTAATATATAAAACTAATTGGTGAAATGGGTAAAATTGACCCAAATTAACTATAGTACACTTGATACATTAAACTATAAGTTTAAATGGATCAAAATGACTAGAATTACATTTAATATATTTAATATACCATATTAATTGTTAAATATCTCAAAATGACCCGAATCAACTTTAGTACATTTGATATATCAAAGTATAAATCTAAATAGGTCAAAATGACCCACACCAACTTAATAATAACATACTAAATCAAACAAATTAAAACTTTTTCTTACCCATGTTGCCTTAGTGTTACACGTGTAACATCCGCCTATTTTCAAAATATAAACCCGAACCCGTTGGGATCATTCATGTGGTAAACTTTGATTTTGTAAATTTTGATGCTTACTTACATTAAAGTTTTTACCAATTATTCAATTTATGTTAAATTTATAAATTATAAATTGATCTTTCTAATTTTATAGAATCAAATTATTAACTATAAAATTTTAACTAGTTAATTGAAATAAATTATTAAATTACAAAGTATTAAGCTTTTGTTGAGAAAGTCATTATTTAAATCACTTTGTCCATTTTCGTGTGTCAAAAACAGTAAAATAATATTCGATATAATATATAACTTATAATATAATTTATATACAAATTTAAGGAACGATGTTATTAATTAATAGATTTTAATTAAAATAAATATCAATTACAAGATTTTACAAGATTATAAAAATCATGAAGTTTTATAAATCAAATAATTTTGTTAAATTATTAAAACTTGGGTTTTAAAAGTTTGGTTCATAAATGTAAATTTTAAACCTTAAAAGACAAAAAAAATTAAAGTTTTAACATAAAATAACAGCCCTGCAAAAGTACAGGGACTAAATTTGTAAGTTTGATTTAAAACCCCAGCCAACCCCCCTGCCCCTGTTCTGAAAAGACCTTCGGCCGAGTTCCGAGAAGGTCCAATAACCTAAAATCAATCTTGTTTGAACCGTTTAGGTACGGAGTACTAACTAATTCTGCGTGTATACCAACTCAAATAGTGCGGAATCCTATTTGATTAGTGATCCAATCAGTGAGAACACAGTTATGATCACTCTAACGATTAATGAAACGTTATGAATGATTAGAACACAATCAACTGTGATCTATGAACTTGGAATAGGTCTTCTTGAGTCTCTGGACGGCTAGGGTACTGTTTTGTGCGTAGGTATTCGAATTGTTAAGTTTTTCCACGAATTAGGTGGTATTTATAGGTTAGGGTTTTCATTCGTGCGACTGAACCATTAGCATGGTTCAGTCATGCGACTGAAGCATGCGATTGATCCATCCGCACGACTAAAGGTCCGGTCTCCTGGTTCAGTCATGCGACTGAGTCAATCTTATGTCTCAATCGTGCGACTGATCTAGTCTCCTGGTTCAGTCGTGCGACTGGTTTATTAGCATGACGTTTGCATGCGTATGGTCCATTAGCATGGTCCATTCGTATGAGAACTTCACATGATTAAGTTTGAACATGTTTCTCAATTATTATTGACTAAGAATTATGTAAGTAACCCCAAACCTATATAGTTAGTTCAATATGTGTTATCACATAGTAAACAATGAAATATTAAATATTATATGCATCAACCACACATTGTATTTCATTCATACCCATTCAATTACATATATGTAAGACATGAAATACATTTTACATTAAGCTCCTAAACTAGGTACACATGTATCTACAAACTCCCCCTTGGACCTAGTTTATATTATTGTCTAACATTCTTCATCAGCTCTTCAAACTTCTTGTACTTCTCTCTAGTAGCTCTTGCATGTATCTCAAATGCAAAATAGAGCCTTATAACATTTTGAAACTGAAGGGCTTGTACAATGTCTTGCGAATCATAGAATAGTATCCACTTGTATAAAGTATAAACATCATCAACAGACAAGTTGGTCAGCCACATAAGGTCAAATACCCAGATAGTATCCATTTGGCTCTCTTTCTGTAAGACTATGACCGCTTCACATGTTCTCCAATCATAGTACCACCACTTGAAGTGTGGAGTGAAGTCCTGTGGCATTTCCCTTAAAGTGATTCTTGACATTGTGCACGGAGGACTCCACTTCAGCACTATCTTTGGCTTTCCAGTAATGGGATCAACTTTAGACCGCTGATTTACCTCGTCAGTTGTTAAGGTCTGAAGTTAACCCACCTGGTGTGGTACTCTTTCTTCAATGCAGCCTCAAACCAACCTGACATTTTCTTTGGATTAGCATATAACAACTTCAGTCGTGCCAGCTGATTGAGCTCAAAACTGGAAAGAATCTTTAGATTGTGTGGCAATCGAAAGTACTTTATGCCCTTTTCTCTCTTCATGACATACACATTTAGATCCTCAAAATATTCCCACACTATAATCTTTCCTGACACCTTTATATGCTTCTTCACTTTGTAGAGCTTGGTGTAGGCACTCGGTTTTGGAACAGTGCGTTGGGCTCGGATCTCTACAAAACAAGCCGCCCGTTCAGCCTTTTTGATGTTGACATCGGCGTTTGAGGCTTGGGCTTAATCCTTATTCTTCTCGGACTCTTGTTCCATCTGATCTAGTTTTTCAAACGTATCATTGACGAGAGTATCACCCAAATGGGGACTATATTCCCCTCTCTGACAGCATACTCTGGATAACGGTCAGTCGTGACGCCCTTGATCTCGATTTCATCTATGTCATTGAGCTCCTCATCACTTGTATCTTCAAAAGTAGGCGCTTCCTTGGCAATCTCGTTCGGGTTGAGCCGGAACATCTCAGCAAGCTGTTCGTCAGTAAGGTCATGAATGATTTCTCCTTCTTCAGGAGTATAGCTTACTGACCTTCTGATGATCCCTTGCAAATCAGGAATCATTGTAAGTTGAGACTTGATTTGCTGAAGGGGAGTAATATCATACTCATCTTGCTGAGATGGATTGATATGCTTGATTTAAACATGTAACACAACAATTGTTAGTAATTAATCAAGACAATCAAACATTTGATAAAGATGCATAAACATTGATTACATAATATTAATACAATATTCAAGTACAAAAGTTTTCACAAATACATAAACTTCTAAACAATACTTTTGTCTTGTATAGCAGGCGCGTCAGAAGGTGGGGTAGAAGATGAGGCTCCTCGGTCTTGATTTCTCTTGGTACGTCTCTCTTGACCCTGAGCTGAGGTAGATGTAGCTGCATCTCCTTCATCATCATCATCATCCTTCTGCCTTTCCCTTCTCTCTTCATCATCATTGGCCTCATCATCATCACTATCATCATCATCATCATCATCATCATCATCATCATCATCTCCTTCTCTTATCTTGAGTGGCTCATCCTTTGATCCCTTGAGCTTGAGCATGATGGTCTTTTTTGTAGCCTCCAACTCCTCAATCCTCTTAGCTGATTGGTAGTTTTGCTCCTGGAGTTGGGCTATCTGCTAAGCTTGCTGTGATATTTGCTGTGCTTGGGTAGCATTAAGCTCCGCAAGCTGACGTAGTTGGGCAGCTCTCTCTTCATCAGCAGCCAACAACTTCAGCGCCATTTGGTTAAGTGTTGACAACTGTTCCTCTACCCCAATAGGGGCCAAAGATGATCCTGTAGTGATGATAGGTGGGATGATGGTCCGGCTTGGTGGCTGGTGGTGGTAGTGGTGAATATGGGTAGTGGTATATGAGTGGGTGGAATGGTAGTAGTGGTGGTAGGTGAGGTAGTAATGATGGGTGGAGTGGTAGTAGTGGTGGTGGGTGAGATAGTGGTGGTGGTAGCTGTGGTGGCAGTGGGGGAAGAGGTAGTGATCAACGTGTACCTCCGTCTCTTGGGCTTCATCTAGTGGGGATAAGCCATCCTCTTTTTCCTCGAACCCTTCAAGGAGGATGCTCCCCCTGGGATGCTGGGCTGATCTGGGGTGTAGGTAGGATCAGTCGTAGTCTCCCAGACTCTCCCGGGCATCCTCCAACCGCCCGAATCCCTCGCTCAGTGGCAACCACCTCGCTTCCCACCGTTCGAGTCAACGGCTCCTCATCATCCTCCTCCTCCTCATCAGGACAGAAATCCTGATGGAATCCAGCTATATCCGCTTCTCTGTGAGTGGATGGTGGAGGTGTAACATTTGTGGTGGTGGCCCTAGATGGGGTGGGGCAAGTGTCTCCACCATCACCACTGTCATCATCATCTGAATCATCAGCAGGGAGCACAATCTGCTCAGTGTCTGAGTCACTATCATCGTGGCGCCACTTCCTCCGAGCTGGCACCACATAATCCTCATAGGCCAGATGCCCAAACAGTCGCCTGACAGGGGGTTTCACCTGTTTCCCCCTATACACCATCATCCTCCCAAGGGTGGTGTCATCCATGACCTCGAGCACCATGACATCCTCCTTCTCCTTTGGCAGTAAAGGGAGCTTCTGATCAATAATCATCCGCATAAAGCAAGGGTACATGCAAAAGCCCTCATTACCCTTTGCCTCGATGTTCTCCACCAGGTAGTTGAAGATCATCCTCGAGAAGCTAAACGGATGGTTCAGCACCAACGCCACATAGGCGTCCTGAATCTGATCAGATAGCTCATCGAAGCCTCCCTTCCTCGAGGCAATGCACTTAAGTAGTACATGGGCTAAGTACTTAAATTGGGGGCATAGGTTGCTCTTGTTGAGCACACCTGCGTTGATATCCCCCAAGTACTTGGCTCACAGAAAACATCCTCGTATAGTCAGTAGGTGTGGTCGTGTAGGGCAGTCAACATCATCCCTAAACTCCAAGACCGTCCTGAGATCATCCTCAGTGATCTCTATAGCCTGACCAAAAATGGAGCTCCTGATGCAGTGGGGCTCTGAGGACCTGTCGACAACAGCGCTTTCCCAGAAAGCCTGCTGAACTGAACGGTATGGAGTGCATGGAGTCGAAATAGCACGGAAGATCCTCGATCTCCGTAAGAATGTAATAATAGCCAAGAAATTAGCTGCGTTCCGGCAGGTCAGATCCAGATGAGCACAAATGTTATGCTTTGTGCTCATAGTCCAATGACTCACCATCTATTACACAATGCAAATAAACGTTAGTGTGTATCAATGAGTAACAATTGATTCATTTGACTTGAAATCATCTGTTCTGTCGTGCGAATGAACTGTGCGATTGAGATCTAGTCGTGCGAATGAGCTCACACGTACGACTGAGCATGCGACTTGGCTTAGTCGTATTCTATCACATGCGTTTACACCAGTAATGCGACGGAACTCATACGCATAGTTCAGTCGTGTGATTGAGCCATTCGCCCAGCTCAGTCGTGCGATTGAAGTTCATCAGGGTGTCCATACACATGACAGACTGTTTTTCCATTCAAATTCAAATTTTTAGCAAAACTTAATGTTAGACGTTGTGGTTTGGCTCATCAGTTTCACAAATGACTGGCATAACACCTAATAACCTTTATTTGAACAATATACTTAGTTTTATAGGTTTCTTAGGCAAGCTCGGTCTCGGTTAAGTTTAGGGCTTAAATTCGATCATTTGGGCACGAATTGATTGAACTTCGGAGTGAATATCATCGCGCATTACCTGGATAAACACTATAAATCATTAGATCACAACAATTAGTAGTCTATGACATTCAACAGAAAATTGGGCAGCGTAACGGTACTTCGTGCGATAAAGTGAGCGATTGGGGTGAATGGGCGTCTACGATCGACTCCCCCTCTATTTATACTAGGGTTTCTTTCAATCGTGCGGCTGAACCTAGTCGCACTCTTGATTTGTGTGATTGAGGATCAGTCGTTCGACTGGCACAGTCGGTCACTTTCAGTCATGTGACTATCTTATTCGGTCACCTCCATTCATGAGATTGGTTCATTCTTGTGATCCAATCGTGTGAATTTACTCATGCTTATGGTCCAATCTCATGCCTGGGCCATACATGTGGTTTAGTCATGCTATTGGATTCATACGTATGGTCCAATCGTACAGCTGGTCCATATTCAAGGTCCAGTCGTGCGAATGGCTCATACTTATGATTTTGACTTTATAACCATTTGACACTTAGCCTTTTTAACAATTGATAAAACATTTCGAGCATTCGATCATCTCAGACATGACCATTTTAACTTAGAGAACTTTTGATCATCTCAGACGTGATCCTTTTAACAGTAAAAACATTTTGTCACCTCAGACGTGACCCTTTTTAACATTTGAAAACCTGTTTGGTCACCTCAGAGGTGACCCTTTTAGTGATTAAATCCCAGATAGAATTCCAATGCATAGTCCTTTGTTTAATAACTAAACTGACTAAAAATTAAACAAATTAAACAACTAGAACTAAAGGACAAAACAGGAAACATATTTTTGTATTTTTGTGTGAGGTGGAAACTCTAAGATAGATATCTAACAAATGTATTTCTCGAACAGTACAGCTTCAAGTTATTTTGACCATAACCGGAAGGATTTATTATGGAATCATACATGTATATCAAATCATTCGGGACATGATACCAAAACCTTTTGATGCTAGATTCTTGTTTTCATCCAGAGTCACTAGCAAATTTAGGAAATCATACTAGTACTATAAGATGCACACACTGATTTGGACTTTCAAGAATTCCAGCCACGATGATTGTCAGTATACTTGTCCACTTAAATCCATACACAGACTTTTGACACAGATTGGTGATATGTTAGGTTTAATTATTTCAACCAGCATTTGTGGATTCCATGCTTATATGGTAATCAACGTTCGTCAAGAGATTTTTGAGCAGTCTACGGGTAGTATTCAAGAAGAAACTATCCTAGAGAGCTTTCAAAGAGATGCTAAGCCTCAGGTTAGTGCCACCGCACAGCAGAGAGGCACAACCAACAATGAATTCTAGAATATTTAGGTTATGCTTATCCTGAGGTCAGTGCCACCGCACAGCAGAGAGGCACACAACCTATCTTCTTGTTTGAGCAATTATATTCTTTTTGCACAGATCGCACCAACAACATAGGTTATTAGCTTGATTGCTTTTTGCATTTTTCATGTGCTTTGCTCATTTTATGGTCATCCGCACACATTTGTGGCCTTTATTTTGCTCGTCACCCCTTATTGGAACTTTGTTGATTGTGTTAACCAGGGATAAGATGATAACCCACAGCTTGTTGAACAACTTAGTTTGAACTTGAAATCACCAACGAGGTCTACTTATCTTTGTGTTGAATCTACCGACACATCATCTAATGGTCTAGCAACCTCTAGGTCTACTTTCTCCGTATTACCTTAGTAGCAGCTAGTTTTACTATCGTTTTTCTTTTTATGTTGCTTAGACTTCTCAGACTTGTACTTCGAATTTTGCATTTTAAACAATTTCTTCTTTTAAAGTCCCAAACTATTTGTTCCTGTGTACTATCATTTTCCATAGTCATTGAATCAGTATCACAGATACGATTTCATTTCTCTTAGCTAGATTGTCCTCCTCCCTCGTTTTTTTTAATGTACTGAAATTAAAACAACTAAATTTAATACTAACTTAACCTATTCTCCTCCTAAAATTCTAAAACCGAATTTTTTTTGGAAATTTTTAAATTTTATAAAACAAGAAATTAAAAGAAGAAAAAATAAAGAAAATAAAAACAAAAATGTTGGACTACACAGTTCATCCTCTGAAATTACATCAATTTTCTTTTTCACCCCATTAACCTCTAAGAGATAAAAAAATCTTGGTTTATCAAAAGCTTTTGTATAGAGATCGGCGCGTTAAAAATCTGTACTTATTTTAACAACATCGATTAAATGCTTTTCAAAACAATCACGTATAAAGTGATATTTAATTTCGATGTGTTTGGTTTTAAGATGTTGGACCGGATTTTTAGTTACGGCTATAGCAGTAGAGTTATCAACATAAATAGGAGTGTTAGAGAACTGTAAACCGTAATTCCGCATTTGCTGTTGAATCCAGATGATCTGTGAACAGCACCTTGCAGCAGCAACATATTCAGCTTCATAGGTTGACAGAGCAACCGATGTATGTTTCTTACACTGCAAGGTGACTAATCTTCTCCTAAAGAATTGACATCCCGCTGATGTTGACTTGTAGTTCATTTTGCAACCGCCGTAATCAGAGTCACTATATGTTGTAAGCTTGAAATCCTCATCATGAGGATACCACAACCCGAGTGTTGGAGTACCCTTTAGATAACGAAATATCCTTTTGACTCCGATGAGATGGTTGACCTTCGGTTTCGCCTGATATCTGGAGCATAAACACGTCGCGTACATGATATCCAGTCGTGAGGCGGTGAGGTACATGAGAGATCCGATCATTCCTCAGTACATGGTGGCATCAACCAGATTGCCACTTTCGTCGGGTGCCACATCATGGTTTATGGCAAGTGTAGTCCCAGCTGCCGAAGCATTCTCCATATTGAACCGACTGAGAATATCGCGTACATACTTGGTCTGATATAAGAAAATTACCTTAGGTGTGTGATCCACCTGTAACCCGAGAAAGAACTTCATCTCTCCCATGGCACTCATAACTGCTTCAAATTCTTTACATAGTTCTTCGTTTTTGGAACCGAAGATTATGTCATCAACATAAATTTGAACACGCAATAAGTCACCATCCTTTTCTTTGATGAATAGTGTACAGTCAATCACTCCTTTGCGAAATCCGGGTTTCACAAGATGAGTTGTGAGTTTTTCATACCATGCTCTTGGGGCTTGATGGAGCCTATAGAGAGCCTTGTCTAGTTTGTAAACTCTGTCCGGATGATACGGATCCTCAAATCCTTCGGGTTGACTGACATACACCATCTCCCGGATTTCACCATGAAGAAATGCACTCTTTACATCTAGTTGATATACTTTAATCTTCATGTAAGATGCATAGGCTAGGAAGATACGGATTGCTTCCATTCTCGCCACAGGTGCAAAGACTTCATTGTAATCAATCCCCTCGACTTGTCAAAATCCTCGAACTACAAGTCGAGCCTTGTTTCTGATTATGACACCTTGGTCATCTTTCTAACATTTCAAGACCCATTTGGTGCCAATGACCTTAGCACCTTTAGGTCTATCCACTAGTGTCCATACACCTAACTTCTTGAACTGAAGAAGTTCTTCTTGCATGGCACTCACCCATGCCTCGTCGTTAGGGCTTCACTGACATATTTTGGCTCAAATTGAGACAAAAAAATCGATACGCACCATCATGAAGATATCCCTTTTCCATTACCGAGGCATAATTAGCTGAATATAGCTGATTTCTTGTCTGAACTCCTGATCGTACATCTCCAATGACATTGTCCATAGGATGATAAAAATTTAAGCGTGATCTAGGAGTGGTGGGTACAACTATCTCATGATCCAGATTATGAACAGCAGGTTCAGTATCTAAGGCAGTGGGAGTGTGAGGTTCCGAAGAGTCAGAGGCATCAATGTCAGATGCTTGTGAACTTGCAGTAGTAGGAACCTGTTTCTCCTGATCCACCTGATCATTTGCCACGTCTTCATTGTCAGAGGATGAGTCACTTACCTCAAGTGCTCCCCTTGAAGAACTAGTAGACTCAGCTTATGTCGCTGAGGTTGTTGGGTCCAGTGATGGTGTATTTAACTCTTCGTACATCATTCTGGTTGATTACTCATCCTTAGAAGGGAAGAGAGGAATGTTGACGGATTTAAAGAATCCATCATAATCGAAAAAGAGAGAGGGTCCTTTTCCAGCAAGAGGAGTGGTGTATCTCTGTACATCAACATTGCACCACACTTGAACTTGACCCGTTGAGTTGTTGTAAACTCTCTTATTCGGTATGTTGTGTCCTAAGAAAATCCTTTCTTCGGCCTTCTCGCTGAATTTCCCTGACTGAGTTTTCTTCAGCAGTGTACAAGGTGCTCCAAATGGTTTGAGGTACTCAAGATTAGGTTTACGTCGTTGGAATAACTCGTAACATGTCTTACCATGATGCTTGACCACCAGGGTTCAATTGAGAGTATAACATGCGTTAGCTACTGCCTCGTTCCAAAATTGGATAGGCAGTTTCGAGTCTGCTAGCATCGTCTGGGCTGTCTCTATCAAGCTTCTATTCTTTCTCTCAGCAACTCCGTTCATTGGAGGAGTGTAGGCAGATGTGAACTGGTGCATAATTCCTTTTTCTTTGTAGAATGCCTCCATCCATTGATTCTTGAACTCGGTGTCGTTGTCTGAGCGAACTTGCCTTACCTTTAGCTTGTAGAGTGACTCCAATGTAGTTACTAGCTCTTTGAATGATTCAAATGTCTCTGATTTGGATTTTAGAAACATCACCCAAGAGAATCTTGAGTAATGATCCGTAACTACATAGCAGTACAAGTCGCCGATAATGCTCTTTGTACTGACTGGGCCAAACAGATCCATGTGAAGGAGCTCAAGAGGCAGATCAATTGAGTGAATTTTCTTTGCCTTATGAGACTTCTTCGTCTGTTTGCCCTTCTTACTTGCGACACAAAATATTGATTGGGTTGTCATTAATTGGTTTGCATTTAACATTCAACAAGGTCTCATGTGGTGGTGGAATCACTTTGTAACCCAAACCCTCCCCGTTGTTGCGTTCTCTCACTAAGTGCTGGACTATGTGAGAAGAACTGGTCCAACTGTGCAGTTATTGTTTTAAAGAATTTACTTCGACTTCCAAAACTGCTTTGTGTTTCTTAGTTTCTTCTAGAGAGTTTAAATAGAACTTTATGTCATTTGCTTGGTTAAAAGCTACAACTTCGGTTTCCCTTAGTTGTTTATTTAACTGTTCTATTTTCTCTTTGTAACTGTGCTCATTTTGTTTTAAAATCCTGTTTGCTTCTGTGCACAGTTGTAAGTTATTTACTAAGCTATCATTATGATCTAATAACCTAGCAAATTTTGAGTCTATGCTTTCTCTAAATTTATTACATTCATTACAAGCATGACTATTAAACAGTTGGTCTTTGGTACTTACCTGAGAAGATTCGATTGAATCAGCCATCATAGCAGAGTTTGACTTTTCTGGTGCTGGTGATTCTGAACATGTTGAACTTTGACCTTCTTCATTTAGGTGATTGACTACATTTGCAGTTTCTTCATTATTCGACATCACGAGTTCCACTACTATATCACCTTTGCTTGCAGAGTCATCATCCAAACCCACAACACATGCAATGTTGGATTATTCCGGAGATACAAACCGAAAGGTCCAATCTTGCCCTTCGTCATCTTGAGCAGTCAAGGCCTTAGGATCCTTGCTTGATGATGCAGTAATACTTGTGGGTTTATCTTGGCGATTGAAGGAGGAGAACGGATTACCATTGCCTGTCTTCTTGGGCTTCACACATTCACGTTTGAAGTGCCCTTTCTCTCCACAGTTAAAACATGTAACTTTGGTTTCGTCAAAACTAAAAGTTGTATCCTTTGTGGCTATCAAGTTCTGTCCTGTCTTTTTAACAAACTTCTACATCCTCCGGACAGCACTAGCAAGAGCCCACATAATATCCATCCTTTCTAGCTCATTCTCATCTACTTGCTCGTAGTCTTCATCTGAGAGATGGCAGTTTCCTATCCTTCCTGCAACTAAACCATCATAGGAGTGAACGACAACTGCTAGGAGGTCCATATGCTCCTTTGCTACCTCTACAGTCACATTACTGAGATTCTCGGTCTTCAATTTTGTAGCGTTGCCTTCAGGTTCTATGTATTGGGTGCAAGATGACCCTGACGTGTCAGATCCTGAAGTAGTGGCTTGGGATGGAGCAGCTGAACTCGATATGAATGCTGTTTGAAGTGGTGCTCCAAACGTTTTTAGTTGAGGAGTTGAATTGTACAATGAGGGGTTCTGATCATATGAACTCTTTTGTGACCTGTACTTCATCCTCAACTCTTCTTCTCTCAGCTTCAGAATGAAATCGTTGATATCCAACTTTGCCAGCATGTCATTCTATCTGAGCTTTGATACAAATGAAACCCATTTTTCTTGCAAGCCATCTGCGAAATTCGACACCTTGTCTTCCATGGACGTAACAACCCCATGAGTGTGCAACTCACTCATTAAGTGGTAGAAGCGGTCTATAACATCATCCAAACTCTCCTTACCCATCGATGAGAAGTTATCGAACCCCTTCTTCAAAGCCATAGCCTTTAGAGGATTTAACGATGCATTCCCATCATACCGTTTTTCCAAAGCATCCCATAGCTTCTTTGCTTGCTTGTTCTCAGAAAACTGATGGAATATATCTTTAGGAATTGACTAAGTCAGCAAAGCATACACCTTCTTCTTTGCATTGTACTTTACCTTCTAGCTATCAGTCATGCCACCTAAGGTAAGTTTAACTCCATCGGCACCAACTGGCATACTATACCCTGTCTTGATTGATTCCCACAAATTAGGATCAACTCTATTTAAGTATATCTTGAACCTTTGCTTCCATTATGGGTAATCATCTAATGTTATGAGCTTAGGGGGCTTATTGTGATTCCCAAATTCATTTTCCAGAAGCAATAGATTCTGGATCCGTGAATCCCTGCCTGCAGTGAATGCTGAGTACTGATCTTCCATTTCTATTTACTTTGACTTTTAGAACAAACTGTTTCACTAGTGCGAATGAAGGGATGCGATTGGGCTAACCATGCGATTGAACAATGCGGATGGCTCAACCATGCGATTGAACAAATGCGGATGAGTCAATCGCGCGATTGAACAAATGCGGAAGAGCAATGCGAATGGGGTGTTCAGTCGTACTAATGGATGAACGACTGAGTTCAATCATGAGTATGGGAGGTGCGAATGAGTTCAGTCGTGCGATTGAGTCAATCGTGCGATTGAAGCTGTTGGTTTTTGAAAATTCGAGGGTTTTTGGTACTTTGACATAAAATTACGAATTTTCACGAACCCTAATTTGCCGTAAGCCGAAAAACGTGAACTTTTAGACCTTAAGACACTGAAAAACATTGTTTTACCAAAAATATGGTGTTTTTGACTGCAAAAACGTGATATTACACAAAAAATGATTGAATCACACGCAAAATCACGAGCCAAAGCTCTGATACCACTTGTTAGGACCGTTTAGGTATAGAGTACTAACTAATTCTGCACGTATACCAACTCAAATAGTGCGGAATCCTATTTGATTGGTGATCCAATCAGGGAGGGCACAGTTATGATCACTCTAACGATTAATGAAACGTTATGAATGATTAGAACATGATCAACTATGATCTATGAACTTGGAACAGGTCTTCTTGAGTCTTTGGACGGCTAGGGTACGATTGTGTGCGTAGGTATTCGAATTGTTAAGTTTTTCCATGAATTAGGTGGTATTTATAGGTTAGGGTTTTCCATTCGTACGACTGAACCATTAGCATGGTTCAGTCGTGCGACTGAAGCATGCGATTGATCCATCCGCACGACTGAAGGTCTAGTCATGCGACTGAGTAAATCTTATGTCTCAATCGTGCGACTGATCCAATCTCCTGGTTCAGTCATGCGACTGGTCCATTAGCATGAAGTATTCATGCGTATGGTCCATTAGCATGGTGCATTCGCAGGAGAACTTCGCACGATTAAGTTTAAACATGTTTCTCAAACATTATTGACTGAGAATTATGTAAACAATCACAAACCTATATAGTTAGTTCAATATGCATTATCACACAGTAAACAATGAAATATTAAACATTATATGCATCAACCACACATTGTATTTCATTCATACCCATTCATTTACATTTATGTAAGACATGAAATACATTTTACATTAAGCTCCTAAACTAGGTACAGATGTATCTACAAATCTATTTTAATTCGATCAAATCGTATCCCTCGTGTCGCAATCTAGTTTCGAACTCATGACTAGTTCCAATTAGAATAATTGTAGTGTTCATGTAGTCAACCCGTAACCGAAATGTTCATCTTAAATCTACTTCAGTTCAACATGAATCTTAATCAAATAAATGAATTCTCTGACTTGTAACGTCTTTGAGATTGTTTTGAGCATAATTACCACATCAATTTAGTCAAATAACGCTTGAATCATTCAACGCCCAACTCGAAACACCCGATTCAAAACCTTAACTTGTTTAATCGAAACAATCAAAATTTAGGCTATATAATTGTGGGCAAACACTTGAATCAATACCTTTTAACTCTATTGATACCCAATTTCATTCAAATACACACAAACACTAAAATCGATTAACATATACATCGTCAACCTGCAACTATACCAAAAGACCCATTCCGAGCACGTTTGGTTACAATAATAGAGGGCTTTCAATTATTACCACCCTTAAAAGCTTTCCATATGATTAATTTCATCAACACAACATCATCTTTGAGGATTCGATCTCGTTGATTTCACGACTGTGTTCTCATTGTACAATCACCAAATTGATTTTAATTAGGTAATTAAATACATACATATACTCGATTTCACATGTGGAATCAAAGCCCCATATTTGATTATATTAACAACATCAAATTGATGTTCAATTTCGTTCAAATCGAATTAGGGTTCATGAGGATTTGGGAGAATTAAACAATTTATGTTTTTAAAATTTCAAAGAGGCTTCTTAGCAGATCTGGGCTTTATCCCAATCGGTTACCACTTCATCCTTGTAAGCAAGAGGTCTCGGGTTCGAACCCGGCCTCCGATAATTTTTTTTAATGTCAATTTTATGTATTTAAATTTCAAAAACTATATTAACATGTTATTAAATCAAAATAAAAAGTATTTTGTTAACTAAAACATTTCAAAAATTATAAAATTAATTTTTAAATATTTTAAAACTTATAATTTTTTAGTTACTTTTTAAAAAATAACAAAGGTTATAAAAACATTATTAATTTATTTATGTGATTTTAATATAATAAATCTATTATATCTCAAAATTAGATTATTTCAAAACATTTTAAATCTACAAACGGTTACAAATACTTTAAATAATTAATTATTCAAATAAATATTTAAATAAGTGATTATTCAATTATTTATTTACCCATGTTATATCATAAATAGTTATTAAATTAATTATTTCTTTTTACACTTATACTTAGTCTTTAATAAATCAATTATTATAAATTAAATTATTTAATTTCACTAATCATTCATCATCATTATTAATCTTAATCATTTAGTTGATTTCAAAACGTAATTGATTATATTATTTTATTTAAATTAATTATTAAAACCCCAAATTCCAATTGGAACTCTAATTCATATTTAGTCGTTAAATCATATCTTTATTCTAATCCTAAGACATCAAATCTTAGATTGAATCGTGAAGAAATCGTTAGAGCAAATCTTATTTTTTTATTATTATCTAAAGTGCATCTTACATTATGTGAGTTTTTCATACCCTTTTTAATTTTATTTCACACCTTTTGGGGTGAAACATATTAACCATATACATATACACTTGTAAAATATCTTGATACTTGTAATGCATAAGCAATTCCTTTATTATCTTGTTATGGTTATTTGAGATATTTGTGAGCCTTATATGATAGTCATCTTGTAAAAACAATCATTAACTATTGCTAGCCTAGCGACATCATAGATCTATGGGCTTGACAAGCCTATTTGGTGCTAAAGCCGAGGTTATTTCCAGCTCCTGATGATGTATTCTTGTCCATTATGGGAACAAGTACACTTAGCTAATCGTATATCTTATTATGGCCAATCTTTTATCAAGGTTTGATTGTATCATTATGCTATCTATATTCTTGCATTATTTCTTAACCTATATCTTGAATTGCCTCTTAAAAGTTGTTTTTATACGTATGTACAAATTCAAGGGAACTCGCCAACATTATATGTTGACCGTATTTTTAACATGTTTCAGGATTGCTATTTTGAGGACTTTTTCTTGCTCATATAGGACTTGGACTAGTTTAATTAAAGCTTTTATTTTGTTGCTTGAATCTTGATTGTATTGTAATGATTTATTTGTTTAGTACTATTCAATGAAAAATGTCATTTAATATCATTTCAACTTATATAATTTCATGAGCTATGAACAATCATTTCACATTCATCCACCCCGATGATTCTGTCATTGGTCGGGAGTATGACAACACCATACCCTATTCTTGGAATGCATTTGTGTCGAACCCTCAATATAATTCGTTTGACCGGTTGTTTGTGTAACATCCCATATCGGTTGGGAGGGGGAACAAAAGTCTCTTTATAAGGGGTTGGATACCTTCTCTATCAAATGCGTTTTAAACCCATGATGGGGGTATTCTTCCCAAGTAGTGGACAATATCTAGTGCGATTTCTTGCTTGTTATAGTTGGTATCAGAGCCAGGGTTGGTACGGTGTGCCAGCGAGGACGATAGTCTCCCAAGAGGAGGAAAATGTAACATCCCATATCGGTTGGGAAGGGGAACGAAAGTCACTTTATAAGGGGCTGGATATCTTCATAATGAGACATGTTTTAACCTCGTGATAGGGGTATTCTCCGTAAGTAGCGGACAGTATCCGGTGAGGTATCCTGTTTGTTACAAAACCGATTAAAAGGATGTTTCTAAATCCTTTCATTGGTATCAGAGCATTGTGCTCCTAGGAAAGGAATACATGGTGAATTACTCTCTGTCAAGAATTGAAGGGATGGAAGACCAATATATGGATAGGGGTGTTAATGGCACAGACTTTTCAATGATGAATCAAGGGTTCCGATTTGGTTTGGGGGACCAGGATTAATTGAACAATTACGATCGAGAGGATAGTGGGGGATTCAAATGTGGAAAGTTTACACATCATGGTAAATGATTTCACAATTAATCACGCGATTCAAGTGGAATATGGACTTAATTCGGAAACAAGAAAATTTAAAACTTGGCTAAGGGAAGACATGGAAGAAGATAAATCTGAAATAATACATGCCCCTATTGCAATCCGCTCGGTAAGCTCAAAGAAATTTGCAAGAACAGGATCCAATTCTCAAAGTTCTTGGTGAAAGGAACAAAAATAGAAACCAGAATGACATGTGGTATGTCAGCCTATATCATAAAAACATACCTAATGAAATGGAAAGATTTTTAAAAGATTAAAGAAGTCTTTTGGAATTGATACTTACTTGCCAGATTTTACAAAAGGTTATTTCCAAAGGAAAGGCCAAATTGAATTAAATTTTAGTGAGAACACACAACTCACTAAATCTGTTTATTACATTTCCACAACGAAAAGGAATGTTCTTAGCCTTGAACACTTGGCTTGCGAAGGATTCAAAGTAACATTAGAAGAAACCATGTGATATATATCTAAAATAGTTGAAGAAAAGATTAATAGGGAATCCAAAATCATCATACAAAAATTAGATGATGGTCATGATTCCACTATGAAATGGGAAAATATTAAGATAGCATTTGGTATGTAGGAATGAGGGGCAGAATGGAATGAATCATTGAGGGTGAATGAATAAAGACATGTCTGGTTGGTGGAGATAATAAAATGAACTATTATGTAGTTGATTCCATTTCCTCAAATTTATTACATTCACTTCCCCTTCTTTTTTTAATTCCATCCATCCTTTCATCATTAGTCCCCAACACCACCCACTCACCCACCACAACAACAACCACTGACCACCAAGATCGCTCGACACCAGAAACCACCACCCACCACCCGCCATCGGCCACCACCACCTTAGGATCACCATTGCTAGAAACCACTGAAGGCCACCACCACCAGCACCGGAAACCACAACCGCCGGAAACTACCCTCGGGCCACTGTCGTTGCAAACCACCCTCGGGCCACGATCACTGCCGCCTGAAATCACCACCGTCGGAAACCACCACTGGCCACCACCACCGTTGGAAACCACTACCAACCACCGCCACCGCCGGGAACCACCACTGGCCACCACCACCGTTGGAAACCACTACCAACCACCGCCACCGCCGGGAACCACCACTGGCCACCGCCACCTCCAGGAACCACTCCAAAGGTGCAGGATCGATGTTAGTCACTTAACACTTTGTTTTTCTCTCAAACTCACCTAAAACAACACTCGGGTTAAGATAGAATCAGTAAGAGTTGATCATAATATAGAAAGTATTAAAAGAACATAGGAAGTAATTTTCAAGGTACTTTTATATATTGCTTCTCAACTCAATAACACAAGACTCTTACAAGCAGTGTCGAATGAGTTACAAAAAGAACCTATATGTAATACTACCTACAACTGGATATACTTTCTTACCATCTGGGATCCTATAACTAAAGTCTATACTACAAGACTAAAGTTTAAGGTATCTTGGATAAAGTCTTATCTAAGATTTGGTAGTCAGGACATGTCCCTGACTTACCTTTTGTCACCAACTAAAGTTGGTAACTTGTACTATCATGAAAAGGTGAACAGTGGAATAAAGTATGGTCAAATACATGGATTTTTAGGAAGAAGCCATACAGTATCAGAGGTCTACAGCGGAGTGTCAGAGACCATACTTGTGTCCACTGGTTCATAGCAGTGTCTTCCGAAGGTTAAATGGCTTCAGAAGAGTAAGTACTTCCGAAGCCACTTATACTTCGGAAGAGACTGCTTCTTCCAAGGCTTGGACACTTCTTCTTTTCATCATACTTTGGAAGTAGTCTTCAGCTATTTTCTAAGACTTGAACTTCGAAAGTATGCACTTGACTTCAGAAGTAGAGTTCTATCTTCGAAAGTTGATCTTTCACTTTGTCTTCGGAAGAACTCTGCAACCTTCGGAAGTTCCATGCTAAGCTTCAGAAGCATTTACATGCAGCACCAAAATTATCTAAGTGACTTAGTTTTGGTTGCATTAGCCTTCTTTTTGATCCAACAAACTCCCCCTAGGCTGATGCTACCAAAACTTCACTTGTTTCTGCTTCTCAAAACTTTCAGCACCAAGGAGAGTAAATATTTGTCTGTCTCCTTGTTCTTCCCTGATGTGGTACTGGGAAGTTTGTATAGATCCTTGGTAGACAGGAAATCCAGTCTATCACCTTGGATAACATGTACCCTCTGTTGTTGCCCTTTGAAAGAGTTAGTTCATGGGAACTGTAATCATATTCCCATCTAACTATAGGTTCCAATTCTGGACCTAGTTCATGGGAACTGTAATCATATTCCCATCTAACTATAGGTTCCAATTCTGGACCCCCCACCATCCGTAGAAAGGCAGTGCCTTTGGTAGGAGGTCTTTCCTTGTCTTCCTGTCTTCTCTATCTCAACTCTTCTTCAATCTTGGCCTTTGCAATTAGCTCAGCTAGGTGAAGGCTGCTGAGATGATTTCTGATAAGTGCAGCAACTTTAGAGTTGGAGGGATTGGAGAATGGCTTCTCTGCTAACTCAGCAATATCAAACCTGCTGGAGTGTAGCAAAAAGGTTGCATTAAGTCTATTGACTTCGCCATTTTCCCTTTCCATAACAAAGTTGTGAGAAATTTCATCGAACCTCCACTGGACTATTTTCTTTTTAGGCATAAGAGACTGACTGGGAATCTTGTCCTCTTTCTTGGTGTCCAGCAGAGTCACAAGTTTCCTTCTAAGTTTCTTCTCTTCATCATTTAATGAATCTGAGTTGAGGCCTAGAAGTCTAGCTGCCTGGTCCAGTGTTCCTCTAGGTAAATCAAGAAATTGATCTCTTGTGAGGAAACAACAGTATCCATCAACATAGGTAATGTTGACAAAATCTTCATCACATGAGACTTTGCTCAGAGTTGTGCAGTTGATGAGCTTGGTCTTGATTACCTTGAAATCCTCAAGAGAGAGATGTTGAGAAGGCTAAGGGGATGGTTTGGGTGGTTGTTGGGTAGGTTGAGATTCAGAGGTTCTGGAGAGAGTTTTAGGTTGGAGGATGGGAAGTTTAGGTGGTTGTGGTGAGAGAGTGGATGTGGGTAAGGATGTTGGTTTAGGGGTGAAGGGTTCGGTTTTAATGGAGAAGTGTAGGGGTGAGGGTTCAGGTTGTGGTGGAGTGGTTGTAGTGAAGGTCATCCCCTTTACCCTTCTGTACATCTCTTTCTTCTTTCCCAACCGGATGTCAGCCTTGATTTCACTGACAATCTGTTGGAGTGTCTTTTTAGACATGGGACCCACCTGCCTTCCAAAGAAGCCATGGGCCCGAAGATAGTCTTTCATTCAGGCCTTTTCACTGAGCTTCCTGGTTGCAGTGTCCCTAGCTTTTTCTTCCTTCTTCTTCTTCTCCTTTGCCTTTTCTCTTGCAGCCTTCTTTCTTTCTTTCTCCATTTGATCCTGCTCTTTGTTGTAGTGCCAGAGGATTGTCTCATCATTGGTGGAGAAAGTTCTTGAAGATTAAAGCCTCTGGAGAGTAGGAAATTTATCCTGTCTCCCCTCTGCTGCAGCTCAACTTCCTTCTGTTTTTTCTCCTTTCTCCAAGGCCAACCTGGCTTCTTCTTCAAGTTTCAACCGGGTTGCCTTCTCCAGATTCACCAGCTCCTCTAGTGGTAGCATGAGTGTCTCTTCATTGGCAGCTCCCATTTGGATAAGCTGGTCAATGATCTCTTCCCTGTTCTTATTATTAACAGCCTCTTGATTGGCTGCAGTTGCTTTTGTGCTGGCAGCTAGCAACTTCTCAGTTGGAAGTCTTCCTTTCTTCTTAAGTTTCTCAATCTTTTTCGCTTCTTGAAGCTCTTTCACAGTCATCTTTCTTTTCCATTTATCCTTTGAAGAGCCTAAATGAGGTGGTTCTTGGAGAGTGGATTCTGATTGTAAGAGAGGTAGAGATGGTGTCTGGGATGGAGGTAGAGTCAGAAAGTCCTCGGTATTCACCTCAGATGCCATTTCAAGGATTGCATCTGTGATGATCAGTTCCTCGAACATTTTAAACAGTCCTTCCGCAACTTCCATTTCAGCTTCGGAAGATTCAACTTGTTCTTCCGAGGCTTTAACTTCAGCTTCGAAAGTTGGAGGAGATGCAGATTTTGTCCCAACTATTTTAGTTGCTGGGCTATCAGTCCCTTTTTCCCCTTCGAAATGAATCTTAGGTTCTATGTGGACCTTAGGTTGACCAACTTCTTCCACAGTGATAGAAGGTGCAGTCAGCCTCTGAAGCTCTCAGCTCCAAAGTAGAGCATTGCAGCATCTGGGCTTGGCTGATCAGTGGAGGATCTCAACAGAAACTTGGTGAAGAGTCTGTAGAGATCGCTAAGCATCTTTGAGTCAATCAAGTGTTTGTCTCTGTTGTGGGTTAGACACAGTAATGATAGGAGTAGAGGAAGTTGAAGTTGAAGTGTGGCTCTGTTGTGGGTCCTCAAGTGTTTGTCTCTGAACATTCTTCCCCTTTTTGGTAGCATCATCTTGAGAGCTAGATGAGCTAGAGGAAGAAGTCAATGAGACCTGAACATGTACATGCCTAACAGACATCTCTGTCTGTTTCTCAGCTAGTTTGGCCTTGAGATTGTCAATCTCAAGTTGCTGAGTGGCGGACCTTGCTTCTAAAGTCCTAACCAAAGATTCAAGGTTTGAGACTTTAGATAGAAGGTCTTGAATGAGGAGTTGCATGCTTCCCTCATCTTCTTTTGATGAATCATGGGGAGATGAGGTAACATACCTGGTATGTTCAGCCTCACCACCAGATGTGGTTTCTTGGCACCCTGGTTTCCAGTGCTCAATGATGTCTCTTTCAGACTCATCAAAGGGCTCGGTTGCCGCAGATTCAGTCTGAGATATGTTACCACTGTCCACAAGGTCCATTGAGGCACCTTCTATAGTGGCAGTCAAATCTGCATGAGTTCTTCCACATCAGTAGGACTCACCTCAGTTATAGGTTGCTGATGGGGGCTAGAGATAAGGGATTTCTCTGGGCTCTGTTGATCTTGAAGAGTGTGTTGTAGATCAACTTCATTGCCATGAAGAGATGTTATCTCTTATCAATTTTGAAGAGAAGGTTAGTAAAAGATAGGGAGGTTAAGCCTACTACCCGGGACCTTGATCAATGTCTATAGGCATTGAGCCTTTGGTGGGGCTGTCCCTAGTTGGCTGTTCAGAAAAGTGTAGATACTCATTCTGAGGGCTACTGGTTTGGGTGTCGGGCTCCTGGGTTTGAGACTGAGGAGTCTCAAAACCCATATTGAGGTCAAAAGAGAAAGATGGAGAGACCTAAGACTGAATGGGAGCCCATGTTTCCACTCTAGTCTTTTTGGATTGAACAGGAGGGGCTTGTTCAATCAGAGTAGATTGAACATAGGTTCGTTTAGGGCGTCTTTGATATATGATAGTGATGGGTGGAGAAGGTAGTGTTGGCATTGTGGTGGAGGTTGCTAATGTGGGTTCATCACCTGTGGGGTGAACAGGGATGTCACCAGGAGCTATGCGCTCAATCATACTTGGAAGCAAAGTGGTGTGCCGTCCAGTGAAGTTGGTGGATACCTTCTTCAAGGTCTTGAAGATGGTAGGCCGCGTGTGGGGGACAGTCAGAGCAGCTTCACAGACAAGCATGCTCTGGTCCAACTCATAGTTTATGATGTGTTGAATGAATCTAGGATACATATAGAATGTCTCCCTTTGTAGATTCCCAATCAGATTGGTGAACACAAATCGTGAGTAATTGAAGTGCAGGCCTCTCACCAGTCCATGAACTAAGCATCCTAGTTCATATGGGTTTTGATCCTATCCCCCAGACTTGTTTGACAGACAATGGAGAAAAACGTGTAGGAGGAACTTCCAGTTGTAGAAGAAGTTAAACTTGTAGACCGTCGGATGTAGGTGCTGTCCAAATCTGCCTTAGGGAATTTAGTAGGAGCTCCTTCATCATGAATCTTGAGGTGCTCCCTGATGAGTTTTTCAGTAATGATCAACTCCTATCCACAAATTCTGGACCTCAGTACACGAATCCCATTTAGGGACTCGGCTTGACCATTTCCCCAAAATTCGGCCATGTGGTTGGAGTAAACAGTGGGGTTAACGGTTAGAGCAGTGTAGTAAGGTGATTGGGTGAGAAAGGAGATGATTTCAGAGAAGTCGACATCTCTTGAAGAATCAAGAAGTGCGACTTGGTTGTACTGAGTGTTAAGTGCCATTTGGAGAAAGGTGAATGTGGATGATTTTCAGCTTGGGTAAAGTTAGAGAGGAGAGAAATTTCTAGGGCAGTAAAAATTGCGAGGAAGAAGATGAAATTGAATAGTTGAGATTATTTAAAAGAGGGTGGGAAGGCGATAATGGGGGTTAGGATAAGGTGATGTGATGGTTTAGTGGATGAATTGACAGTGGCGGTAAGGTTAAAATCAGTTAAATAATCTAACATCATTAACAAGATCTTTGCTTTTTATAGTGTGGGGCCCAAGAGATTTACGTTACATAGTGAATCTTTCTTCCCAATGTAAAACATTACCGAAGGTAATTTGTCTTCCGAAGGCAATTCTTACTTCCGAAGCAAAAACTTTGCTTCCGAAGGTTAGAGTTGCTTTCCGAATGGAGAGTTTGTAATCCTCGAAAGTAGATCTGATATGTAATCAATCGCTTCTTCCGAGACCAAAAGCTCTTCCGAGAAGAAAAATTATCCTTTGAGAAATTATGCTTCAGAAGATATAAAAATAACTTCCTAGGGTGAATTTCTCTTCGGAAGAAATTTACACTTACAATATTTTTAGAAAGATCTTTTGTAACAGGGCTTAAATTGTATTGACAGAAGACATTACATATTAAAAGGTTTTCAAAAGAGGTGATCTAATCAATGTTTATCATCCCAATAGCTATTATGAGATACTTAAATCTTTGCTCATCAAAAGCTTTAGTGAACAAATCAGCATATTGTTCATTTGAGTCAACCTTGATTAGTTTAATTAGATTTTTCTCATGAAAATCTCTAATGAAATGGTACCTGATGTCAATATGCTTTGTCTTGGAGTGCTTCACTGGATTTTCAGTAATGGAGATATCACTGTTGTTGTCAATATGGATAGGAGTACTCATAAAGTTGAATCCATAGTCTATCATTTAATTCTGAATCCATAGTAGTTGAGCACAGCAGCTAGCAGCAACAATGTATTCAGCTTCAGTAGTTGATGTAGAGACATAGGATTATTTCTTGCATTGCCATGAGATGATCCTTCCACCAAGAAATTGACATCCTCCTGATGTTGATTTCTTGTCAATATTGCAGCCACCATAGTCACTGTCAGAGTATTCATAGAGATTAAAATCCTTGTTTTTGGGATACCAGAGACCTAGTTTAGATGCTCTTTTGAGGTATCTGAGGATTCTCTTAATAGCAGCTAGGCGAGACACCTTTGGAGCAGCCTGATATCTTGCACAAATGCAAGTAGCAAACATGATATCAGGTCTACTGGTAGTGAGATACATCAGAGAACCAATAATTGCCTTATACTGTAGTTGATCAGTATCCTCCCCCTCAAGGTCAGGACAAAGATTATGGTTTCTGGGTATGGGTGTCTTGGCAGGCTTGCAATCCTTCATTTAAATCTTTCTAAGATGTTAGAGACATACTTAGATTGATTAGTGAAGAACCCTTCCTTCATTTGCTTTACCTAAATTCCAAGGAAAAAGTCCATTTTTTCCATGGAACTCATCTCAAACTTTTTCTTCATAATGCTCTGAAAATCCTTACACATTCGGTCATTCGAATAACCAAATATGATGTCATCAACATAGACTTGAACGAGCAAGATATCCTTTCCAGACTTTCTGATGAAGAGAGTCTTGTCAATGGTACCTTTACTGTAGCCATTCTTCAGAAGAAACTGAGACAATGTCTCATACTACAGCCTAGGTGCTTGGTGCAGCCCATATAGAGCTTTATCCTATTTGCACAATAGTTGGGGTGATGTGGGTCCTCAAATCCTGGAGGTTGGCATACATAGACTTCCCTATCTATATCCCCATATAGAAATGCAGACTTGACATCAAGTTGATAGACAGTGAAGTTCTTGAATTTAGCATAAGCAAGAAGATCCTAACTGCCTCAAGTCTTGCAACTGGTGCAAAGAAATCAGTATAATCAATTCCTTCCTCTTGTGTGTATCCTTGAACTACAAGTCTTTCTTTGTTCTTGATGATCAAACCTCTATCATATCTCTTGTTTCTGAAAACCCATTTAGTGCCTATTGGTACTTGACCAAATGGTAGCAGACATAGGTTCCATACCTTCTGTCTCTTGAATTGAAGCAGCTCCTCTTGCATCGATTCAAGCTAGCTACTATCTTTTAAGGCATCTTCTACCTTCTTGGGTTCCATCTAGGATAGAAAGCATGAGTACAAGCAGACATTCCCATGATAAGTCTGTCCTCTTGTTCTCACACCCTTAGTGACATCCCCTATGATGTTCTTAGTAGGATGAGTGTTATGAATCCTAAGGCAAGGAATCACTTCTAGTTGCAGAGATAGATCTAGGTTGGACATATTCTGCTCAAGAACTGGAACACACTGTCCAGCTGCTGTTTCAAAATCATTCAATGAGGACTGATTGAATGAGTGAGAAACATCATCAATGGTTGGCTGTGAAATGGTGTTAACAGTTTCCTTTCCCTTCAAAACACTACTTCCTTCTGCCTGGTGTTGTAAAGGATCACCTAATGAGTTTTGAGGCTCAGTAAGTGATTCACTTGTAGAAGCTTCACAATTCCTTGATATAGTCAAGCGATTAGATATGTGAATAGTGGAAACTTCGTTTATTGCAGCTTTTGGAGAATCTGGACTAGGTCTGGGTAGCTCAAATAGTTGATCATCAGTAGTAGCATCAACATCATTTTGAGCTCCTGTTCCAACTGAAACATTCTTACAAGAAGGTTTAGAATAGTTTTGAAATTCTAAAGTAAAGATATGATCAGGGGCATTCACCTTAACACAAGGAGTGTGCTCATTAACAACTATGTTGGATGATTCCTCAAATTGTTGATTCTTAATGTTGTATACTCTATAGGCTTTGGAGCTAGAAGAGTACCCAATAAAGATAGCATCATCGAACTTTTCAGCAAACTTTGTTAAATTGTCTTTTGTGTTAAGTATGGTACACCTGCTGCCAAAGGATCTTAGAAAGCCAATGAATGGTGGCCTCTTGTTCCATAGCTCATAAGGGGTTTTTCCATGGGGCTTAACTACAAGAACTCTATTCTGCATATAGCATGTAGTGCTGATTGCCTCTGCCCAGAATGTTAGAGGTAATTTTGAATCAGCTAACATAGTTCGAGCACCCTCAATAAGTGTCTTGTTCCTCCTCTCAGCAACACCGTTTTGTTGAGGAGTTCTGGGAGCACTATATTTTCTGGCAATCCCTTTTGAGTTACAAAATGAGTCAAGAACGAAGTTCTTAAACTCAATCTCTTGATCACTTCTAATGATTTTAACCTTGTGATCAATTTGATTTTCTATTTTAAGAATAAAATATTTTAATCTTTCAACAGTTTCATCTTTAGTTCTTAAAAAGAATACCCATGTGAATCTTGTAAAGTCATCAACTATCACAAGGCAATATGATTTCCTTCTAATGCTTATTATACTTGTGGGACCAAAAAGATCCATGTGCAATAAGTGTAATGGAGTAGTGATAGAGTTAACACATTTGGATTTATGAGATGTCTTGTGTTGTTTCCCTTTCAGGCATGCAACACAGTTATCTTTGCAGAAAAACTCTTTATTAGGCAAGCCATGTACCAAGTTATTTTTAGCCAATTTATTCACTGTCTTAAAATTACATGACACATACGTTTATGCCACAATGTTGACTCATCACTATCAACTTTGGAAAGAAAGCATGATACTTCACCCATTGGGAAAGCATAGTTCATATCTAGCTTGTACATATCTCCTTTTCTGGGAGATCTAAGAAGCACCAATTCTAGAGGAATTGTCATCCCAGGTTTGAGAATAATGCACTCATGTTCTATGAAAAGCATTTGGTCCTTTTGATCATATAACTGAGAAACACTTAACAGATTGTGTTCAAGCTGTTTGACAAAGTGAACTTTGTCAACCTTTAATTTACCATTGGATATACTCCCTCTTCCAGAAATATATCCTCCCGCCTCACCTCCAAATTGGACAGGACCTCCATCATAGTTCTGAAACTGTTGAAGGAGAGATTTGTTCCCTGTCATGTGCCTGGAGCATCCACTGTCTACAATCCAGACATTGTTGTTCTTGTCATACGGATGTCCCTACACATAAAATGAGATTGTTAGTTTTGTTTGGAAGCCCAAGCCTTGCTGGTCTTGGGTTTTCCAAAGATAATGACATAATTGAACCAAATGTTATGCATGGGGGTTCAATAAAGGTCTTTGGAGAAGAGGTTTGGGCTGCAGCATCTTCCTTGATCTTCTCGTCCATCCTTTGGTTGATCTTGGAGGATGAGCTTGTTGAAGCTTTTGTAGCATGGCCATCTTCCGAAGCTTCTTTCTTTTGGAAGAAGTCTTCACCACCTTTTCTTCCGAAGCAGTCTTCTTCTAGGGAGGTTTCAAGGGAGCTTTCTTGTCCTTCCGAACCTTAGTAGCTTTTGCTTCCGAAGCCATTTTCCCTTCGGAAGAAAGAGTTTCTTCCGAAAGCAACCTGGCTTCCGAAACTAGCTTTCCCTTTTTCATTACTTGAACCATTTGAAAAGGTCCAAATGTGAAACCTTCCTTGACTCCTTCTTTTCTAACGTTATTTGCATAATGTGTGCTTGCATGCAATATGGTTTTGTAGTAACAATCTTTTGCCATGTAGTAACAATCTTTTGCCATGTGGTTTTGCAGACCACACATTATGCATGCAATGTTAGTACTTTGGGAATGTGAGCGTTGTTGTTTCTTGGGCTTCTTTTCTTCATCAGCAACTTTTCCCTTCAACTTCTGATCTTTTGGTAGGATAGAAGTGCTGGAATTACACTCCTTTCCTGAATCAGAAGTACCTAACACTTGGAATTCAACTGAGATAAAGACACCCTTCTGCATTGGGTCAATCTTCAGCTTAGACTCAGCTACCTTCTTGGCAGTTCTCCTATCAGCTTTAGCTCTGCTTTTTCTAGCCTTAGTGGTTAGGATTTGTTCTTCACAGGAGGAGATGGATACATCTATCTGTTTCTTCCCTGTGGTGACCACTATTGTTGCTTCATCCTTTAACTCTGGTGAGGAAGGGTCAGCACTTGGAACCTCTTGCTCCTCAGTTCCATATCTAGGCTGTCTAATAGACTCATAGGAGTATGGTGGAGTAATTTCATTGGTTCCCAACCCTCCTTTGTTCTGATAATAGAGTTTGGAGTGGGAGGATGATGCAAGAATAGCTTGGAAGTTTTGCTTAGAAATAGCATGCTTTCTGGCCTGAGCCTCAACAGTGACAAGCTAGGCTTGAGCCTTAGATAATTTGGATATCAGATCTTTGATTTGAGTCTTGTAGTTGGTGTGTTCATGTTTTAAAAGAGAAAAAGTTTTCTCTAACTCCTCAATTTTCTTTTGATAGTCAGATTTAGTTCTTTTAAAATCAGATTTTAAGATATTTAAAGACTCAATATCAGATCTGATTTTCATATTGTAATCCTGATAGAGTTTAAATTTAGCTATACAGGCTGGAGTGCAGAGATATTCATATACCTGGGCATCGTCTGTTCCGGCCATGAGAGCTTGAGCAGGAGTCACATCCTATACCATGAAGCTCCAGTCAACTTCTTGAGCCATTGCAGCTATTTCAGTTGACTTCTCAGCGGGCTTTGAGGTTGAGGGATGTGTGGAGGCCTATGGGGTTCCTGGATTGGTCTTGGGAGCCTTGCATTCCCTTGCAAAGTGACCCAGTTGGTTACAGTGGTAACACTTCGCCTTGGTCTTGTCAAACCCGAACTTGCTGGTAGTTGGGTTTTCAGGGAAATGCCTTCCAGTTCTCTTGAAGAACTTCTTCGCTCTGTAAGTTAAAAGAGCCATCTGCTGGACAATGTCCATGTACTCTACATCATCTGGACTGAAACACTCAAGATCATCAAAGCAGTATTGAAAATCACCAGAGTATCCACATCCTGAGACAAAGGCACAACTTTCCTGAAAGAAGTTGTGTTGAGCCGGTTGAGACCTTGGAGTCTCAGGAAAAGTGATGTAAGGTCCATAAGAGCAGGATGGCTACTGGTAAGTCAGGTAATGCTAAGGTTGTGGGGGTAATAAGCCTTCAGCAACCATTAATGCATTGCTAGTAGGAAGACTCATGGGTCTGCTTGTTTCATGGCCCTTTTTACTCTCCATCTCTAGGCGATATCCATCAAGGATGCCATAGAGTTCAGTCATGGTGAGAGTGTTCAAGTTCTCTGTCCTCTTGATGGAGACACAGTAGAATCTCCACTCGTTTGGAAGAGCACTCATGAACTTTCTAGTAAGTTCTCTAAGTTCAGGAGTGATCTTCACAGACTGAAGAGAAAAGATAAGATCCATGTACCTGAAGTACTACGGCTGAGAGTCTCTCCAGTAATATGAGTGAAGTTTTCAAACTGCTGCTTCAATGAGTCCTTCTTTATCATTGGAGCTTGAGTACATCTGAGCAAGTGCATCAAACAATTCTTTGGCAGTCGTGCAATGCTCGAATCCCACCATGATGGAGTTCGGTATTGCAGTCATGAGAATGGTCATGGCATTGTTGTCGATGTCCATCTTCTTCTGTCTTCATCAGAGTAATCCTCTACAGCCTTTTCTATCATGGCACCGTTTCCACCAGGTGATGCCACCTTTGGCTTATACGGGCTATTGACAATGGAGTTCCACATCTTGTTGTCTTGATATGTGATGAAGCCTTCCATTCTCTTACTCCAAGACCTGAAATTTTCAGGAGTAATGATAGGAGCCTTTGTCATGGTTCCCATCTCTACCTCGGACTTGTTAAGGGCCATTTGAGTGAGTGGGTTGTAGGGAGGAGTGAAAAACAGGTTGATTTGGATGGTTAGATCACGCAATCAAGAGCCTGAGTAGCTCTAATACCAATTGCAGGATCGATGTTAGTCACTTAAAACTTTATTTTTCTCTCAAACTCACCTAGAACAACACTCGGGTTAAGATAGAATATGTAAGAGTTGATCATAATATAGAAAGTAGTAAAAGAACACAGGAAGTAATTTTCAAGGTACTTTTATATATTGCTTCTCAACTCAATAATACAAGACTCTTACAAGCAGTGTCGAATGAGTTACAAAGAGAACCTATATATAATACTACTTACAGCTGGATATACTTTGATACCAGTTGGGATCCTATAGCTAAAGCCTATACTACAAGACTAAAGTTTAAGGTATCTCGGATAAAGTCTTATCTGAGATTTGGAAGTCAGGACATGTCCCTGACTTACCTTTTGTCACCAACTAAAGTTGGTAACTTGTACTATCATGAAAAGGTGAACAGTGGAATAAAGTATGGTCAACTGTATGGCTCTTTAGGAAGAAGCCAACAATATCAGAGGTCTGCAGTGGAGTGTCAGAGACCATACTTGTGTCCACAGGTTCATAGCAGTGTCTTCCGAAGGTTAAATGGCTTGGACACTTCTTCTTTTCATCATACTTCGGAAGTGGTCTTCAGCTATTCTTCTAAGACTTGAACTTTGGAAGTATGCACTTGACTTCGGAAGTAGAGTTCTGTCTTCGGAAGTTGATCTTTCACTTTGTCTTCGGAAGAACTCTGCAACCTTCAGAAGTTCCATGCTAACCTTCGGAAGTTCCATGCTAAGCTTCGGAAGCCTTTGCATGCAGCACCAAAATTATCTAAGTGACTTAGTTTTGGTTGCATTATCCTTCGTCTTGATCCAACAAAAGGCCGCCGCCACCACCAGGAACCACCACCAAAGGCCACTATCGCCTCTGCAAACCACCTCCAGCCACCATGGCCACGAAATCACCGCAAGCCACCACCGTAATGACTTTTACATTTCATTGTTTTGTTTTTTCATACCTAACAAACAACACAAAGTAATGATTCATTTATTACTAAAGGGTAACCAAACATGATAATGGAATGTAATTATTCACTTCATTCTCTCATCCATTCCATTCCCTCATTCATTCCATTACTTCGTCCATTCCATTACTTTATCCATTTCATTACCCCATACCAAAAAGACCCTAAATACTTAGAAGATACAAAAGTGATGTTGGATCACTTTGACAAACTTGATTTAGAAAGCTCAAAAAATGAAGTGAAAATTCAAGGGGTAAAGGAAAAGAACCTGTGGTTGAACAAGAAGAAAGGATAACAAGCATTGAAGAGATGCAACCCTTCTTCGATCTCTTGATAATCGTGAACTTGGGTGTTGTTCAAAAGCAAACCAAAAGGAGAAATTCAAAAGAATGGTCAAATGGTTTATGAAATATGCATTCAAGCAACAAAGTGTATACCTACCTAAAATCGATTGGCAAATTGTGGATTTATATAATCTCTATATAAGAGTCCAACTTAATGGAAGAAAGGCAATGGTAAACAAAAAATAGTTATGGCCTTTGATAGCAAATAGGTTTGGGAATGAATTCATAAAATTACAAAAAACTTTTGATGGTTTACAATGAATATTGGGATATTATAGAATGATACCATAAAGTCTTAAAGGAAAGGCAAAGCAAGATGATGATTGAAGAAGGAGAAAGCAGCAGTGCGAGAAGTGACCAAGACATAACAAAACCATTTGAAAAGTTACCGCCAATAAAGAAAAGAAGAATGGATATAGTCTGATATTGGCCACCACACTATGGTTCGGCCAAGTCGAGTCTAAACATAAATGTAACTAGTGTTATGCCTGTGCTATGCAGTAGGGGATAAAAGGTGAAATGTTTAATTTTGATGATTTAAGCATTAATAGTAACTGGAAGGATTACACTAAGAGGCTGATGCACCAAAGAGCTCTCAATATGCACATGTAAAGTACAAGGAAGTTAATTCAAAAGATTTGATACGACTCAATGAATTACTCTAAGTATCAAATCTTCATATGAAAAAAGATTAAGTATGAAACGCCGATAAAAAAGTGTAAACAAATATAATATGAAAAAAAATAATAACTCAAAACAGAGAAGAAAAATAGCGAATGTGTAAATGCTGACTTTACTATAATCAACGAGCTCTATTGTAATTGGTTAAAACAAAATTTGAGATAAATCGAAGGCTTAACTCCTAAGTAAAAAAATTAAAAATGTTAAGTTGATTAAATGTGAATTTGACATAAATTGAATGTTTAAAAAAATATAAGTAGGTATCAATTTGAAAAAAAAAACAAAAAAGAGAAAGTATTACGGTTAATTTTAAAAAATTCCTTAGATGTATAAATGTCAAATTGTAAAAAAAGGTAAAGTTTTTATTGGTTCGGAGAAAAAGAAAATTATTATGATAACATTGAGAAAGCTTACTCATTCACTGCTCATATTTTTTCTATTTGTTATATATAATGATGTGACGAGTGTTATCAACCTTTTTTCTGACCTTACTTAAACTTTGACATATTTGGTTATTAGTACTATTATAATTATGTAAATAATTAGTGATTGTATACTTAAGTGTCTAAATAAAATTATACTTAATTCAAATAGTATTAATTTATAAAAATACAATAATAAATGTATGTATTTTAATATTAATTTTATAGTATCATATATAAATAATACTTAAAATAAATGTATATTAAACAATGTATTAATTGAAAGAAAATTATCATATATACAGTTAAGTATTAAAACAAGAGAATACTTATTTATAATTTTAATTATAAGTATTATTATAATTATTATAATGAAAGTATTTAGTAATTATATAGTAATAAATAATATATAATATAGATGTAGATTATTATTATCATCATTATTAAGAAAAAGTATTTAGTAATTATATAGTTAAGTATCCAAATAAGATAATAATTATTTATAAATTTTACTACTACTACTAAAATAATACTTTTTTATAAACTTAAATATTAAATTATTATAGATTATATAATATCTAATGTAGTAAATTAAATAATGGGTAACTTTGTAAAATTGTAATTAAGTTTTAGAATTGTTCTAATTAGGTCATTTATAAAGTTTTTTATTCCAATTAAGTCACTCGTAAAACATCTATCCCAATAAGATAATAAAGTTTTAGCATTGTTCTAACTAGGTCATGCATAAGTTTAAAAAAAAATTTAAAAAAAATGTTTTTAAAAAAAAGTAACAATGTTAGAGAAAACATGAATTATTTTGAAAATATTGTGAATTATTTATAACAATAAAAAAATACAAGTGACCTAATTATAACATTTCTAAAATTTTAATGACCTGATTGGAACAAATAAAAGTATTAGTGACCCAATTGGAACACTTTTAAAAATTTAGTGATCTTATTAGAACAAATAAAAATACGAGTGACCTAATTTGAACGCTGTTAAAACGTACTTACTATTCTATAAAGTTTTTTCATTAAATATCTCACATTATTATATAATGTATTAATTTGAAGAATTTTATTAAATGAGGGGCAAAATATGAATTATTACATTAACACTTGTATCTGATGTTTAAAAAAGTTGTATTAGTTGTCTTAAATTTTTATAAAATCGTACTTGTGTCCTTTGATTTTACTTTATATAGTAGTATTGATAATGTTGTGTCTTGTTTAAAACAGATAGAGTAAAATATTTTTTTATCCCTGACATTTTATTAAATTTATCATTTAATCCAAAATTTTTTTGTCATTTCAGTCACTGTGATTTACCAAATGTTGTCAATTCCATCCACTCCACTAACTTTGTTAAGATCTCCGTTAAATATGAAGGTATTTTATTTTTAACACCCCAATTTTCGAATTAAAACAAAGTTAATTAATAAAATATTATATTATAACTATAAGAAAAAATATGAAGCAACTAGTAAGAATGAGCACTTCAATTTAAAAGTTTGGATTAACGCTAACTAATTTAGAAACCCGTCTACTACGTGTGATGTATGAAATAATTAAATTAATAATTATTTTGAATATTAAAAATTAAAAAATAATTTTTGAGATAAAATATGCTTAAAGTTACTGCAGGATTGTTGAAGGGTGTGACTTACAACACAACAACACAAAGAGGAGATTAACCAAACTTTAATTAAGCAGTAAACTGGATTAACCAAGATAAGACACTAAGAACACAAGTAATGAAAGAGACAGAACACAAAGAACACAAGTATATGGTTTTCAAGAATGCAGTATATTGCTTTCTCTATGTTCTATTACAAGTGTTACAAAGCATAAATAAAAGTTACAAGAACATGAGATACTTATACTACATCCTACAGCTGGCTATACTTTGAAAGCCAGCTGGATACAATTGACTAGACACAAACAAAATCAATTGTAGAGTCAAAAGGCAGATTGCCTTTTGACTTGTGACTATGACATGCCATAGCTCACATCCTTTTTTATTACAAAAAGGATAAAGTACATAAAGTAGAAAGAATACAGACTCAAGACCTCAATGTACAGTTACCAAAAGCATGGACCTTATCACCAAACCATGTTAGTTGGTGACTTGCAGAGTTGCAGCAGAAAGATGTCCAGCTTTATGGAACAGTACATCAGATAAAGCATATGTTAAAGTTCGAAGAAATCTGTCTTCATAAACTTGAAGCTTCGGAAGACTTTGTCTCTGAGGCTTCGGAAGACTTCATCTTTGGCTTCGGAAGATGTTGGTCTTGGCTTCGGAAGATTTCACACTTAGAGTATTTCTGTTGCACATGTGAAACTTCTGAAGCATTCCACTTCAATGCACTTGTGCAGCATACAGGAGAGACTAAAGATGTTTAGGTTGCATCAGCCTCTTCATTAATCTCTACAAACTCCCCCTAGGCTGATGCTACCAAAACACTTAGAAAACTTCAGATATTAACAGTCCTCATTAGGATGATCACCATTCCTTTCTTCATAAGTTGATCAGGATCCTTCAGGCTGTCAAAGTGTCTTCTCATGTAAAAAAGATCATGCAGAGGCAACTGAAACATATCTTGCCATGTATAAATATCTTCAATGCCTTGTCTAATAACATGCCATCTTTCTGGATTTATGGTGTATGTCCAAGACAAGATGGGTCTTCCTGATGCTAGAGGAGCTACTAAAGTTGGAGTTGGTTAAGCATCCTCTGGCTGCACATCCTCAGGTTGTTCTGATCCATCCTGAGGTTCAGAAGAGGATGCATGCTTCTTCTTCTTCTTAGACTTTGGTTTAGAAGCCATCCTCTTCTTTCTCTTTCCAAATTTTAACTGAGAAGACTGGCCTGCAGCACCAGATTGATCTTCACTATCTCTCTCAGTTGGGACTTCCTTTCTCTCAGGTTCAGAAGGAGAGGGAGGTTGACCCTGCTGTGGATCAGAAGATGAAGCTTGCTGAGCATTAGCAGGAGGTCCAGGTTGTGTTGTGTCTGTTTGTTCAACCTTAACCTCCACTTCAGGTGGGGCCTGACTTGGAGTGGAGTGTAAGTCAGTGAGCACTCCACTCTTGATCTTCTGCTTGATTACCCTGATATGCTCATCCATAGTGGATAGAGACATGGGTCCAATTCTCCTTCCGGAGAATCCATACAGCTTCAAGAAGCTCATCATCTTCTGCCTATCAGCAGACTTCTTCATGCTCCTTTGGATGATGGCTCTTGACTTTGCAGCTTCTTCCCTCATCTTCCTCTTTGTTGTCTTTCTTTCCTTGACTAGCTCAAGTTGTTTTAAATACTCAACTCAACATAGTCATGAGGTAAGGGAAGGAGTGCATCTGCCTGATAGAGACCTGTGGCACTCAGGTAGTTAATCATCTTGATTCTGTCTTCTTCCTTCTCTACCTAAGGTTCTTATTGAACCACATCCTCTTGTTCAGAGCTTTCTTGAACTGGTGAGAGGGTAGGCATACCTCTGTACAGTCTTTTTCTTTTTCTTTCTTCTTTGATCTGTACTAGGAGTTCTGCATCTTCTGCCTCCTTCTTCTCTCTTGACCTTTCTAGATCAACCAGCTCATTCAATTCATCCAAGGGGAGAGAAATGATATTATCTATGCCATAGTTCCTAGTCTGCAGATAGTTAATCCTGACTGCCCTTAACTCATCATTCTAAGTGTCTGGTCTGGGGGCAGCCTGATTGCAGACTCCATGAGTCTTGGAGACTCAGTAGAGGAACCTTCTCCCCTTAGCCTCCTTTTCCTCTCTCTCTCCTCCTCCTCAATCTCCTCAGATGTCATTTTTCTTTTCCCTTTGTCACTACAGACCTTTGTGACTCAGGTGGAGAGAGCTTTGGCCTTCATTGCTCATTGCAGCATCTGAGCTCAGGCCAGAGAGAGGTTGAGAAGCACCTTCACCAGCAGGTGTCTCAGAAGGAATATGGATCTCTGCAGCAGTTGAGATGATGAGACAGGGCTCTCAGGTTCTGTCACTGGGCCTTCAGTCAAGGTTTCCCCTATGAAGCTAATCTTAGGGTCTGCTTCAACATCCAGTTGACCGATGACATTGCCTAATTGCCTTAGTCTCCTTCTTAGGCTGAACTCTGCAATGATCCTATCTTGGATTCTTCTAGCCATTCTGTCAGCTTGTCTTGATTGGCTTGGGTTGACAAGTGGCATGTTGACTAGATCCAGACCTTCATAGTAGTTCAAGGTCTGAAAATTAAAAACTTCTTGTTGTCCTTGAACTCTTGATGATGAGAGCCTTCCAGTTGTTGTCATACCTCCATCCAATGATGTGATTAAAGGATGATGAAGGTGACATGGCTCTTGGTATCCCATCCTCAAATAGACTCTGTATAAAGGAGTCTGTGTAGTCCACATCAATGTGATCTAGAGGAGGTTGCTGAGAATGCACAGTTGCAAGTGAGGATGGTGAGTCCTCAATGTCCATTCTCTCAGAGGAACTCCCAGGTTCTGTGGCTGTAAAGACTTTCTCCCCTTTTTTGGTAGCATCACCCACTTGCATAGGTGAGCTGGAGGATAGATCAATCACATCCACAGGTTCTTGTGTTCCTGGTTGAGCTCTCCTTAAGGTCTCCCAGCTAGTTTTTCCTTAGATATGAAATCTCAAGTTGCTGATCATTGATCCTATTGTTTAAGGTAGTCACCTGAGATTCAAGGTGACTGACCTTTGAGACTAAATAGGTGCATGTTTTGGATAGTTGTTGCACCTTTAGTCTCAGATCCCCCTCATCTTCATCAGAAGAATCACGGGGGTGGAGAAGATTGGACCAGGGTCCTTTCTCTCATGACCAGTTCTTAGTTCTTGGCTACCGGATTCCCTTTGCTTACTAGCAGTCTCAGTTGAGATGTCAGCAGGCTGAGTTGCCATGGTTGAGGTCTTAATGATGTAATCACTTGCAGAAGTGAGAGCCTCTTCCATATGGACATCCTGAACAAGTTCAGAAGTGTCCACCTCAGTTGTAGGTGACTGATGTGGGATAGATGTAGGAGACTCAGGAGTATTCATTCCTCTCTTGGAGTAGGGGAAAAGAAGAGAGACTCATTATACTCACTGAAACCTAGATCTTCATCAGTGTAGAAGTCAAGGTTGGGAATTGGTTGGTTGAGATCTATAGGCTGGGGATGGTAGCTGTCCCCTGAAGGTTGATCACTTGAGTGTTGAGACTCAGAGTGATGGCTTAAAGCAATAGGGCTAATGAGCTCATCAGGCTAGCATGAGGAACCTCAGCACTGATTCTAGAAAAGATGGGAGTGCCTACTCCTCAGGAGAAATGGGAGCTCCAGTATCCACTTCTTCCAGTATTGGTGAGTATATGGGGCTTCCTCAGACTGAATAGTCTGAGCAGGGTTCATTGGATTTTCTTTGGTAGGTGATGGATATTTGAGGTTGTGTAGGTGGTTGGAAAGCAGCAGGTTGGGTTCAACACTAGCTTATGCTGCTAGGTTGTCACCTTGAGCAATGAGCTCTAACATTTTGGGACTAGGGTTGTTTCTACCCCAGAGAATCCAACAGTGGACTTTCTCAATGTTTAAAGATGCCGGGCTTCATCTGTCCCAATTTAAGAGTGTTACTTGTTCCCTTAACTGTGAGCCCAGTTCACAGTTAAGAATGTACTGGACATATCTAGGAAACATGTAGTACTCTAAGGAGTCTAAATTAGCAAGCAATTTGTATAAACAATTGAGAGTACCTGAATTTGACCCCTTGACCATTCCATGGACTATGAAGGAGAGATCTTCAGGAATCTGGTCCCATCCACCATGCTTGTTTGATAAATTGTGAATGACCACATGGAGTAGGAATCTCCATTTGGATGAGACCTTCCCTTTCTTGAAGGTCTTTATAGAGAAATCTCCCTCGTAGCCCATCTGCTCAAAGGAATGATTTACAGCTTCCTTTGGAAAGAACACCTCACCTTCTTCATCATCCAGCTGAAGATGTCGGTTGATGATGGCCGGAGTGATGAAGATTGTTCCCCCCTGCACTGTGGCAGACAGTGCCTTCTCCCCGTCCATAATGACCTTTTGGCAGGTCTTCCAGAATTCAAGCAACTGATCCTCATAGAAGGGAGGATCAATGGTTAGGGAGGTGAAGTAGTGGGACAGAGACAAGAAACGGCAAACCTCTAAGAAATGAGGATCTTTCTCAGAGCATAATAGAGCAACTTGATTGTGTTGTTGTGTAGTTGCATGGTAAAGTTGGGATCATTTCTATGAGCAAGGTTAGCCATTGTAGGTAGCTTAAGCACGAAGAAAGAAGAAAGAAAGAAATTTCAGAGAGAAATTTGGGTTTAGGTTTGGAGGAAGAGCAGATGATAGAAGAGGGGAAACCGTTGGTTTATATGAGAGAGAGGGATTTCAGATAAAGTTTAATGAAAGAGGATAAACTTTGAAATCCGGATGTTGGTCCCACCTCTGAAAAAGTAGTTCACTTTTTGCTCAAAAAGTAGTTTTCTTGGAAATCAACAAGCTTCCGAAGGTAAATTATCTTCGGAAGTTTTAATGAAAAAGCTTCCGAAGCTAAAATGACTTCGGAAGAATTTCCTGAGAGTATTTGATGATTTTGCTTCGGAAGGAAAAATTAAGACTTAAGTGCTTTGTATAGAGATCAACAAGCTTCCGAGAGTTAATTATTGCTTCGGAAGGAAAAGGTCCTTGAAAATAAGTAAGTGTCTAAGATAACTATTTAAGCTTCGGAAGATAAAATTTGAAATTTCTTCCGAAGGTAAATTTCTTAGACAGTTAAATATTTTGAAGGTGTGATTTTCTTCCAAAGTTAAAATACATAACTTCCGAAGTATAAAATCATCAATTAATCTAAGGAAAGTCTTCCAATCCAAGAGAAAAACATGAGCTTATGAAGATGATAGAAGACAACTTAGAACACACATTTTTTTAAGAAATAATAAGAATTAGTTTAAAAAAATTACTCAAGGTTGATCATCCCAATAGTGATATTAGATATTTAAATCTTTGTTCATCAAAAGCCTTTGTAAACAAATCAGCATATTGTTCATCTGTGTGAACCTTGACTAGTTTAATTAATCCCTTTTCATAATTATCTCTTATTAGATGATACCTGATATTGATGTGCTTTGTCCTTGAGTGCTGCATAGGGTTCTCTGTAATTGAGATAGCACTGTTGTTGTCTATGTGGATTGGAGTCTCCTTGAAATTAACCCATAGTCTAGCATTTGATTCTGAATCCAAAGCACTTGAGCACAACAGCTAGCGGCAGCAAATAGCTTCAGCAGTTGATGCAGAGACAAGATTGTTTCTTGCATTACCATGAGACAAACCTTCCACCAAGAAATTGACATCCCCCAGATGTAACTTTGCAGTCATATTGCAACCACCATAATCACTATCTGTATAAGCATACAGATTGAAGTCAGAATTCTTGGGATACCATAGACCAAGTGTTGATGCACCTTTTAGGTATCTTAGAATCCTTTTGACAGTGATAAGATGAGACATCTTAGGGTTGGCTTGATATCTTGCACGATTGCATGTAGCAAACATGATATCAGGCCTACTAGCAGTAAGATACATAAGAGACCCAATCATAGCCCTGTATAAGTGTTCATCTACACACTCCCCCTCAAGATCAAGACCAAGGGAGTGTTTCTGGCTATGGGTGTCTTAGCAATCTTACAGTCAGTCATATTGAACCTTTTGAGTATGTCTTGAACATACTTTGACTGACTTATGAAGATGCCATCTTCAACTTGCTTCACTTGAATTCCCAGAAAGAAATTGAGTTCCCCCATGGCACTCATTTCAAATCTGTCTTTCATCAGCTTCTCAAAGTCTTTGCAGAGCTTTGGATTAGTTGAACCAAAGATGATGTCATCCACATATACTTGAACTAGCAATATGTCTTTTCTTTGTCCTTTGATGAAGAGAGTTCCATCTATAGTACCTCTCCTGTATCCATGTTTACAGAGATACTCAGATAGTGTCTCATACCACTTCCTGGGTGCCTGATGCAGCCCATAGAGAGCTTTGTCAAGCTTGCAGACATAATCAGGATGATCAGGATCTACAAAACCAGGTGGCTGTTTGACATAAACCTCTTCATCTATCACTCCATCTAAGAAGGCACATTTCACATCAAGTTGAAAGACCTTGAAGTTCTTGGATGCAGCAAATGCCAGGAATATCCTAACAGCTTCTAATCTTGCCACTGGAGCAAAGACATCAGTGTAGTCGATCCCTTCTTCTTGTGTGTATCCTTGAACAACCAGTCTAGCTTTGTTTTGATGATAATGCCTCTATCATCCTTCTTGTTCCTAAACACCCATTTGGTTCCTATTGTAGTCTTCCTAGAAGGAAGAGGACAAAGGTTCCAAACTTTCTGTCTTTTGAATTGAAGCAGCTCTTGTTGCATAGCTTCAACCCAACTTCCATCCTTTAGAGCCTCCTCAACTTTCTTTGGCTCTATCTGGGATAAAAAACAAGAGTGAAGACAAACATTTGCTTCATGGGTTTGTCCTCTTGTCTTTACCCCGGAGACAACATTTCAATGATGTTTGTGGTAGGATGAGACTTGTGGATCCTAAGCTGAGGAATCACAGCAAGTTGTTGAGAAAGATCTAAATTTGAAAAATTTAGATCTGGCATAGATGTTTCTCCCACCACATCAGCACATTTTTCAAGTGAAACTTGATCCAAGCAGTGTGTGACATCATTGATGTTCTCATCTATGGTGTGGTTAGTGGCATCAAGAAATCCTTGGTCACTATCACCATCACCATTGTTGCCTTCCACAGTTGAGGTGTTCTTATCTGGTTGTAGAGCCTCTGAGCTGGAATTTAAAGGCATACCAGATGTATCAGCTGAATTTGTCATTGTTGTGCTGATAGAAACCTCATTTGCAGAAGTAGTTCCAACTAGAGCTGAAGATGTATGACTTGAAGGTCTTCCTAGCTCAAATCTTGGATCAGGATCACCTGTATTTAAATTTTCTACAGATCCTGAAACATTCTCACAAGATTTATTAAAACAGTTGGTAACTAAATCAAGATCAAATAGCCAATCTAGACCAGAACCAGCAACACATGGTGTGTGTTCATTGAAGGTCACATTGGCTGACTCCTCAACTATTCTAGTTCTAAGATTGTACACTCTATAAGCCTTAGCTTGGGAAGAGTATCCAATAAAGTGTCCATCATCTGATTTCTCAGCAAACTTGGCAATTTGATCTTTGGTATTTAAGATGGTGCAAGGACATCCAAATGACCTGAGAAAACCAATGAAAGGTTTTCTCTTGTGCCAAAGTTCATAAGGAGTCTTCCCATGAGTCTTAACTACTAAAACTCTATTCTGCACATAGCAGGCAGTGTTGACTGCCTCTGCCCAGAAGGTGATAGGCAGTTTAGAGTCAGACAGCATGGTTCTTGCAACTTCAATCAGTGTCCTGTTTCTCCTCTCAGCAACACCATTTTGCTGAGGAGTCCTGGGAGCACTAAATTGTCTTGCAATACCCTTATCATCACAAAATGTATCAAGGGTTTGATTCTTGAATTATGTTCCTTGATCACATCTTATGATTTTGACCTTGTGATAGACTGATTCTCAATTTAAGATCAAATTCTTCAGAATCTCAGGAGTCTCATCCTTAGTTCTAAGGAAAAAGACCCAAGTGAATCTTGTAAAATCATCTGTAATCACTAGACAGTATGAGGTCCTTCCTAAACTCATTACACGGGTGGGGCCAAGGAGATCCATATGTAACAAGTGTAGGGGTGTAGTGATGGAGTTCATTTCCTTAGGCTTATGAGATACCTTATGTTGCTTCCCTTTCAGGCATGCAACACAGTGATCATCACTTGTAAACTCTTTCTTTGGCATTCCAGTTACCAGATCATGCTTAATCATTTATTCATGTTCTTAAAGTTTACATGGCACATTCTTTTATGCCATAGGAAAGATTATCACTATTGCTTTAGATAGAAAGCATGAAACTTCTCCGGAGGGAGAGGTTTCTTGCAAGTCCATCTTGTACATGTTTCCTTTCCTGGGGGCTCTAAGCAGGATATGCTCATGAGGAATGACCACACCAGGCTTAAGAACAATGCACTCATGCTCAGTAAAGAGCATGTTATGACTCTGATCACAAAATTGAGATACACTCAGAAGTGTATCCAAGCTCTTTAACAAAGTTTACCTTTCAATGCTGAGCTTACCATTTGTGACCTTGCCCCTTCCTGAAATGTAACCACCTTCATCTCCTCCAAAAGCAACAGGTCCTCCATCAATCCTTTCAAAGTTCTGGAGTAGTGACCTATTACCAGTCATGTGCCTGGAGCAGCCACTGTCTATGATCCAAACATTTCTGTTTGTCTTCAGCTATCCCTGTACAAAAGAGAATGATTAGTTACATCTGGAAACCCAATCCTTGCTTGTCTTGGGCTTATTTACAGAAGGTAATTCAACAGTGATAGATCCTATGGTTATACTAAGAGGATCTTGAGCTGTTGTAGATGGAGAAATCTCAGTCACTTGGTCTTTCTTAGACATCCACACCACCTTTGGATTCGGAAGCTTGTGGAACTTCGGAATTTTGATGACTGATACTTCGGAAGATTCTGCAGACACTGCAGCAGATTTCAGTGCTTCGGAAGAGTTCCTTTCTTCCGAGACCAATATTTCTTCCGAAGGTAATTTCCATTTCCCTTCTTTTTAGATTTGAGACTCCGAAGGAAACTGGTTTTCTTTCTGAAGCTGGATCTTCTTGGAACTCTTTGAAGCCTTTGTTTTGGCCATGTGGACAGTACCTTAGGATTGAAGGGACAATCCTTTGCAATGTGAGTAGTGCTGTCACACATAACACAAGGAAGCTCATCTTCACAGTTCCACACCTAGGGGTCTTACAGACAAGTTTGTGTGTGGAGGAGCTATCTCATTTGATCCCAGTCCCTATCTGTTTTGATAGCACACTTTGTTATGCAGGGATGAGGATATCATGTTCTTGAAGGTCTCTTCTTCAAGAACATTCTTTTCTGCCCTGGCTTTGCTGATCACAAGCTCAGCCTGGCACTTAGTTAGCTTGGTTATGAGATCTTGAATTTGAGTTCTAAAATCTGTGTGTTCATGTTTTAGAACTGAAATGGTTTTCTCTAAGTCCTCTATTTTCAGCTTATAATCATTTTTAGATTTTCTAAAATCAGATTTTAAAATATTTAAGGACTCAATATCAGATCTCAATTCCAAGTTATAGGACCTGTACCTATTAACTTTAGCAATGCATTCAGGAGTATAGAGATGTTCCAATACCTTGGCTTCATCATGATCTGCCATCAGTGCTTGGTTTGAAGAAGCATCTTCCACCTGAAAGCTCCAGTCAAAGCCTTCTTCTTCAACAGCAACAGCAGCTTGCTGCTTTGACTTCTCATTATGAAGAGCTTTGTCAGTGCAGTTTGGTCTGGATTGTGTTTGGCGACCATTGGTTCTAGGTGCCTTACACTCTCTGGCAAAGTGGCCCATCAAGTTACAGTTGTAACACTTGACTTTTGCCTTTGTCCAGTCCAAACTTTCCACAGGTTGCATTGCTTGGAAACTTCCTTCCAGTCCTCTTGTAGAACTTCTTGGCTCTGTGAGTGAGAAGAGCCATCTGCGGACTATTTCCATGTACTCCAGATCATCTGGATGGATACAGTCTAAGTCTTTAAAAGTGAAAAGAGAGTTGCCACTGCTTTCATCAGAAGACACAAATGCTTGAGAAGAGCTTGTCTCTTGGAATGGGCTTCTTGAGTGTAGTTCTCCTTGGTGTCTCTGGGAAGGTGATGAAAGGACCTTGGGTGAGTTGTCAGGGTAGCATATAAGATGATGTTTGGGTTCTATGCTATCCTTTCAACCACATGTAGGGCTGAACCCATTTGATTGTTGGAGTTGCCAGATGAACCCTGCATGTTCATTTCCATCTGGTAGCCACTGAGAATCCCATATAACTCTGTCAAAGTGAGAGTTTTGAGATTTTCAGTTCTCTTGATCACCACATAGTAGTGTGTCCATTGCCTAGGAAGTGAGGACATGAACTTTTACAATGTCTCTATTCTCAAGAGCAACTCCTCCATCCACTAGGGTATCCACAATCTCAACATACCTGAAGTATTGTTGAGTCATGGTCTCACCTATTTTGAAGGTGAAGTTTTCAAACTGCTGCTTCAGGAGATCCTTCTTGTTCTCCTTGGCTTTAGAAGAACCCTCATACATCAGTTTCAGTGCATCCCACAGTTGTTTAGCTGTTTTGCACTTCTTGAAACCTCTGTATACAAAGTTTGGAAGGGCAGTTTGAAGAGCTGTCATGGCTTTCCTGTCTATCTCTACTCTCTTCCTATCTTCATCAGAGTAGTTAGCCAGATCCTTGGGGATCATACCACCAGTAGCAGGGGTGTGCTGGGTATGAAAGGTCATTCTCAATAGACTCCCACATTCTTGAATCGAGAAACCTGATGAAACCTTCCATTCTTAAACACCAGGTGTCAAACTCATCAAGAGTGATCAGTGGGGACTTGTTTATGGTTCCAGTTTCCATATTGGTTTTGAAAATGGCTGCCATTTGAAAAGTTTGGTATTTGTGTGTGTGAGGGATCTTAGATGGTGAGATCTTATATCAAGAGCCTGAATGCTCTGATACCAAATGCAGGATCGTTGAAGGGTGTGACTTACAACACAACAACACAAAGAGGAGATTAACCAAACTTAATTAAGCAGTAAACTAGATTAACCAAGATAAGACACTAAGAACACAAGTAATGAAAGAGACAGAACACAAAGAACACAAGTATATGGTTTTCAAGAATGCAGTATATTGCTTTCTCTATGTTCTATTACAAGTGTTACAAAGCATAAATAAAAGTTACAAGAACATGAGATACTTATACTACATCCTACAGCTGGCTATACTTTGAAAGCCAGCTGGATACAATTGACTAGACACAAACAAAATCAATTGTAGAGTCAAAAGGCAGATTGCCTTTTGACTTGTGAGTATGACATGCCATAGCTCACATCCTTTTCTTACAAAAAGGATAAAGTACATAAAGTAGAAAGAATACAGACTTAAGACCTCAATGTACAGTTACCAAAAGCATGGACCTTATCACCAAACCATGTTAGTTGGTGACTTGTAGAGTTGCAGCAGAAAGATGTCCAGCTTTATGGAACAGTACATCAGATAAAGCATATGTTAAAAGTCTTCGGAAGAAATCTGTCTTCATGAACTTGAAGCTTCGGAAGACTTTGTCTCTGAGGCTTCGGAAGACTTCATCTTTGGGTTCAGAAGATGTTGGTCTTGGCTTCGGAAGATTTCACACTTAGAGTATTTCTGTTGCACATGTGAAACTTCCGAAGCATTCCACTTCAATGCACTTGTGCAGCATACAGGAGAGACTAAAGATGTTTAGGTTGCATCAGCCTCTTTATTAATCTCTACAGTTACATATACTTAACCATTAAGTAATTAAACAATAATAATATTTTTTTAAACTTTCTTCTTTAAACAAGTTTTGCCCTTAAAAATTATTGATTTTCTCCAAAAAATTATTAAATTGTTTGTATTAAAAAACTTTATATTTCATATAATTTGGTTTTTATGATACGACACAAACCTAATAAAAAATTATTTTCAAAATATTTTAAAAACCAAATTATATGAAATATAAAGTTTTTTAATACAAACATTTTAATAATTTTTTTTGAAGAGTTAAAAAATCAATATTTTAAAAAGAATTTTTTTAAAGACGAAATTTTGAAAAATTATTGTTATCGTTTAATTAGTTAATGGTTAATTATATTTAACTTTAAGCATATTTTATCTCAAAAAATTATTTTTTAATTTTTAATATTACTAAATAATTATTATTTAATTTTCAACACGTGTAGTAGACGAGTTTCTAAACTAGTTAGCGTTAATCAAATCTTTTAAATTGAAGCGCCCGGTCTCACTAGTTACTTTTTTTAAGTTTTAATTGAATATTTTATTGGTTAACTTTGTTTTAATTGGACAATTAGGGTGTTAAAAAACTATAATACCCTCATATTTAACAGAGATCTTAACGAAGTTAGTGGAGTGAATGTAAATGATAATATTTGGTAAATCACAGTATGATTGAAATGACAAAAAATATTTTGAATTGAAATGATAAATTTAACAGAACAGACGTTTTACACAAAGAGAGAAGTTAATTAAAAGGGTAGTTATTGATGCCAACAAACCGCCGTATAAACTATTGTGTAACTGCCATTATAGGCAGGTATAAATACCATCTAATCTGACATTTGAAAAATGGAGTTGTACTTGTGACTAATGACGGTAGCATGAAAAATGGATGTGGGGTAGGATCATCCTAAATATTTAAAAACCAATGGAAGGAATAGTTGGTATACCGGGTTTTATCTTTTGAGCACTAGCTCTTTTGATTTTGCAATCTGCCCCTGAAAACTATGATGTGATTATAACGGTGTCTTTGAGTTTTGTAAAGAGAGAAAGTGGGCTTGTGGGAATTGAGTGGAGCTCCGGTGGAGGTTGTCATCGGTTGCCGCCGGTTTACTCTTTCCGGCTTCAAGGTGAGAGTTGCGGGTTCATCTCCGCCGTTGCGATGCGGTGACGATGACGGGATGACGAAGGTCTGCGTACATAGAGGTGCCTGTACCTACTGTTATGCCCAAGCTACAAATCCAATCCCTGTTCTTGGGGTTTCATTTCCCCCTTTAGAGATGGCAGAAGATAGTAATAGTGATGAAGAACCATGAGTCAGTCATTTTTGTCCTCTTAGTTGAGAGAAATCTTATTTTTTTAGGCAGAAATTCATCCGCTTTCTAACTGCAGAAGCAAGGTCGATTTCAATCAAGCAAATTGGTCATAATTATCACTCGTTGTCTTAATATTTCTTATCATTACATGTACACACACACTCATTCATTTCATATTTCAGATTTGATGAAAACCTTGACAACCAACTCCCCCTAGATATGAATTTTGGCAGATTTTTGGTTGTTTACTAAAACCTTAAATCAACGTCACGTGGATTTGAGTTGATAGGAATTCGATCGCGGTGCTTTCAGGTAAAATTTGGTATACCCTTTTATATACATGATAGGTCACACGTCTATTCAAAATGATATGTTGTTTAGGACTCAATGAATTGATGTGACAACTCATTCCATTTCGTTATGCCAATGCATAAAATCAGGGATGTAGCACAAGCATGTAACGTAAATTTCAGGACAAAAATTCTTTCAACATGGGGATAATGTGACATCCGCTAATTTTCCGTTACCAAACTCCGTTAGTTCTGTTAAGTCTTGCATATACGTCTCGTGAGCACACCGTAGTTGTCGTTGAACATTGGTGACTTAATAACTCTAATCTATGATAAACAATAATAATATAATTTATAATGTTGATTATTAAATTTTAAATATTTATAGAATTTTAAATATTTGTTTTATAAATTTTAAATGTTTATGTGATGCATGTATTTATAGAATTTTAAATATTTGTTTTATAAATTTTACACGATAACGTGATAACGTGCAATATATACTTCGTGTGTTGTGTGACTTATTGTAAATGTTTAGGATTACTATTGTTGGTTAATAATAGTTATAATTGTAGTTGAAACTATTTAAAAAGGGTTCAAAAGGTTAGTTTTATAAAATAAATTAAAGGAGTTATTTTGTAATTATTTTTTAATCAAATATTACCTAAATTACAACCCTAATCTCACCCCAACCCCCATTTTCAGCCGCAACCCCACCCAAAACCCCTTCACCTTGCGAATTTGATCCAAGGACAAGCACATAAGTCGAATTCCAATTGGTTTCAAATAGTACAAGTTTTTGCAAGTGATCATCATCATCTAAGCACATCTAAAGGTTAGTTTTTTATTGGTTTTCATAGTTTTGATCTTGATGAACCCTAGATTCGAAATTGGTAATGAAAACATGAAATTGATGATTGTTAGATGTTAATATGATATTAGTTAGTTGTATGAATGTTAGATTATGTTGATTGTGCAAGAAATATATGAATTGATCATCTAGTTTATACATTACCTTAAGAGGAAACTTTTTGTTCTTGGAATTCATGATTTGATAATGTTATGATGCTAGATACAATGCTTGGATGTTAGTTTTATTGACTTGTGCAAGAAGATCCATGAATTAGAGATGTTGATCATAACTTACTAAAAGTAGAAACTTTTATGTGTGATGAATTGGAATTTTGATGTTTTGGTGGTGATTAACATCTTAGAATAAATGTAATGAACTTGATTAGGTATAATATTGATGAAATTATGATTGAATTTGATACTAGATCACTTTTGGGTGTTATTTTTCCAAAAGGAAACTTTATTTTTGTGGAACATTGGATATGATGAATTGAGCATGCTTGTGATGTTAGGATCATGTTAGAATGATTGTTGATGATGTTTAATGTGATGAAATATGAATATTAAGTTATATGGATGCTTGGTTGATCATGTAAGGAATTTAGGTTTGATGATCGTACATGGTAATGAATAGTAGTCAGTGGTTAGGGGATCATGATTGAGATTGGAATGTAAGACCCCGTTCCCAAGACGCTTACAGCTGGTAAATGATTGCATATAGAACATATATTTTCATCATATTACATAAAAATGTTGCAACGGAAACATTTAAACAAAACATTCCATTTCAATATAATAGCTTTTGCAAAATAATACATCGTTATCTAATTACAAAACCCAAATTGCATTACATCACAAAAGCATTATAAATGGATGCCATACCAAAAGAGCTGAGTAGCCGCCCCGTGTCATCCTCAACAATCATTACCTGCCAACTGGAAACACATAAAATTTAGCATTGTTGAGTGAGTTCTAGTTTTATAATAAAACATACTTTATCTTTCATTAAAACCGTTCTTTACTTTCATGCGATCATACATCATACGTACACATATATAATATCATTATTATCTTCATTAATCGTTCATACATTCATTTTTTCATTCGCACGTTCATTAACTTTCACATCTTTCATCATTACATCTTTTCTTTCCTTCGACCATAAACTTTACCCTGCTATTCCTGGTACTGGACCTAGGTCTATTATAGACCTGCTATAACGGTGCTCCGCACCTCTGGTAACATCACCTAGGGTAGAGTTTAGGTGTACCAATGCCATGTGCAATACCCTGCTATTCCTGGTACTGGACCTATGCCTATCATAGACTAGCTAAAATGGTGCATCGCACCTCTAGTCATAGTACCTAGGGTATGCAGCAATGGTGCTATACAAATGGTCAATCACAAAAAAAGACCCCAATGTGCATCCTCCTGGGGTAGCAAACCCGCACACCGTTGGGCTTACACCTTACAAAGGGGCGTGTCCCGACATACAATGTTTGCAAGACTTCCATTACTTTCATCATTCATTAATGCATGCATTCATTCATCATGTTCTTCTTTTCATTATATTCCACTTTACATTACATAATACTTTCGTTTCATTCATTAACATTCATCGTAAAGACACAAGAAAGATAAACATACATAATAAGGAACAACATCATACATAGTTATCATCATCATACAAGGCAACATCATACATACATAACATACATCATGCATAAACATGCAACATCATCATGACCAACATAACCTTTAAGATCATAAAAGTCATCTTACATGAACATACGAGAATCTTCCACATCAAAACTTACATCTGTACTTTCCCCCAAAAGTGAGTACATAAACTATGGTTTCCTCGGGTACACTAACCCTACTTGGGCATATGGGCACCCTTCAGTCGCATGGCCTCCAGGCGACTGAACATCATACGAATGGACCAATGCGGATGAACACCTATGCGAATAAACACCCATGTGTATGGACCTAATGCGGATGGACTAAATGCGGATGAGTCCCATGCGTATGGACCTAATGCAAATGGACACTTATGCGGATGAACTCTCGGTCGCATGACTCCCCATGCGATTGACCTTCAATCGCATGACTGGCAGGCGTATGGACTCCAGTCGCACGACTCACATGCGATTGACCCTCAATCGCACGACTGGCATGCATGTGTACCTTAGTCGCACGACTGGCATGCCATTCGGTCGCCTAGCCCTAACTGATACAGAATGCGGTTCATCCCGAACCCAATCTGCCATTTTCAACCTCCAAGCTCATCCAAACCCATTCTAAGCCCAAATCAACCATCCTAAACCTTAGGAATGCATACCTCAACACCATTCAAGCACACACAAGCCCGGAAACAAACCCCAAACGCATCACACGCAAATACATACAAATGGGTCAAACACACACATATAAAAACGGGTTTTCAGATGTGTTCCAGCTCCAAAATCGACCAAAAACGTTTAAAACCGGGGTCCTAGAACTCACAGAACAACACCGTGGAGTAGAGCTTCGTTTGGACCCGCTACACGATGATTTTGCTCACTTGAATCAACTCGAACCAACCTTTTCCTCTATTTATCCCTTTCTCCTTCTTCTCTCTTTTCTTTGCTGAAAATTGGGTGTGGGGAGATGGTAAGGGCTGCCCTCTCCCTTTAAATACCCCTACTCACCCAACTTTCTCTCGTTGACGAGTTTGTCCCTTGACTTTGGACTTTATTTCTTTTTCTTCTTTCGTCGGCTTCAAAATAAATAAATGGGTGTTACATGGAATTGGTTGTCACTGTGTATGCTAGTAATGTGATTATGTTTGTCATAAACGGGTGCGAATCCGAGGCCCTTAGTAGGATTAGCAGGGTTTAGGATGTGAGGTCGTGGGTGGCTTCACATGGCATGCAGTGCATGATTAGACTTCACGTATGAACTGTTTGATGTGATGTATTTATATTGGTGTGAGCATGATCGTTGTTTGAGATTTGCATGAGTGTATGATGTCGAATATGGTATGATGACCAAGGTAGAACTTGGGTTGATGACGTGATGCACGTGGATAACTTACATGATATTCGTGTATGATAGTTGATATGCTTGATTAAATAATATTTCAATAAATATGTCACCAACGGGTCGAACGGGTCAACTAAGTTAACTTAGAGTTGTTAAGATTTTGTGTACACGTACTTATGTACTTGTGTGTTCTAGGTAACCTTTGAAGGGTTGTCTTTGCACCAATCTCCAGTCTTTTTATTCATTACCTTAGCACACCAGGTGAGTTCATGCCCCTCTATTTATAAACTCTCTTCTGGAGGAGGTAGCATACTTGTACTCAACGCTATTTTATTATTATAAGTTGTGTATGTTTTATCATAGTGCTTAATACCTTGAAAGTCCTCACACTTTCGGATCGTTAATAATGGTAACTAGCGGGAAATCTTGGGTAGTACTACTGGGTCTGACGAGCCCCACTTGTGCGACTCGAGGTCACATGGGTGCAATTTTGTCCTAAACACAAACATCGTCGCGACCTGGTAAGTCGTGACGGGAGGCAACAAACGAAACACAGTCAGCTTCGATCGCGAAATCACTATTGTTATTACTTGTGAATATAGACTAGCTATCTATTTCAATACACTTATTATGTTATAAAACTGTTAGTATTTATGATAAACACAAACTCTTGAACTCACCAACCATTGTGTTGACATTTTTAGTATGCTATTCTCAGGTCGTTAACTTAGCTTGCCATTAGAAGCACAACACGGGTCCAGCATGCATTCTAAGACTTTATTTCATAGACATATTTGTTTATCTTTCATTTATGTGTTTTAACATTGGGATGCGCATGTTTTGCCATAGTATGTATTTTATTCCTTTGGTTTGTCTTATTTAGAAAACACTTTCATATGGTTTTAATTGAACTTTGGTTATTTTATTTTAAATATGACATATTAGTGTCGTTCTGAGTAACTAGTGACTGTGATCCTGATTTGTTCACACGCCTTGCGGTAAAACCCCGCATGTGGATTTTAAGGGTGTGACAGTTGATTTAGTTGATTTAACGGGTTTTTGATTGCAACAAATTTTAGTTATTGTATTTCTTGTGTGTACAGAACCATTGTTGAAGTTGGATTCTATTTGGGACAAACCTCATCTTATAACCGAACACTTATTTTACTTCTAATAGAAATGGCATGATACCCCTTAATTAATTCATTTCTCGATAATGCTACATAGAATCAATGGTGCATCTTGAAGAGGCATTAATATGTAAAATATTGTATTGCCTGTTACAGAATCTATCATATAATAATGGATGTTTGGTGAATTTGCATCTTACAAACAAATGTGTTGATCTAGTTACAGGTGTTTTTCTATGTTCTTTAAAAAGTTGAGGTTAGTACATAAAGATGCAGCTATATTACGTATATTTGTTAAGAACTAATAGTAGAAGACCTGCATTGAGATCGCATCATCGATTATCTCAATTAAATTCTTATACTTATCCTCAATACTTTAGATCTCACATGAGGAATACTATATCTTCACATTTTACGCTATAGCTTGGGGTTAGTTTCGATCAGTAGAAGCCATGTATTGCAGGGTAGTATGTTTCACTTCTTATCAAGGAAGATATATCTACGATCCTTACATTTATGCTAAGATGAATTGATTCTAACAGTTGTGTTTTTTCTGTTCTAACAGAGATTAAAAGTTGGAGAAACATATAATGAGCAGTAATAGGTTGATTAAATTCACGTTTTGTAATTACTATGAAATATCTTATTGTAAAGGGACAATGGCTAACATTATCATTGATGGCTTACTCAGTTGAGCACGACAAATAATAAGAGTTTAGTTTTAATGGCCTGATGCTTAAAGATATGAGCCAACGTCCTTAAGTGTTTGCATTGAATGAGTATCAGGATAACGACTCTAATTTTTCAGTGATATGATATAAATGCATCGCAAAGCTCGGGTTTGTTTTACTTTTTCTTTCTAAAAATGATAGCATATTTTTTATTTACAGTTGCTCAATAGCAGCAAGTTAGATCATAGCACTTTAAAATACCATAAGAGTATAAGACTTCCTTCGTAAACATATGAATGATATAAAACGATCTCAAAAGAAGAGGCGTTCTCCGCCGCAATGCGCAATGGGGAAACAACTAGTTATAATTAATTTACGAAGAATTTTATATGAAGAGTATACCTTAAAAACCCCACCATGATATAATTTTGTATTTTTTATAATTTATTTCTATTTTGAATTTTCAATTATATAAATCTAGTAACCCTATTCGTAACCGAAATCCATAAGTTGATTAATTTTCTACCTAAAGAGTTAGAGAATGAAGTGGTAGAAATTTTCTACAGTATGAAATTAAGGAATGAAGTAACAGGGTTGGGTGATTTGTTAATCAGTTTATTTATTAAGCGATAAGTCAAGCTTGTTATAATTTTACAGCAAACAATTTGAATTCAATATTTTAATTAGTATATATTCATTTGTAATAACTTTAGGCTGATGGACATGTAAAATCTTGTTGAATACAAAATAATTTGACACGATTAGAGCTAGAGGGTCTATAGGGATTGTTGATTCTCTATCTGATTAAACTTTAATATTTTGTTTGGTTTGATGAGGAAAACTACCGAAGAAGTTAAATGATGATGTTAAAATAAGAATGCTTGATGCAACTTCATTGATGCAGAAGATATTTTACATACCAATCCATTCATTAGAGGTAAACTAATAGTTATTATAATCTTGTATCGACCCACCATTCTTAAACATTTGAAGTGTTAAAATTCTATGTGTGCAAGTAATTTTATTCCCACAAAATATAAAAAATTACTTAAATAGTTACTTTAAAAGATTAACAGTAAATAAAAATATAGATATCAACCTTGATTATTTAGATGTACATGTTTTGTCAACTTAGTATGTTGTGTCATCGGTGTCATTGTCGTTTATCGGTTGAATACCGACAGAAAATGGTGGTAGCTCGTCAAACTGGTCGTATTCCTTCTTGTTGACAACATGACCAACACTAATAATCCGTTGTTTACCTTAAAATGGTGGTAGCTTGTCAAATGTTCTGGTTTATATCTATTTGTTGTAAGGTCGACAAGTGCAAAACCGTGTTCGTCAACTTTAACACTAGTAGGATAATTCACCCACCAACATTTAAAAAGAAAAGGAAGAAGTCTACACTTGAAGATAGGATAAGAGAAGGGAGGTTGTCAAAGAGAACACCAGTGTTACTTGTGGTATGTGTAAGTAGGGACATAATAACACAACTTGAACAGGGCAGACATAGGATTAAGGTGCTTGTTTGGACAGGTTGGGAATAAAGCTTTAGGTCTACTTTGGGAACTTTATTATTTAGATGTTTAGTTTGAACAATATATATGGTGTGTAATGTTTTGGTATTTTGGAAATTTAATTTAGATGCTATGCACAATTATGTGTGGTTTCGAACAATTAATGTGCTGTCTTAGAGTTGGTGTTTTACATACTACTTGGTTTCATATTTTGCACATTGCGTTTTCATTTGGTTGCAGTAAGGTATGTGTGATTGCAATTCATTTCCACATTCACTGATTCACATATTACCAAATATTCATTTAAGACCACCAATTCATTACGCAGTGAGGTATTTGAGATTGCATATTTCATTTTCATTTGGTTGCAAACTATAGTTTCCACGTTCACGTACAACCAAATAACCATTTTCACATTCACATTTGTCAACTGCTTTAAGTATCATTCTCACATTCACATAGTACAACCATATATCTAAAATCTCATCTTCATTTTAAGTTGAATATCAATACAAGAAAATGATAAAACAAAATACACCAAGTTGGACCTTGCTTAAGTTCAATACTTATTACATGAAAGTCACATATTCAACACAAAAAAAACAACTACAAATCAAAAATCTTCTTAATTTCTACTTCTCTTATTCATTTTAGCTTTAAGCACGTTTTTTTACCTAAGTAGACTAGGTATAATCTCCATCAGCTTTAAACACATTTTTTTACCTAAGTAGACTAGGTATAATCTCCATCAATCATGGATAGATCTTAGGGTCATACTAGTCAAAGAATTCACATTGCTTGAACCCTCAATCAAACAATAGCAATAACCCTCAATGAATCTAACATTTCCTAGAATACCTTTTTTAACATATAATAGGCAATAACTTCAATGGAAAACAATAGAACCGGCGGGCATGGATTTCGCATAGTCCAGGAAGTTCTTAATGTTGCTTGTTTCCCACAAGAGCAATAACGCGTGGTTGGTTAGAAGTTCTTCAACGGAATAGAGGGAAAAGAGGTGGAGAAGATGGTTAGCGGTGATTATCAAAATGAGGTAAAATAAACGGTGTAAATATTCCGAACTATTAATAAAGAAAAAAAATGTGAAAATACCTTTTTGCCCTCACATATGACTCACATTTTAAGTTTCATATTTTTACTCTCACATGGAACTCAAGTGAAAAAACTTAATAGTAAAAATAAATGTCACATAGCTTAAACAATGTATCTACAACAATTTGTTTGCATAAAAGATGCAAAAAGTGTTTTTTTGAAGATAAAGAATAAAATCGTACAACTTTTAATAAACCTAAAGGATGTTTTTTGTAATTTTGTCTTTTATAAAAGACATTGACTGTAAATGATAATTTATATTCAATTATTATTTTTTAATTAATAGTTACAACACTTTTATCGTAAACCCCTTTAAAAATTTTAATTCAACGACGTGTGTTTTGTGGTCTAGGTAAGAATTAGTGTTAGGACTGTTTTCGTACATAGTACTAACGAATTCTGCGTGAGACCAGATCAAATAGTGCGGAATCCTACTTGATTGGCGATCCAATCAGTGAGAACGACAACCTGATCGATCTAACGATTAAACAAACGTTAAGAATTGAGTAGAAATCGATCAGGAACGAACTATGAAGTTGGATAGGCTACTTAGGGCACTCTAGACGGCTAGGGTATGTGAATATTCGAAGTCTCATGTTTTTCCATGAATTATGTGGTATTTATAGGTTTTCAGTTTCATTCGTATGACTGAACCATTAGCATGGTTCAGTCGTGCGACTAACTCATGCGGTTGATTCATACGCACTACTGAAGGTTCAGTTGTGCGACCGAATCAACCTTATGTCTCAGTCATACTACTGATCCAGTCTCCTGGTTTAGTCGTGCGATTGGTCCATAAGTATGATTCATTCGTGCGTATGGTCCATAAGTATGGTCCATTAGCATAGTTAACCACCCGACAAGTTGAACACATTTCTCAATCATTATTGACTTAGAACTATGTACAATAATCTCAAACCTATATATGATGTTCATACATATGAATTATACTAAATACAATAATAATATGAAATACTCAAAGAAAAATAAACATCAAGATGCATCTCATATGTCATTAAGTAATCATATTACATATGTGTAAGAAATGAAAGAGTTTTATATTTAAGAACATAAACTAGGAACATGATGTATCAATAAACTCCCCCTTGGACCTAGTTTATCCTATTTTCTAACATTCTTCACATGCTCTTGGAATTTCTTGTACTTCTCTTCTTTGGTGACTATCGCGTGGATCTCAAACGCGAAGCAGAGCCGTATAACATATTGGAATTGTAGAGCTTGTACATATCTTGCGTGCCATAGAACAATGGCCACTTGTATAGAGTGTAAATATTTTCAGCAGACAAGTTTGTAAGTCACATTGGGTCAAATACCCTAATAGTCTCGATCTTACCTTCTTTGTTCAGAGTTATGACCGCTTCCCCCGTCCTCCAGTCGTAATACCACCATTTGAAGTGTGGAGTGAAGTCTTGAGGCATCTCACGTAAAGGAATCTTAGACATTGTGCATGGGGGACTCCACTTCAACACCACCTTAGGCCTTCCAGATATGTGATCAACTTCAATCATATGAATGAACCTCTTAAGTTGTTGAGGTCTGAAGTTTACCCATCTGGTGTCGTATTTTCTTCATGATGTCTCAAACCATCCCGACATCTCCTCGGGTTGGCATACAAAAGATCTAAATAGGCCGTTTTGTTTAGCTCAAAATTAGGAAGAGTCTTCAGATCATGTGGATATCTGAAGTACTCAATCCCCTTATCTCGTTTAATAGCATATACATCCAGATCTTCAAAATAGGCCCAGTTGATGATCTTGCCTGACACTTTCTGATGTCTCTTTACTCGGTAAAGTTTGTGTTGATACATATGTTCCTAGTTTATGAGCTTAATGTAAATGTCTGTCATGTCTTACACATATGTAATGAATGAGTTGAATGAAATACAATATGTGATTGATGCTTTTAATGTTTAATGTTTCATTGTTTATTGTGTGTTAAAGTATGTTTAACTAACTATATAGGTTTGTGGTTGTTTGCATAGTTTTTAGTCAATAATGATTGAGAAACATGTTCAAACTTAATTGTATGAAGTCTTCATGCGAATGGAACATACACATGAATACTTCATGCTAATGGACCAGTCACATGACTAAACTAGGAGACTGGATCAGTCGCACGATTGAGACATAAGATTGACTCAGTCGCACGACTGAACCTTCAGTCGTGCGTATGGATCAATCGCATGATTCAGTCGCACGACTGAACCATGCTAATAGTTCAGTTGCACGATTGGAACCCAAACCTATAAATACCACCTAATTCATGGAAAGGTAATTGTAAGGATTCCTGAAGTCTGATGCAACCCAAAACTGCCTAAGTGTTTCAGCACAACATGCACTAAGTACTGAAGTGAAGAATGCTTCGGAAGAATTACACAAAGCATTAGAAAATACTCTAAGTGTAATATCTTCCGAAGCCAAGACCAATATCTTCCGAAGCCTAACATGAAGTCTTCCGAAGCTTGAAGAGACAAAGTCTTCCGAAGCTTCACCTATGAAGACAGATTTCTTCCGAAGACTTTTAGTACACATGCTTATCTGATGTACTGTTCCATAAAGCACCTTTTCCGCTGCGTCTCTGATAAGTCACCAACTTACAAGAGTTGGTGAAAGGTCCATGCTTTAGTAACTGTACATTGAGGTCTTGAGTCTGAAACTTTCCACTTTATGTACTTTATCCTTTTTGTAATGTATAAGGATGTGAGCTATGGCATGTCATAGTCACAAGGTCAAAAGGCAGATATGCCTTTTGATCCTACAATTGATTTTGTTAGTGTCTAGTCAATTGTATCCAGCTGGCTTTCATAGTATAGCCGGCTGTAGGTTGTAGTATAAGTATTCCAAGTTCTTGTATCTTTCTTTATGCTTTGTAACACTTGTAAAAGAACTTGAGAAAGCAATATACTGCTCCCTTGAAAACTATACTCTCTTGTTCTGTCTCTTGCTTTACTTGTGTTCTCTGTATCACCTTTGGTTACCTAGTTCACTGTTTGATTAAGTTTAGTTAATCTTCTCATTGTGTTGTTGTTGTAATTGGTTCAAGCCTTAAACGATCCTGCAATTGGTATCAGAGCTTTCAGGCTCGTGATATAAGATCTAACCTCTTAAGATCCCTCACACACACAAAAACTAAACTTTTCAAATGGCTTCCATCTCAAAGACTGATATGGAGACTGGAACCATGAACAAATCCCCATTGATCACTCTTGATGACTTCGACACTGGTGCATGAGGATGGAAGGCTTTATCAGGTCTCTTGACTCAAGAATGTGGGAATCTGTGAATATGGACCTTTCATACCAGCACCCCTCTGCTACTGGTGCTGGTATGATTCCTAAAGATGTGGCCAACTACTCAGATGAAGATAGGAAAAGAGTAGAGATTGACAGGAAGGCCATGACTGCTCTTCAGACTGCTATCCCAAACTCTGTGTACAGAGGTTTTAAGAAGTGCAAGACAGCTAAACAGCTGTGGGATGCACTGAAGCTGATGTATGAAGGCTCCTCTGAAGCCAAGGAGAACAAGAAAGATCTTCTAAAGCAGCAGTTTGAAAATTTCACCTTTAAAGCAGGTGAAACCATGACCCAACAATACTTCAGGTATGTTGAGATTGTGGATACCCTTGTGGATGGAGGAGTTCCTCTTGAGAACAGAGACATTGTAAGGAAGTTCATGTCTCACTTCCTAGGAAATGGACACACTATTGTGTGGTAATCAAGAGGACTGAGAACCTTAAAACTCTTACTCTGACAGAGTTATATGGGATCTCAGTGGATACCAGATGGAGATGAACTTACAAGGTTCATCTAGCAACTCTAACAATCAAATGGGTTCAGCCCTTCATGTGGTTGAAGGGACAGCATAGAACCCCAACATCATCTCCTATGCTACCCTGACAACTCACAAAAGGGTCCTTTCATCACCTTCCCGGAGACACCAAGGGAGAACTTTACTCAAGGAAGCCCATTCCAAGAGACAAGTTCTTCTCAAGCCTTTGTGTCTGCAGATGAAAGCTATGGAAATTATCTCTTCACTCTTGAAGACCTAGACTGTATCCATCCAGATGACCTGGAATACATGGAGATAGTTCAGCAGATGGCTCTTCTCACTCACAGAGCCAAGAAGTTCTACAAGAGGACAGGAAGAAAATTCCAAGCAATGACCAGTGGTAAGTTGGGCTGGATAAAAGCAAAGTTAAGTGTTACAATTGTAACCTTATGGGTCACTTTGCTAGGGAGTGTAAGGCACCTAGAGCAAATGGGGGTCAAACACAACTCAGACCAAACTACACCAACAATACTCCTCAGGCTGAGAAGACAAAGCAACATGCTGCGGTTGCTGTTGAAGAGGGAGGATTTGACTGGAGTTTTCAGGTGGAGGATGTCTCCAAACCAAGCATTGATGGCTGACCATGATGAAGCCAAGGTATTAGAACATCTTTGCTCCCCTGAATGCATTGCTAAAGTAAATAGATACAGGTCCTACAACTAGAAATGAGATCTGATCTTGAGTCATTAAACATATTAAAATCTGATTTTAGAAAGTCTGAAAATGATTACAAGTTAAAGATAGAAGACTTGGAGAAAACCATTTCAGTACTAAAACATGAACATATAGATTTTAGAACTCAGATCCAAGATCTCATCACTAAGTTGACTAAGTGCCAGGCTGAGCTTGTGATCAGCAAAGCCCTGGCAGAGAAAAGTGTTCTTGAAGAAGAGACCTTCAAGAACATGATATCCTCATCCCTACACAACAAGGTTTGTTATCAAAATAGACAGGGACTGGGATCAAATGAGATAGCTCCTCCACACACAATCTTGTCTGTAAGATCTCCTAGGTGTGGAACTTGTGAAGATGAGCTTCCTCTCATAGATCCAATAAGTGAGGATGATGAAGAAGTGATAGTGAGGAATCCCTCTGAGAAGAATGAAGAAGGATTCCTCCAAGGGCCACTATCCTTCTGAGGAGAAGAAATTAACTGTGATGACCAAGTCCAAGAGAAAGAACTTGATCAGGAAGAGCAAAAGAAAAGCAAAGAAGGCTCAAGAAATCAAGGCTACCTTTGATGCTAAGCAGAAACAAGTGTTTATCTCTGCAGGTTTCAAAGCAATAAGGACTGAAGACCCACCAAAGCTTCTTAGCCAAGAGTTCTGGTTCATGTTCAAATCATCTAGTACAAAGAAGAAGACTGAGCTGCTGTGTACCACTGCTGCACAGCCTGGACCATCAAATTCCAAGAACAGTTCACAGCCCAAGGGAACTGTATCTGCATCTACCAAGATGAAGGTGAAAAGGGATGTGACCAAGGCCAGTCTTGCTCTCAAAAGGAGATTCTTTGAAGAAGAAAATGTGTGTGTCATGTGTGAAAGTACTTCTCATATTGCAAGGATTGTCCATACAATCCTAAAAGTACTATCCCATGACCAATACAAAGACTTCAAAGAATCTCAAGAAGTCTCAAGCTTCGGAAGGAAAGTCTGTTTCCTTCGGAAGCTCCAAATCAAAGAAGAAGGTAAATGGAAAATTACCTTCGGAAGCAAAGTTGGTCTCGGAAGAAAGGAGTTCTTCCGAAGTACTAAAGTCTACTGCAGTGACTGTAGATTCTTCGAAGTGTCAGTCATTAAAACTGTGAAGCTCCAAAAGCTTCTAAGGTTTTGAAGGTCAAGTCCAAGACTCCAAAGGTGGTGTGGAAGTCTAAGAAAGACCAATGACTGAGGTTTCTCCATCAACAACAGCTGAAGATCCCTCTGTACAACCATAGGATCTATTACTGTTGCATTACCTTCTATTACACTTACTGAACCCAAGACAAGTAAGGCTTGGGTTTCCAAATGTAACTAATCATTTTCTTTGTGCAGGAACAGCTCAAGACAAACAAGAATGTCTGGATAATTGACAGTGGCTGTTCCAGGCACATGACAGGCGATAGGTCTTTACTTCATAATTTTGAGAGAATTGATGGAGGACCAGTTTCTTTTGGAGGAAATGAAGGTGGTTACATTTATGGAAGGGGCAAGGTCACAAATGGTAAGCTCAGCATTGAGAAGGTAAACTTTGTTAAGGAGCTTGGGTACAATCTTTGAGTGTATCTCAATTTTGTGATCAGAGTCATAACATGCTCTTCACTGAGCATGAGTGCATTGTTCTCAAGCCTGGAGTGGTCATTCCTCATGAGCATATTCTGCTCAGAGCCCCAGGAAAGGGAACATGTACAAGATGGATTTGCAAGAAACATCTCCCTCTGGAGAAGTTTCATGCTTTCTATCTAAAGCAAATAGTGATGAGTCTTTCCTATGGCATAAAAGAATGTGCCATGTAAACTTTAAGAATATGAATAAATTAATCAAACATGATCTGGTAACTGGAATGCCAAAGAAAGAGTTTACAAGTGATGATCATTGTGTTGCATGCCTGAAAGGGAAGCAACACAAGGTATCTCACAAGCCTAAGGAAAAGAACTCCATCACTACTCCCCTACACTTATTACATATGGATCTCTTTGGCCCCACCAGTGTAATGAGTTTAGGAAGGACCTTATACTGTCTAGTGATCACAGATGATTTTACAAGATTCACTTGGTTTTCTTTCTTAGAATAAAGATGAGACTCCTGAGATTCTAAAGAATTCATCTTAAAGATGAGAATCAATGTGATCACAAGGTCAAAACCATAAGATGTGATCAAGGAACTGAATTCAAGAACCAAATCCTTGATACATTTTGTGATGAAAGGGTATTACAAGACAATACAGTGCTCCCAGGACTCCTCAGCAAAACGGAGTTGCTGAGAGGAGAAACAGGACACTTATTGAAGCTGCAAGAACTATGTTGTCTGACTCTAAAATGCCTATCACCTTCTGGGCAGAGGCAGTTAATACTGCTTGCTATGTGCAAAACAGAGTTTAGTAGTTAAGACACATGGTAAGACTCCTTATGAACTTTGGCACAAGAGGAAACCTTTCATTGGTTTTCTCAGGTCATTTGGATGTCCCTGCACCATCTTGAATACCAAAGATCAAGTTGCCAAGTTTGCTGAGAAATCAGACGATGGACACTTCATTGGATACTCTTCTCAAGCTAAAGCTTATAGAGTATACAATCTCAGAACTAGAATCATTGAGGAGTCAGCCAATGTGACTTTCAATGAGCACACTCCCAGTGTGGCTGGTTCTGGTCCGGATTGGCTATTTGATCTTGATTTAGTTACCAACTGTTTTAATAAATCTTGTGAGCATGTTTCAGGATCTGCAGAAAATTTAAATACAGGTGATCCTGATCCAAGATTTGAGCTAGGAAGACCTCAACTCACACACCTTCAGCTCCAGTTGAAACTACTTCAGCAAATGAGGTTCTATCAGCACAACAATGACAAATCCAGCTGATACATCTGGCATGCCTTCAAATTCCAGTTCAGAGGCTTCTCAACCAGATAAAGACATCTCAATTGCAGAAGATAACAATGGTGATGGTGAAGTGATCAAGAATTTCTTGATGCTAATAACCATACCATAGATGATAACATCAATGATGTCACACACTCATTGGATCAAGTTAATCTTGATAGGTGTGATAATGTGGAGGATCAATCTTCAAGACCAGATCTAAATTTCTCAAATTTGGATCTATCTCAGCAACTTGCTGTGATCCCTCAGCTAAGGATCCACAAGTCTCATCCTACACAAACATCATTGGAGATGTTATCTCCGGGGTAAAGACAAGAGGGCAAAACCATGAAGCAAATGTTTGTCTTCACTCTTGTTTTCTATCCCAGTTAGAGCCAAAGAAAGTTGAGGAGGCTCTAAAGGATGGAAGTTGGGTTGAAGCTATGCAACAAGAGCTGCTTCAATTCAAAAGGCAGAAAGTTTGAACCTTTGTCCTCTTCCTCATGGGAAGACTACCATTGGAACCAAATGGGTTTTTAGGAATAAAAAGGATGATAGAGGAATCATCATCAAGAACAAGGCAAGACTAGTTGTTCAAGGATACACACAAGAAGAAGGGATTGACTACACTGATGTCTTTGCTCCTGTAGCTAGACTAGAAGCTGTTAGGATATTCCTGGCATTTGCTGCATCCAAGAACTTCAAGGTCTACCAACTTGATGTAAAGTGTGCTTTCTTATATGGAGTGATTGATGAGGAGGTTTATGTCAAACAACCACCTGGTTTTGTAGATCCTGATCATCCTGATTATGTCTGCAAGCTTGACAAAGCTCTCTATGGGCTGCATCAGGCACCAGGAAGTGGTATGAGACACTGTCTGAGTATCTCTGTAAACATGGTTACAGGAGAGGTACTATAGATGGAACTCTCTCATCAAAGGACAAGGAAACGACATTCTGCTAGTTCAAGTATATGTGGATGACATCATCTTTGGCTCAACCAATTCAAGGCTCTGCAAAGACTTTGAAAAGCTGATGAAAGATAGATTTGAAATGAGTTCAATGGGAGAACTTAATTTCTTCTGGGAATTCAAGTGAAGCAGGTTGAAGATGGCATTTTCATAAGTCAGTCAAAGTATGTTCAAGATATACTCAAGAGGTTCAACATGACTGATTGTAAGACTGCTAAGACACCCATAGCCAGAAACCACTCCCTTGTCCAGATCTTGAGGGGGAGTGTGTAGATGAGCACTTATACAGGGCTATGATTGGGTCTCTTATGTATCTTACAGCTAGCAGGCCTGATATCATGTTTGCTACATGTATTTGTGCAAGATATCAAGCCAATCCTAAGATGTCTCACTTAATCACTGTGAAAAGGATTTTAAGATACCTCAAAGGTGCTTCAACACTTGGTTTATGGTATCCAAAGAATTCTAATTTCAATCTGTATGCCTATACAGACAGTGATTATGGTGGCTGCAACATGACTGCAAAGTCTACATCTGGGGGATGTCAATTCCTTGGTGGAAGGGTTGTCTCATGGCAATGCAAGAAACAAACCTGTGTGTCTGCATCAAATGCTGAGGCTGAATACATTGCTGCTGCAAGCTGCTGTGCTCAAGTGCTTTGGATTCAAAATCAGATGCTAGACTACGGATTTAACTTCAAAGAGACTCCTATCCACATAGACAACAACAGTGCTATCTCTATCACTGAGAACCCTGTGCAGCACTCAAGGACCAAACACATCAACATCAGGTATCATTTAATAAGAGATAACTATGAAAAGGGGTTAATTAAACTAGTCAAAGTTCACACAGATGAACAATATGCTGATCTGTTCACAAAAGCTTTTGATGAACAGAGATTTAAGTATCTGATATCAGCTATTGGGATGATTAACTTTGAGTAGATTTTTTTTAAAACTAATTCTAATTATTTCTTCTTAAAATATGTGTGTCCTAAGTTGTCTAGTTCATCACTTTCATAAGCTCATGTTTTCTTTGAATGAAAAACTCTTTTTGAAGACTTTCCTTAGATTCTTGAAAATTTTCTGATACTTCGGAAGATAACATTTTACCTTCGGAAGAAAAATATGTCTTCAAAATAAATGACTGTCTAAAGAATTTTTACCTTCGGAAGAAGTCAAAATTTATCTTCCGAAGCTTAAAATTCTTAACTTAGACACTTATTCATTTTTAAGGACTTTTTCCTTCCGAAGCAAAAAATTACTTTCGGAAGCTTTGTTCATTCTTATACAAAGCATCCAAAAGTTTATTTCTCTTCCGAAGCATAAATCTTTAAGACTCTCAGGAAAATCTTCCGAAGTCACTTTAGCTTCGGAAGCTTTTTCAATCACAACTTCCGAAGACAAATTACTTTCGGAAGCTTTTAGAATTCCAAGAAAACTACTTTTTGAGCAAAAAGGTAAACTACTTTTCAGAGGTGGGACCGACATACGGATTTCAAAGTTTATCCTTTTTCATTAAACTTTATCTGAAATCCTTCTCTCTCATATAAACCCAACGGTTCCCCCCTCTTCTATCATTGCTTCTTCCATACCTAAAACCCAAAGCTTTCTCTCTGAAATTTCCTTCCCATTCTTTTCTCTTCATCTCTGAGCTACCTCACAATGGCTGACCTTACACACAGAAATGATCCTCACTTTGCCATGCAGCTACACAGACAACACAATCAGGTTGCTCTGTTATGCTCTGACAAAGATCCTCATTTCTCAGAGGTTTGCCGTTTCTTGTCTTTGTCTCACTACTTCACCTCCCTAACCATTGATCCTCCTCTATATGAGGATCATTTGCTTGAATTCTGGAAGACCTGCCAAGAGGTCATTATGGATGGGGAGAAGGCACTGTCTGCCACAGTGCAGGGGAGAACAATTTTCATCACTCCGGCCATCATCAACCGACATCTTCAGCTGGATGATGAAGCAGGTGAAGTGTTCTTCCCAAAAGAAGCGGTTAATCATTCCTTCGAGCAGATGGGCTATGAAGGAGATTTCTCTGTAAAGACCTTCAGGAAAGGGAAGGTCTCATCCCAGTGGAAATACCTGCTCCATGTGGTTATCCACAGCTTATCAAACAAGCATGGTGGATGGGACCAGATTCCTGAGGATCTCTCTTTATAGTTCATGGGATGGTTCAGGGGGTCAAGTTCAGGTATTCACAATTTGTTTATACTAATTTACTTGCAAACTTAGACTCCTTAGAAATACATGTTTCCTAGATATGTTCAACACATTTAACTGTGAACTGGGCTCACAGTTGAGGGAAACAGGCAATATTCTTAAACTGGGACAGATGAAGCCCGGCATCTTTAAAATTATGAAGAAGCCAACTGTAGGCTTCTCAGGGGGGAAACAGCCCTAGTCCCAAAAATGTTAGAGCTTATTGCTCAAGGTGACAACATAGCAGTCCAAGCTAGTGTTGAACCCACACCTACTGCTCTCCTACCCTCTTCACAACCTCCAATATTCATCACCTACAAAAGAAAATCCCAACGAACCCCTGCTCAGGCTATTGAGTCTGTGCAGGCCCCCAAATACTCAACCTTACAGGAAGAAGTGGACTCCAGAGCTCCCACTTCTCCTGAGGAGCAAACCACTCCCATTACTTTACCTATCAGGGCTGAGGTTCCTCAAGCTCAACCTGATGAGCTCATTAGCCAACAACTGTAAGCTTCACTCTGAGTCTCAACACTCAAGTGAACAACCTTCAGGGGACAGCTACCATCCCCAGCCTTTGGATCTAAACCAACAATTCCCAACCTATCCTTTTACACTGATGAAGACTTAGGATTCAGTGAGTATCATGAGTCTCTCTTCTCCTCCCCTACTCAAAGAGAGATGAGTACCTCTGACTCTCCTCAGTCTATCCTCATCAGTCACCCTTACTGAGGTGGACACATCTGAACCTGTTCAGGATGTCCATATGGAAGAGGCTCTCACTTTTGAAAGTGATTACATCATTAAGACCTCAACCATGGCAACTCAGCCCATTGGCATCTTAACTGAGGTTGCCAGTGAGCAGAGGAAAACCAGCAGCCAAGAAACTCAAGCTGGTGGTGAGAGAGAGGACTTTGGTCCAATCCTCTCATCCCCCAGTGATTCTTCTGATGAAGATGAGGGGAATTTGAGACTAAAGGTACAAAAATTGTCACAAACATGCACCTATCTTTCTCTAAGGTTAGTCACTTGGAATCTCAGGTGACTACCCTGCAAAACAGGGTCAATGATCAGCAACTCCAGATTTCATATCTGCAGGAAAACTAGCTGAGAGACCTTTAAGGAGAGCTCAACCAGGAACACAAGAAACTGTGGAAGTGACTGATTTATCCTCCAGCTCACCTATGCAAGTGGGTGATGCTACCAAAAAGGGGGAGAAAGTTATCACAACCACAGAACCTGGGAGTTCTTCAAAGAGAATGGACATAGAGGACTCACCATCCTCACTTGCTGTTGTGCATTCTCAGCAACTTCCTCAAGTTCACATTAATGTGGACTCTATAGACTCTCTCATCAGGAGTCTCTTTGAGGAAGGTATACCAAGGGCTGTCTCATCTCCACCACATGGAACTGGCAACTACATCATCAGATGGAGGTATGATGATGACAGAAGAGCCCTCATACTTCACAGAGTTCAAGGCCAACAAGAAGTCTTTCAGTTCCAAAGCCTGAGCTTCTATGAAGGACTGGATTTAGTCAACATGCCACTTGTCAATCCAAGCAAATCTAGACAAGCTGACAGGCTGGCTCAAAGAATCCAAGACAGGATCCTTGCAGAGTTCTCTCTAAGAAGGAGACTTAGGCAATCAGGCAATGTCATCGGTCAACTGGATGCTGAGGTGGACCCTAAGATTAGTTTCATAGGGGAAACCTTGGCTGAAGGCCCAGTGGCAGAACCTGAGACCCTTTCTCACCATCAACAACTGCTGCAGAGGTCCAAACTCCATCTGAGACACCTGCTGGTGAAGGTGTTTCTCAGCCTCTCTCTGGCCAGAGCATGGAAGCTACACCAAGCAATGAAGGCCAAGCCTCAATCCACCCTGAGTCACAAAGGTCTGTTGGTGACAAAGGGAAAAGATAATGACTCCTGAGGAAATTGAGGAGGAAGAGAGAGAGAGGAAAAGGAGGCTAAGGGGAGAAAGTTCTTCTGGGTCATCAAAATTCATGCAAGCTGCAATCAGGGCTGCCCCCAGACCAAATACTCAAAATGATGAACAAAGGGCAGTCAGGATTAATATTTACAGACCAGGAACTATGATGTTGATGAAATCATCTCCCTCCTTAGAAGAGTTGAATGAACTGGCTGACATGGAAGTGTCAAGAGAGATAAAGGAGAAAGAGGATGCAAGGTTACTTCTCCAATTCAAAGAGGAGAGGAGACAGAAAAGACTTCACAAGCATACTCCAACTCTCTCTCCAGTTCAAGAAAGTCCTGCACAGGAAGATGTGGCTCCACAAGAACCTCAGGTAGATAAAGAAGAGGATAGAATCAAAATGATAAACTACCTGAGTGCCACAGGCTTCTATCAGGCAAATACACTTCTTCCCCTGTCCTATGACTTCATTGAGTTCGAGTACTTAAAGCAACTTGAGCTTGAGTAGTCAAAGAAAGAAAAACAACCAAAGGAAGCTAAGGGAAGAAGCTGCAAAGTCAAGAGCCATCATTCAAAAGAATGCAAAGAAGTCTGCTGACAGACAAAGAATGATGAGCTTCTTGAAGTCATATGGATTCTCGGAAGGAGACTTGGTCCCATGTCTCTATCTACAATGGATGAGCATATAAGGGTAATCAAGCAGAAGATTAAAAGTGGTGAACTCATTGACTTGCACTCTCTTCCAAGTCAAGTCCCACCTGAAGTGGAGGTCAAGTTTGAACAACCAGAGACACCTGAACCAGAACCTCCAGCTGAGCCTCAGCAAACTTCATCTTCTGATCCAAGACAGGGTCAAACTCCCTCCTTCTGAACCTGTGAGGGAGGAACACCCAACTGAGAAAGACACTGATGATCAACATGGTGCTGCAGACCAGTCTTCTCAGTTAAAGACATTAAAGAGGAAGAAGAAAATGGCCTCTAAACCAAAGACTAAAAAGAAGAAGCCAAAGTCATCTACCTCTACACCCCAGGCTGAATCAGATCAACCTGAGGAAGTGCATGATGAGGCAGCCCAATCAACTCCTATGCAAGTGGCTCCTCTAGCAACTGAGACACCCATCTTATCCTGGACTTACTCTACCAATCCAGAAAGATGGAATTTATCAGAGATCAAGGTGTTGAAAATGTCTACTCATGGCAAGACATAATCAACTTACCTCTGCATGATCTCTTTGAAATGAGAAGATACTATGAGAGTCTTGATGATCCTGACCATCAAATGAAGAAAGGGATGGTCTTGATTATTCTGAAGACTACAAACATTTAAAGATCTTCTAAGTGTTTTGGTAGCATCAGCCTAGGGGGAGTTTGTAAGGATTCCTGAAGTCTGATGCAACCCAAAACTGCCTAAGTGTTTCAGCAACATGCACTAAGTACTGAAGTGAAGAATGCTTCGGAAGAATTACACAAAGCATTAGAAAATACTCTAAGTGTAATATCTTCCGAAGCCAAGACCAATATCTTCCGAAGCCTAACATGAAGTCTTCCGAAGCTTGAAGAGACAAAGTCTTCCGAAGCTTCACCTTATGAAGACAGATTTCTTCCGAAGACTTTTAGTACACATGCTTTATCTGATGTACTGTTCCATAAAGCACCTTTTCCGCTGCGTCTCTGATAAGTCACCAACTTACAAGAGTTGGTGAAAAGGTCCATGCTTTTGGTAACTGTACATTGAGGTCTTGAGTCTGAAACTTTCCACTTTATGTACTTTATCCTTTTTGTAATGTATAAGGATGTGAGCTATGGCATGTCATAGTCACAAGGTCAAAAGGCAGATAGCCTTTTGATCCTACAATTGATTTTGTTAGTGTCTAGTCAATTGTATCCAGCTGGCTTTCATAGTATAGCCGGCTGTAGGTTGTAGTATAAGTATTCCAAGTTCTTGTATCTCTTTATGCTTTGTAACACTTGTAAAAGAACTTGAGAAAGCAATATACTGCTCCCTTGAAAACTATACTCTCTTGTTCTGTCTCTGCTTACTTGTGTTCTCTGTATCACCTTTGGTTACCTAGTTCACTGTTTGATTAAAGTTTAGTAATCTCTCATTGTTTGGTGTGTTGTGTGTAATTGTGTTCAGCCCTTAAACGATCCTGCAGTAATCTTTTGAGAGACTTTTGACACACATGTACCCTACCGTCCAGAGCATCGGATAGGTGTTCAAGTTCTAGTTACAGTTGATCTGTTATAATCATTCTAAATTTTTTTAATCGTTAGATTGATCAGGATGCATTCTCATGATTGATCGCCAACAAATAAGACTCGCACTATCTCATCTGGCTCACACATTATCAGTTAGTACTCCGTAGTACAGGTCCTAACAAGTGGATCAGAGCTTTTTTCACTGATTGGATCACAAATCAAATAGATTCCTCATTATTTGATCTGGCTTCATGCATTATCAGTTAGTACTCCATACGTACACGGTCCTAACAAGTGGTATCAGAGCTTTGGCTCTGATTTTGCGTGTTGATTCGATTAGTTTCGGTGTATAAAAATCATGTTTTTCATTCAAAAGAGACACCTTTTTGAGTAAAACAGTGTTTTCGACGTCTCTAGGTCTCAAGTTTACGTTTTTCGGCTTACGGCAGATTAGGGTTTGTGAAAAATCGTTATTTTTGTGTCAAAGTGTCAAAAACCTTTGAATTTTCAAAATCAACAGCCTTCAGTCGCACGATTGGCTCAATCACACGACTGAACTCAATCGCACAACCATTCGCACAATTGAACTCAGCGCTCATCCATTCGTACAATGAACATCTTCATTCGCTTGTCTCCAATCGCACACTCCATACGTACGACTGATCCAATCGCACGATTGAATCCATTTGCACCCTTCATTCGAATGATCGAATCAATCGCATTGACTCATCCGTATTTGTCCAATCGAACGATTGAATCATCCGCATTTGTTCAATCGCACGTTGACTCATCCACATTTTTCCAATCGCACGATTGTCTCATTTGCATCTGTCCATTCACACAAGTTTGAAGTTCAAAAGTTCAAAGTTTAAAGAGATGGAAGATCAGTACTCTGCGTTTACTGCTGGAAGGGACTCTCGCATCCACAACTTCTGCTTCTGAAAATGAAATTAGGAATCACAATAAACCACCTAAACTTATAACGTTAGATGATTACCGACAATGGAAGCAACGATTCGAGATCTATCTTAATGGAGTTGATCCCAACCTTTGGGAATCTATTGAGACAGGTTATAGTATGCCGGTTGGTACTGATGGTGTTAAATTAACCTTGGGTGGTATGACTGACAGCCAGAAAACGAAGTACAATGCTGAAAGAAAGTGTATGCCCTATTGACTTAGTCAATACCAAAGAACATATTCCATCAGTTTTCTAAGAACAAACAGGCAAAGAAGTTATGGGAAGCTTTGGAGAAAAGATACGACGGGAATGCATCGTTGAAAGCTTTAAAGGCAAAGGCTCTGAAGAAGGAGTTTGATAACTTATCTTTGATGGGGAAAGAAAGCTTGGATGATGTTATAGACGGGTTCTACCATCTAATGAGTCAGCTGGACACTCATGGGGTCACAACGTCAATGGAAGATAAGGTGTCAAGCTTTGCAGATGGTTTGCCAGAAAAATGGGACTCATTTGTGTCGAATCTGAGACAGAACGATATTCTGTCAAAGTTGGATATAAATGACTTAATATTTAAATTGAGAGAGGAGGAACTGAGGATGAAATAAAAGTCTTAGAAAGGATCCTATGACCAGAATCCTTCACTTTATAGCTCCTCTCCCACTCCAACCAGTTCAGGAGCACCTCTTCAAACAACGTTTGTGTCCGTTTCAACCGCTCCTTCTCAAACCACAGCTTCAGGATCTGAAACGTCAGGGTCATCAAGTACCCAATATATCGTACTTGAAGCAAATGTTACTAAGTTAAAGACCGAGAATCTTAGAAATATTACTATGGATGTTGCAAAGGAGCATATGGACCTTCTAGCAGCTGTTGTTCATTCTTGTGATGGTCTAGTTGCAAGGAAAATTAGAAATTGCAATCTGCCGATGAAGACTACAAGCAGGTGGATAAAAATGAACTAGAAAGAATGGATATTATGTGGGCTTTAGCTAGTGCTATCAGAAGAGCGAAAAAGTTTGTAAAGAAGACTGGACAGAACTTGGTAGCCATAAAAGATACTACATTTGGTTTTGACAAAACCAAAGTTATCTGCTTTAATTGTGGTGAAAAGGGTCATTTTAAATGTGAATATGTAAAGCCCAAGAAAACAGGCAACGGAAATCCATTCTCAACCTTCACCCGTCAAGACAAACAAATGAGTTGAGCTACCTCATCAGGCAAAGAGACAAAGGCATTGACTGCTCAGGATGATGAAAGGCAGGATTGGACCTTCCGCTTTGTGTCTCTGGTGAATAGAATATTGCATGTGCGAGGAATTGGATGATGACTCTATGAGTGAACGTGAAATCGCAGTTGAACTAGTGATGTCAAATAATGAAGCAACTGCGAATGTGGTCAATCACCTGATTGAAGAAGAACTCAGAATGACATGTTTAGAATCTCTAGCATCCGAAGAGTCAAACTCTGCATTGATGGCTAATTCAACCGAGTCTTCATAGGTAAGTACAACAGACCATCTCTTTGAAAATCATGCTTGTATTGAATGTAACAAATTTAGAGAAAGCATAGATCTAAAATTTGCTAGGTTATTAGACCACAATGATAGCTTAGTAAATGACTTACAACTGTGCACAAAAGCTAATCAGATTTTAAAACAAAACGAGTGCAGTTATAAAGATAAAATAGAACTTTTAAATAAACAACTAAGGGAAACCGAGGTTGTTGCTTTTAATCAAGCCACTGATATAAAATTCTATTTAAATTCCTTGGAAGAAACTAAGAAAGAAAAAGCAGTTTTAGAAGTCGAAGTCAACTCATTAAAACAAAAACTGCATAGTTGGACTAGTTTTTCTCGCATAGTTCAACACTTAGTGAAAGAACGAAATAACGGGGAAGGGTTGGATTACAAAATGGTTCCACCAACACATAGATCATGTTAAATACTAATTGTAGACCAGTAAATAACAATCCAATAAGGATCATGTGGTGTCCACACCCTAGTTAGTGATCCGGATTCCACGGGTAAACCGGTGAATTCTGTCACTAAACAGAAGGAGGCTACTTTGAAGTCTAAAGATAAGATGCCTATTGTGAATTGGATGAACAATTTGAAAAGGTTAATGTAAAGTCAGGTTCAAACATGTCTATTTCTGAACCCAAAACGACCAAACTAGTTAACCAACCACGTGATCCACGTCAAAGTCCAAATAAACAAAAGGTTAAAGATGTTAAAAACATTCAAACCATGAATTTTGTTAAAGAAGTAAAAACATCTAAACAAGAAGTGTCCAAACCCAACCAGACTAAAGTCACACCTGTATCACACAACCCCACAGAAATAGTTCCATCAACATGTAGAAGAGAGATCTTGCTACAGTTATGGAAAGAAAGGATAATTGCTTCAAATTGTCCTTATTATCAGACTTCCAAATAGAAAATTGAACTTTATGATACTAAACCATGTTTTCTAAAAGGATTCTATCTCTCCACCAAAGAGAATACATGAACCTAAAGTTCAAACCGTAAGCCAGTCGTCTGTTTATCACAAACAGGCCTTACATAAAACTAGCTTATTGAAAGAAAGGTCAAGTCCAGTGTCTGAGAAAGAGAACAAGAAGAAGAATGATATGCCTTCACCCTCAAATGGACAGTGGGTCGAGTTCATGATGTGTGATTCCTCTGGGTCACCCAAGCCAATTAAGGCTGGGGTCCAAAACCTAACCTGATAATTTCCTCTAAATGTACAGGGTGTCCGTTACAGTGCTATCATAAATACCTGGATTGTTGATAGTGGGGCGTCTAGGCACATGACCGGGAACCTGTCTCTCCTTTCAAATGTCAAACAAATTAAAGGGGGGGCATGTATCATTTGCTGGAAATAAAGGAGGATACATCACTGCTCAGGGCGAAGTTGGAAACCAGAAAGTGAAGTTTGATAAGGTCAACTATGTTTAACAACTACAGAATAACTTGCTTTCAGTATCCCAGATATGTGACAAATGATTCAAAGTTGTTTTTGACAACAAGAAGTGCTATGTATTAAAGAAGGATTACATTATCCTGGAGGACCAAATCTTAATGTCAGCTTCAAGATATAATGACTTATATGTCTTCAGATCTATCAAAGGCCTCCAAAACCGATCATCAAGTTCATGCTTCTTGTCAAAGGCAACTAAGAAGGACTCAATCTCCTGACATAGGAGAATGGGACACATCAATCCACGGAAGATGAATCATCTGATCCAGAATGATTTAGTCAATGGAGTTAATGTCAAGAATTTTCAACTTCCGGATTTCTATGTAGCGTGTAAGAAAGGTAAACAGACCAAGAAGTCTCATAACACAAAGAAAGTAAATTCCACTGAACTGCCTCTCGAGCTTCTACACATGGATCTATTTGGTCATGTGAGCACCAAAAGCATCGCTGGTGATTTGTACTGTTATGTAGTCACTGATGACTACTCTAGATTCTCCTGGGTAATGTTTCTGAAATCTAAATCAGAGACATTTGAATCCTTCAAACAGCTGGTGACTACGTTGGAATCTCTCTACAAGCTAAAAGTGAGACAGATTCGTTCAGACAATGGCACGGAGTTCAAGAACCAGTGGATGGAGGTATTCTACAAAGAGAAGGAATTGTACACCAGTTCACATCTGCCTACACTCCACAAATGAATGGAGTTACTAAATGAAAGAACAGGAGCTTGATAGAGACAGCAAGAACGATGCTAGAAGACTCGAAACTGACCATCCAATTTTGGAACGAGGTAGTTTCCAATGCATGTTACACCTCAATCGAGTCTTGGTGGTCAACGTCATGGAAAAACATGTTATGAGTTGCTCCAACGACGTAAACCTAATCTGGATAACTAGAACCATTTGGGCACCATGTACGCTGCTGAAGAAAACTCGGTCAGGGAAGTTCAGTGAGAAGGCTGAAGAAGGGATTTTTCTCTGATACAATATACCAAATAGAGAGTTTACAACAACTCAACTGGTCAAGTAGAAGTGCGGTGCAACGTGATGTTCAGAGATACACCACTCCCCCTAATGGAAAGGGGCCCGCCATCTTTTTCGACTATGATGGATCTTTAAGTCCTCAACATCTCCTCTCTCGTCCTGATGATGAGTTATCAACCAAAATGATGTACGATGTCTTAAAACACCGTCACTAGACTCGACAACATCAGGTTCACAAGGTGAATCTTCTAGTCCTTTAGGGGGAGCACTTGAGGTAAGCGACTCCTCCTCTGATGATGAAGAAAGGGAGACTAAATAGGTGGATAGGAGGAACATGTTCCTGCTACTAAAAGTACACAAGCATCAGATGTTGATGCCTCTGACACTTCGGAACCATGCACTCCAACGGCTACAGATCCTGAACCAGTTTTCAAAATTTGGATCAGGAAGTAGTTGTCCCCACCACTCCTGGATCTCGACTAAATGTCTATAATCCTCTGGACAATGTCATAGGGGATGTACAATCAAGAGTACAGACAAGAAATCAGCTATACTCAGCTGATTATGCCTTAGTCATGGAAAAGGCTATCTTCACGATGGTGCTTATTGATGTTTTGTGTCTCAATATGAGCCAAAATATGTAGGTGAAGCCTTAAACGATGAGGCATGGGTGAGTGCCATGCAAGACGAACTGATTCAATTCAAGAAGCAAGGAGTATGGACACTGGTGGATAGGCCAAAAGGTGCTAAAGTAATTGGCACCAAATGGGTCTTGAAGTGCAAGAAAGATGACCTTGGGTTCATTATACGAAACAAGGCTCGACTTGTCGTTCAAGGTTTTAGACAAGTCAAAGGAATTGATTACAATGAAGTGTTTGCACCTATGGCTAGAATGGAAGCAATCTGTATCTTCCTAGCCTATGCATCTTACAAGAAGATCAAAGTTTATCAACTAGATGTCGAGAGTGCATTCCTTCATGGTGAAATCCGTGAGACAGTGTATGTCAGTGAACCTGAAGGATTTGAGGATCCTTATCATCGAGACAGAGTTTACAAGCTTGATAAGGCTCTCTATGGGCTCCATCAAGGCCCGAGAGCATGGTATGAGAAACTCTCAACATCTGGTGAAACACGACTTTTGTAGAGGAGTTATTGACTGCACACTGTTCATCAAAGAAAAGGATGGTGACTTACCGCTAGTACAGATTTATGTGGATGACATAATCTTCAGTTCCAAAAATGAAGAGTTATGTAAAGAATTTGAATCTGTCATGAAAGCAGAATTTGAGATGAGTGCAATGGGGGAGATGAGTTCTTCCTAGGATTATAGGTGGAACAGACACCAAAAGAAATCTTCTTGCATCAGACTAAATACGTTGGGATATCCTTAGTCGATTTGACATGGAGAATGCTTCAGTTGCTGGAACTCCACTTGCCACAAACCATGATGTGGCACCCGACGAAAATGGTGATTTGGTTGATGCTATAATGTATAGAGGAATGATTGGATCCCTAATGTCTCACAACGTCTCATCCTGATATCATGTATGAGACGTGTCTGTCTTCCAGATATCAGGCGAAATTGAAAGTTAACCATCTCATAGGTGTTAAACGGATTTTCCCTTATCTGAAGGGTACTCCAACACTCGGGTTGTGGTATCCTCATGACGATGATTTTGAGCTTACAGTGTATAGTGACTCGGATTATGGCGGTTGCAAAATGAAATACAAGTTAACATCAGCAGGATGTCAGTTCTTTGGGAGAAGATTAGTCACGTGGCAGTGTAAGAAGCAGACATCGGTTGCTCTGTCAACTTGTGAAGCTGAATACGTGGCTGCTGCAAATTGCTGTTCGCAGATCATTTGGATTCAACAGAAATGCGCGACTACTGTTTGCATTCTCTAACACTCTATCTATGTTGATAATATATGCAGTAACAAAAAATCCAGTCCAACATCCTAAAACTAAACACATCGGTATCAAGTATCACTTTATACGTGATTGTTTTCAAAAACAATTAATCGATGTGTGGTTAAAATAAATACCGATTTTCAACGCGCCGACCTCTACACAAAAACATTTGATAAACCGAGGTTTTTATTTCTATTAGATGTTAATGACGTGAAAAGAAAAAGTGATGTGATTTTTGAGGAATAAAATATCTAGTCCGACAAATTTTTATTTTATTTTATTTCGAACTTTATAGGGAGAATAGGTTAGATTAGTATTTAATTAGCTGCTTTATTTAATTACTTAAAAAATGAGGGAGAAGGACAACTTAGCTAAAAGGAAAGTAATCAAATCCGTGATACTGATTCAATGTATATGGAAAATGATAGTACACGGGGAACTAATTATTTGGGACTTCAAAAGGGTGTAACTGATTAAGCTGCAAAATTCAAAGTTTAAGCAAAATAAAAGGAAAATGATAGTAAAACTAGTATGCTACCAAGGTAACATAGAGAAAGTAGACCTAGAGGCTACTAGTTCATTATATGATGTGTCGGTAGATTCAACACAATAGATGAGTAGACCTCATTGGTGGTTTCAATTGCAAACTAAGTTGTTCAACTTGCTATGGGTTTCTATCTTATCCCTGGTTAACACAATCAATGCAGTTCCAATAAGGGGTGAAGAGCAAAATAAACGCCACAAATGTGTGTGGACGACCATAAAAAAATGAGCAAAGCACATGGAAAAATACAAAATGCAATCAAGCTAATAACTTATGTTGTTGGTGTGTTATGTACAAAAAGAAAAAATGCTCTAACAAGAAGATATGTTGTGTGCCTCTCTGTTGTGCGGTAGCACTGACCTGAGGATAAGCATAACCTAAATATTCTAGAATTCATTATTGTTTGCGCCTCTCTGCTGTGCGATGGCACTGACCTAAGGCTTTGCATCTCTTTGAAAGCTCTTAGAATAGTCTCTTCTTGAAATATACCCGTAGACCGCTCAAAAATCTCCCGAGGAACGTTGATTACCATATAAGCGTGGAATCCACAAATGCTTGTTGAAAATATTAAACCTTAACTCATCACCAATGTGTGTTTAAAATCTGTGTATGGATTTAAGAGGATAAGTATACTGACAATCATCATGAGCTGTAGTTCTTGAAGGTCAAAATCATTGTGTGCTCCTTGTAGCTCTAGTATGATTTCCTAAAAATTGCTATTGACTCTCGGTCAAAACAAGAATCTAGCATCAAAATAGTTTATTAAAATGTCCCAAATGATTTTGAAATACCTGTATGATTCCATAATGAATTGACCAGAAATGATAAACTAGAATTGAAGTTGTGTTGTCCAAGAATTAAAATCGGTTAGAAATACTCTAATAGGTTTAAATCCATCTCCATACAAAAATACAAAAATATGTGTTGGTTTCATTTTTAAATTTCAAGTTTTTTTACTTATTTATTTATTTTTAGTGTTTTGGTAGATAAAAGTCGGACTATGCATTTGGATTCAATATGTGAATCACTCACTTAAAAGAGGTCATGTTTGAGGTGACCAATCGGGTTTTTAAGTTAAAAGGATCACGCCTGAGGAGATCAACAGTTTTGTTAAAAGGATCACGTCTGAGGTGATCAACAGTTTTTCAAATTAAAAAGGTTATGTCTGAGATGATCATCGCTCATAACATTTTATCTATAGTTAAAAGGCTAAGTGTTTGAAAGGTCATAAGGTCAAACTCATAAGTATGAGCCATTCGCACAACTGGATCATAAGTATGGACCAGTTGCATGATTGGATCATAAGTATGAGCCCGATCGCACGACTGAACCACATTAATGGACCAGACGTACGATTGGACCATAAGCATGGGTCAATCCATGTGATTGGATCACCAGAATAAACCAATCACACGAATGGAGGTGACCGACTGAACCAGGCGCATGACTGAAACCTGGTTGCACAACTGAAACTTGGTCGCACGACTAAACGTGACCGACTGAGCCAGTCGCACGAATATGTCCAGTCGCACGAATATGTCCAGTCGCACGACTAAAAGTAAACCTTGTATAATAGAGCAGAGTCGGTCGCTTTTTGTCACCAACCCTAAATCGCCCTCTATTCGTACGACTACACCCAAACTCTGACAAAATTTTGTTTGAGCATTTTCCACCTGTTCTTGTTGATTCTAACGATTATGACTTACATCTACAGGTACTGTGCAAAGATCCCGACCTGAACATTCCATTAAATCAAGCCCTAATTGACGGAAGTTGTTGAAAATAAGAACCGAGCCTAAGTTGTCAAAATAAACCTATAAAATGAACTAAACCACAAACTTAAAGAGCAATAGATGTTATTTAGAGTGTTTGCGAGTCTAATGAGCCAATCCACAACGTTTAACATCAAGTTTACCCCAAGATTAGTATTAAATTAGCTGCTTAATTACTTTTAAATAACGAGGGAGAATGACAGCTTAGCTAAAAGGAAAGTAATCAAATCTGTGATACTGATTCAAGAAATGGAAAATGATAGTACACGAGGAACTGATTATTTGGGAGCTCAAAAGAGTTTAACTAATTAAGATGCAGAAATTCAATGTTTAAGTCTTAAAAGTCTAAGCAAAATAAAAGGAAAATGATAGTAAAACTAGTATGCTACCAAGGTAACATAGAGAAAGTAGACCTAGAGGCTGCTAGTTCATTATATGATGTGTCATTGGTGGTTTAAAATTCAAATTAAGTTGTTCAACTTGTTGTGGGTTCCCATATTATCCCTGGTTAACACAATCAACGTTGTTCCAATAAGGGGTGAAGAGAAAAATAAACACCACAAATGTGTGCGGACGACCATAAAAATTGAGCAAAGCACATGGAAAAATGCAGAATGAAATCAAGCTAATAACTTATGTTGTTGGTGCATTATGTGCAAAAAGAAAATAAATGCTCTAACAAGAATGTAGGTTGTGTGCCTCTCTGATGTGCGGTGGCACTGACCTGAGGATAAGCATAACCTAAATATTTTAGAATTCATTGTTGTTTGTGCCTCTCTACTGTGCGATGGCGCTGACCTGAGACTTGACATCTCTTTGAAAGCTCTTAGAATAGTCTCTTCCTGAAATATACCCGTAGACCGCTCAAAAATCTCCTGAGGAACGTTGATTACCATATAAGCGTGGGATCCACAAATGCTTCTTGAAATAATTAAACCTTAACTCATCACCAATGTGTGTCAAAAATCTGTGTATAGATTTAAGAGGATAAGTATACTGACAATCATCGTGAGCTGCGGTTCTTGAAAGTCAAAATCATTGTGTGCATCTTGTGGCTCTAGTATGATTTCCTAAAATTTTTATTGACTCTCGGTCAAAACAAGAATCCAGTATCAAAATAGTTTATTAAAATGTCCCAAATGATTATAATATACCTGTATGATTCCATAATGAATTGTACAAGAAATGATAAACTGAAGGTGCGTTGTCTAGGAATTAAAATCGGTTAGAAGTACTCTAATAGGTTTAAATCCATCTTCATACAAAAATACAAAAATATGTGTTAGTTTTGTTTTAAATTTCTAGTTGTTTTTACTTATTTAGTTATTTTTAGTCATTTGGTAGGTAAAAGTCAGACTATGCATTTGGATTCAATCTGTGAATCACTCACTTAAAAGTGGTCACGTCTGAGGTGACCAATCGGGTTTTTAAGTTAAAAGGATCACGTCTGAGGTGATCAATAGTTTTGTTAAAAGTATGACGTCTGAGGTGATCAACAATTTTTCGAATTAAAAAGGATCATGTCTGAGATGATCAATGGTCATAATGTCTTATGTTGATACATATATGTACCTAGATCCTGATCTGAATGTAATATGTCTTACACTTAGGTAATTATTGGGTACTTAATGAAATATAAATTGCTTGGTTGTGTCTATAATGTTTAATATTTCATTAATGAGTTGTTTAATGCATATTGACTTAATTATATAGGTTTGTGATTGTTTGAAGTGTTATGCATAATGTTATAATATTGAATACACTCAAACTTGGTGAAGTGAAGTTCTCATGCGTCCGACTGGACCAATGCCCCAACAATGGTCATGCGTCCGAATGGCCATGCGACTGAGTGTCCATGCGCCTAAATAGTTCATACGCCTGAACAACTTCATGCGTCTGACTCAGTCGCACGACTGAACACTCAGTTGTGCAAATAGATCAACCGAATGGCTCAATCGCACGAATGAACCATGCCAATGGTTCAGTCGCCCGAATGAGCAACCCTAACCTATAAATACCACCTAATTCGTGGCAAAACGTAAGTATTGAATCCACTTAGACTCCAGACGTACCCTAGCCGTCCAGAAGCCTCTAAGTTCGTACTCCAAGTTCATAGAACGCTGTAGATTGATTCCTAATCGATTCTTGACGTTAGATTCAATTCTTTATTGTGTCTACGTGCGTTCTCACTGATTGGATCGCCAATCAAATAGGATTCTGCATTATTTGGTTTGGTTTAACACGTTAATCAGTTGGTGTTTGGTCAAATACCAGATCCTAACAAGTGGTATCAGAGCTATAGGCTCTTGATTATGTGTTGATTCAATCATTTTGATACAAAATTGTGTTTTTGCATAAAAAACACAATCTTTTTGTGTCTAACGGAGTCTTGAACGTTTCCTGATCGAAAAGTGTAGTTTTTCCGGCATACAGCTATTAGGGTTTGATAAAATTCGAGTTTTTACCGCCAAAACAAGTTTAACCTACGAATTATCAAACTTCAGCAGGTTCAGTCGCATGATTGGCTCAATCGCACGACTGAGTTCCTACGCATCCTTCAACCGCACGATTGAACTCATTCGTACCCTCATTCGTACGACTGAGATCTTCATTCGGACCGCTCAACCGCATTAGTTTATTCGGACGACTGACTCATCCGCATTTGCTTAGTCGCACGATTAACCCATCCGCACTTGTTCAATCGCCCGAATAAGCCCAATCACATACCTTCATTCGCACCCATCAGCAGCTTGTCAAATAGTAAAGTCAAGTGTAATGGAGGATTAGTTTTTAGCATACACAGCAAGTAGAGATACACGTATTCAGAATCTACTGCTGTTGGAAAACGAAGTGGGGATTCACAATAAACCCCCAAAACGTATTACGTTAGACGACTACCCACAATGGAAGCAACGTTTTGAAATCTACTTAAAAGGAGTGGATACAAATTTGTGGGAGGCAATAGAGTCGGGGTACTACATGCCAGTTGGAGCTGACAGAGTAAAACTTACTCTAAGTGGCATGTCGGATGCACAGAAGGTAAAACACAACGCTGAGAAGAAAGTCTACGCCTTGCTTACTCAGTCTATTCCGAAGGATATTTTCCATCAGTATTCGGAGTATACTCAAGCCAAGAAACTTTAGGATGCGTTGGAGAAGAGTATGACAGGAATGCCTCTCTGAAGGCTATCAAGGCAAAAGCATTGAAGAAGGAGTTTGACAACTTCTCTTCAATGGGAAAAGAAGGCCTTGATGATGTGATCGATAGATTCTACCACTTGATGAGTGAGATGCACACTCGTGGAGTGGTTACTTCGATGCAAGATAAGGTATCCAACTTTGCTGATGGATTACTAGAAAAATGGGGTTGTTTGTTTCTAATCTCAGACAGAATGGAATGCTCTCGAAGTTAGATATAAATGACTTCATTCTGAAACAGAGAGAAGATGAGCTGAGAATGAAGTATCGAGCCCAAAAGGCCAACTATGATCAGAATCCTGCACTCTACAATGCTACTCCTTCAGTCAAGACATCTGGAGCACCACTGCAAACCGCCTTCATCTCAAGCGCAGGAGTTCCAGCACAACCCTTAACTTTAGGATTAGAAATGTCAGGGTCGTCTAGCACCCAATATATAATACCTGAAGCTAATGCAGCAAAGCTGAAAACCAACAACCTCGGGAATGTAACTGTGGAGGTGGCCAGAGAACATATGGACCTTTTAGCTGTGGTGGTTCAATCCTACGATGGATTAATTGCTGAAAAGATAGGTAACTACCACCTGGCAGATGAAGATTATGCGCAGGTGGATGAAATGGAGTTGGAACGTATGGACATAATGTGGGCTTTGGCAAGTGCTGTCCGACGAGCTAAAAAGTTTGTCAAAAAGACCGGACAGAACCTGGTTGCAACAAAAGACACAACCTTTGGGTTTGATAAGTCAAAGGTTACATGTTTCAACTGCGGTGAGAAAGGACACTTCAAGAGGGAGTGTATAAAACCAAAGAAGACAAGTAATGGAAATACCTTCTCATCATTTAACCGTCAAGATAAGTCCACAGCTAGTAATGCTGACTCATCAAGTAAGGATCCAAAAGCCTTAACTGCTAATAAAGATGAAGGACAGGACTGGAGCTTTCGGTTCGTCTAACCAGGAGAGTCAATATAGCTATTGTGGAGGATATTGATGACGATTCTGCAAGTGAAAGAGATATAGCAGTAGAGCTCGCAATGTCAAATTCTGAAGATACTGCAAATGTGGTCAACTACCTGCCTGAAGAAGAAAAATCTGCATCATCATCTGAATCACCAGAACCAGAGACAACCGAGCCAGCACTCATGGCTGATTCTGCTTCAACATCCCAGGTAAGTACTACTGACCAATTGTTTAATAATCATGCTTGCTTAGAATGTAATAAATTTAGAGAAGTTATAGATTCCAAATTTGCGAGGCTATTAGATCATAATGATAGCTTAGTGAAGGATCTGGAACTGTGCACAGAAGCAAATAGAGTGTTGAAACAAAACGAGCACAGTTACAAGGAAAAGATAGACCTATTAAATAAACAGCTTAGGGAAACTGAGGTAGTTGCCTTTAACCAAGCAAATGACATTAGGTACTATCTGAACTCTCTTGAGGACACTAAGAAGCAAAAAGTAGTTTTAAAAGTAGAAGTCAATTCATTAAAACAAAACTGCACAGTTGGACAAGCTCATCACACATTGTCCAACACTTAGTAAGAGAGAGAAATAATGGGGAGGGACTGGGATACAAAGTGGTTCCACCACCACCTGAGACCTTGATGAACACCAAAAGTAAACCAATTAACAATAACCCCATCAAGGATCACGTGGTGTCTACTCCTCTTGTTAGCGATTCGGATTCCGTAAGTAAATCAAGTGAATCCAACCTTAAACAAAAGGAGGCCACTTCAAAGGCAATAGGAAAGATGCCTTGTGTTAACCTGGAAAAAGAATTCAAAAGGGTTAGTTTAAAGTCAAGGTCAAACAAAGTCAAACAAGAACCTAAAAAGACTATAAAATCTACTCAATCATGTGCATCATGTCACAGTCCAGGGAAACAAGAGATTAAAGATGTAAAACCAGGTAAAAAAATTAATTTTGTAAAACCAACTCAACATCTAACAAAGTTGTGCCTCATTCCGAACACACTAAGGTTGACCGTGTGACAAGTATATCTCCACCAAAACAAATAAACTGTAAAGTTGAAAGGAGATCCTGCTATAAATGTGGAGAGTATGGTCACATAGCATCTCACTGTCCTTATTACCAGACACTGAGGAAGAAAGTTGAACTTTCTACATCTACATCTAGATCTTTTAAGAGGAACTCAGTGACGCCTCCTAAAAGAGATTGTGAACCCAATGTTCAATCCATCAGCCAGTAGTCTATTTATCACAAACATGCCTTACACAAATCTGGATTATGGAAAGAAAAAACCTCCTCAGTGCCTGAAAATAAGAACACACAGAATTCTGATCAATCCTTAACCTCAAAGGGTCAGTGGATTGAGTTTGTGATATGTGATGCCTCAGGGAAACCCAATCCGGTTAAGGCTTGGGTTCCTAACTTGAACTAATGTTTTCATTGACTGTGCAGGGTGTTCGCTATAGTTCTGAGACTAGCACGTGGATTGTTAATAGCGGAGCATCCAGGCACATGACAGGGAACAGAGCTCTCTTATCAAATGTCAGACAAATTAAAGGAGAGCATGTTTAATTTGCTAGAAACAAAGGCGGGTACATCACAGCCCAAGGAGAAGTGGGAAATGAGAAAGTTAAGTTTGATAAGGTAAACTATGTCCAACAATTACAAAATAACTTACAAAATGACTACTCAAGGTTCTCTTGGGTAATGTTTCTGAAATCCAAATCAGAAGCATTTGAATCCTTCAAGGAATTGGTAACTACACTGGAATCCCTATACAAGCTAAAGGTAAGACAGGTGCACTCAGACAACGGAACTGAGTTCAAGAATCAGAGGATGGAGGACTATTGAAAGGAAAAGGGAATTGTTCATCAATTTACCTCGGCTTATACCCCTCAGATGAACGGCGTTGCTGAACGGAAGAACCGCAACTTGATAGAGATGGCACGGACAATGCTTGCAGACTCGAAACTGTCTATACAATTTTGGAATGTAGCAGTGGCAAATGCATGTTATACTCTCAATCGAGTTCTAGTAGTAAAACGCCATGGAAAAACGTGCTACGAGTTATTACAGCAACGTAAACCTAACTTGGAATATCTCGAGCTGTTTGGCGCTTCGTGCACCCTGTTGAAAAAGACTCAGGAGGGAAAATTCAATGAGAAGGTTGATGAAGGGATCTTCTTAGGATACAACATACCGAACAAGAGAGTTTACAACAACTCAACGGGTCAAGTAGAGGTGTGGTGTAATGTTGATGTTCAGAGATATATCACACCGCCTGCTGGAAAAGGGCCTGCTTACTTCTTCTACTATGATGAATTCTTCAAGTCCTTCAACATATCTCTTTCTTCTTCAGAAGACGAGTTGGCAAACAAGATGATGTACGATGTCTTGAACAAACCGTCTCAAGATTCAACAAGTCATGATCCTACCAACTCAGGGGGAGCAGTTGATATGAGTGACTCCTCCTCTAATGAAGAAAATAAATAAAATGATCAGATCAACCAGGATGTACAGGTTCCGACTACCACAAGTTCACAAGCATCGGCTAGTGATGCTTCTGAACTTTCTGAACCTCAGACTCCTATCGCCTCAGATCCAAAACCAAATTGTCATAATCTTGACTCTGAGGTGGTTGTTCCGACAACCCCTGGCTCACGTCTAAACGTCTATCATCCTTTGGATAATATTATAGGAGATGTGAGATCAGGGGTTCAGACTAGAAATCAGCTGTACTCCGCTGATTATGCCTCTGTGATGGAAAAAGGATACCTTCACGACGGTGCATACCGCTGCTTTGTGTCTCAGTTTGAGCCAAAGTATGTTAGTGAAGCACTAAATAATAAGGCTTGGGTTAGTGCCATGCAGGAAGAACTTCTTCAGTTTAAGAAGTTAGGTGTATGGACACTGGTGGATAGACCTAAAGGTGCTAAAGTCATTGGTACCAAATGGGTTTTGAAATGTAAGAAAGATGATCAGGGAGTGATTATCAGAAACAAGGCTCGGCTTGTTGTTCAGGGTTTTCGACAAGTTGAAGGTATCGACTACAATGAAGTATTTGCACCAGTGGCAAGGATGGAAGCCATCCGCATCTTCCTTCCCTATGCATCTTATATTAAAATCAAAGTCTATCAACTAGATGTTAAGAGTGCATTTCTTCACGGTGAAATCAGAGAAACAGTGTATGTCAGTCAACCCGAGGGATTTGAAGATCCATATCATTGGGATAGAGTTTACAAACTCGACAAGGCTCTATACGGGCTTCATCAAGCTCCACGGGCTTGGTATGAGAAACTCTCGACTCATCTTGTGAAACACGGATTTCGCAGGGGAGTCATTGACTGCACACTGTTTATCAAAGAAAAAGATGGAGACTTACTGCTAGTACAGATCTATGTAGATGACATAATGTTTGGTTCAAAGAACGAAGAATTATGCAAAGAATTCGAAGCAGTAATGAAGGCTGAGTTTAAGATGAGTGCCATGGGGGAGATGAAGTTCTTTCTCGGGTTACAAGTAGATCAGACACCAAATGGAATCTTCTTACATCAGACCAAGTATGTAGGAGATATTCTCAGTCGGTTTAAATGGAGAATGCTTTCATAGCTGGCACTCCACTAGCTACAAACCATGATGTAGCACCCGATGAGAACGATGATCTGGTAGATGCCATTATGTACTGCGGGATGATTGGATCTCTCATATATCTCACTGCCTCCAGACCAGATATCATGTATGCGACATGTTTATGCTCGTGATATCAGGCAAAGCCTAAGGTGAATCATCTAATTGGGGTCAAAAGGATATTTCGTTATCTGAAGGGCACACCCACACTTGGATTGTGGTACCCTCATGATGATGACTTTGAACTTACAGCGTATAGTGACTCGGATTACGGCGGCTTCAAGATGAACTACAAGTCTACATCAGCAGGGTGTCAGTTCTTTGGGAGAAGATTAGTAACCTGGCAGTGTAAGAAGCAGACCTCGGTTGCCTTGTCAACCTGTGAAGCAGAATACGTTGCTGCTGCAAGCTGCTGTTCCCAAATCATATGGATTCAATAGCAAATGCAGGATTACGGTTTGCATTTCACTTCTACTCCTATATTTCTTGAGAACTCTGTTGCGATTGCAGTCACTAAGAACCCGGTCCAACATCCTAAGACCAAACACATCGGAATCAAATATCACTTCATATGTGACTGTTTTGAAAAGAACTTAATCGATGTGATAAAAATAAACACTGATTTTCAACACGCTGACCTCTATACAAAGGCTTTTGATAAACCACGTTTTCTATATCTGTTAGAGGTCAATGGTGTTAAAAAGAAAAGTGAGGTCATTCCTGAAGATGACCATGTATAGTCCGATGCGCCGCGTCTAGTTTCTCTTAAAATTTCTTCAATTATAGTGATCTTTAAGTTAATTCTCTTGTTTTGTTTAATGTTAGTTCGTTAATTACACTTAGTGTCGGTTCTTTCTCATTAAAATCCTAAAACGCAAACCCTTAGAGGTTTTAGTATTTTAGGGGGAGAATAGGTATGAAAAAAAAACGAGGGAAAAGGAGAGGCAAGCCGATAATAAATAAGATCGTACGTGTGATACCGATTAACATGTGGAATACGATAGTACACAGGTACAACCATTTGGGACTTTAAAAATCAAAATTGAAAAAGATGCAAAGTTCAAGTATAAGTCTGAGTAGTCTGAGCAATATAAAAGGAAATATGATAGTTAAGCTAGCTACTACTAAGGTAACACAAAGAAAGTAGACCTAGAGGTTGCTAGACCACAACTGATATGTTGGTAGATTCAACAGAATAGATGACTAGACCGGTGGTGATCTCAAGATAAACTAAAATGTTTGACTAGCTGTGGGAAACACCTTATCCCTGGTTAACACAATCAATAGGATTCCAATAAGGGGTGACGAGCAAAATAAATGCCACAAAAGTGTGTGTAAGACCAAAGCATGAGCTAAAGCACATGAATGCTAAAAGAAGAAGAATTGCTCAAACAAGAAGATAGATTATGTGCCTCTCTGCTGTGCAGTGGCACTGACCTGAGGATAAGCATAACCTATATATTCTAGAACTCATTGTTGTTTGCCGCCTCTCTGCTGTGCGATGGCACTGACCTGAGGATTGGCTTCTCTTTGAAAATTCTATGAATAGTCGCTTCTTGAACACTACCCTAAGACCGCTCAAAAATCTCCTGAGGAATGTTGATTACCATATGAGTGTGGGATCCACAAATGCTTGTTGAAATAAACAAACCTTAAAACGATCACCAAACTGTGTTGAAAGTCTGTGTATGGATTTAAGAGGACAAGTATACTGACAATCACTGTGGCTACAATTCTTGAAAGTTCAAATCAGTGTGGAGACCTAAGCGTACTAGTATGATTTCCTAAATTTGCTAAATGACTCTAGATGAAAAACAAGGAAAGAGCATCAAAGTTGTTTTTTTAATAACTTGTCCTGAATGATTTGAATATCCTGTATGATTCCAACTTGAATTGATCCATGTATGGTTTAAATGATTGTGGCTGCTCTCTCAAAATAATGATTCCTAGAACTACATCTTAGGAATTAACTCTCACAAAAACACAAAAACATGTCTTAATTTTTTAAGTTTTCAGTATTATTTCTTTTTTTTCTATACAAAGTTTGTCATATTCAGTATGTTAGTATCGGACTATGTCATGGAAGTTGATAAGGGACCATATCATCTAAAAGGTCACATCTAAGGCGACAAATTGTTTAAAAGGATCACGTTTGAGGTGATCAAAAGTTTTTCAAGTTAAAATGATCATGTCTGAGATGATCAAGTGTTCATAATGTTAACTCAACAGTCTAAATGGGTCTAAAAGTCAAATGGTTATGAAGTTAGAAAATTTAAAGAGTATGACCCATTCGCATGACTGGACGATTAGTATGGACCAATCAGGTGAATTACCATACTCATGCATTAAATAGCCGAATGGACGTGAGTATGACCCATTCACCTGAATGGATTATCAGAATGTGCCATTCGTCCGATTGGGAGCGTGCGACTAAGTCAGTCGACTGCTTGAGCCTCAGTCGGCTGACTGAAGGTGATCGACTGAGTCAATCGCTCGACTGAGCTTCATTCGCCCGAATGAACTGAGCGAATGAGTCCAGTCGGCCGATTGAATGTAGAGTCAGTATATAAAGGGCCATAGTCGATCACATTCTTCTCACCACTCCCAATCGCCCTTAAATCGCACATCATACCGTTACTCTGCCCAAATTTCTTTAGACTTCAATTAATCCTCCTTCTTGATATTCTGAAGTGCGTCTGCCTTCTTATAGGTAAAATGTGATGAAATCACACCGAAATCAAAAGAAATTGGTGCCCTAATTAGTGATTCGCGATTGAAACAAGAACATACCACTCAATGGCTTTATAACCCACTGAAACCATGTAAAATGTTAAAAATAAGGTTATTAGGTTATTAGTTAAGGGATTGCGAGTCTAACGAACCATTTCATAATGTTTAATTTCATGATTTTGTCAAGACTCGAACCTAAGTTACCCAAACCGTAAGTCATGCGACTAGTCAGATAGATGAACTCCAATCGCACGATTGAGCCGGAAGAATAGCTCAATCGGCCAAATTGGACATGCAAATGAGCTCAGTCGGCCGACTGAATCACTCGCAGGATCAGAAAACCGATTGAACTCAGTCGCATGCTCATTCACCCGAATGAGTCCAGTCACAAGATAGGATAACCGATTGACCACAGTCGCATGATTCATTCGCATGAATGAATTAGAATGAAATCAAACAAGATACTTAGAACTGCTTTGTGTTATGTGAGTACCTAATGATTATGTGTCTTGTGTTTCAGATTGATGGCTGCTAGATGGTCAATCAACCCTAAGCACAACATATGTGCTCATCTAGATCATACTACTCGGAATGGCGCCGAGTTTACAGAGATCATCGTATTACTTAGGCGATCAAGGATCCATAAGGCCATTTCTACTCCTTGCACTCCCTACAAGTCTTTACACTAGACATTTTGGGAGAATGCTTCTGTTGATCGATCCCAAGAGCCTTATAGCATACGAAGCTCTATCGGTGGGATGGCTATTGAGATCACTACTGCCAATATCCAGAGAGTACTTGAGTTGGGGGACGATATTGATCATCCCACCAAGCTATATCCACTGACTGTAAGGGGATGCTTTCTGAGGATTAAGTATGCTGGGGACATCAACTCAGGTGTGCTCAATAAAAGCAACATGTGTCCCCAGTACAAGTACTTAGCACATGTCATATTATAGTGCATCGCTTCCAGAAGAGGTGGGTTTGATGATCTTTCAGACCAGATCCAGAATGCCTATGTGGCACTGTTGCTGAACTATCCTTAGCTTTTCGAGCATGATCTTCTCTTACCTTGTGGAGAATCTGGTGGCAAAGGGTAAGGAGGGTTTTTTCATGTACCCTAGATTCTTACAGTTGATTTTCAATGAGAAGCTTCCATCCCTTCCCAAGGAAAGCCACGATGCTGTGGTTCTAGAGATCATGGATGATACGACCCTGGGTCGTATGAGAGTTTACATGGGTAAGCAAGTAAAGCCCCAAGTGAAGAGACTGATAGGCCATCTGGCCAATGAGAGGTATGTGGCGCCAGGGTGACGTAAGTGGCGTCACACAGATAGCAACTCCGACGACGAGCAGCTACTGCTCCCAGAGCATGACTCTGATGATGATAGCGGAGATGCTGGAGATGAAGGATCCACCAAACAAAGGGGTCCCACTACTGATATTCCATTTCCAGCATCTGCCCCCACTGGAGACGGAGCGGAGACTACTGGGTTCCACCAAGATTTCATGCCTGGTGAGGAAGAGGAGGAGTCAGAAGAGGAGCCACTGACTCGGACTGTGGGAAGTAAAGTCGTTCCCACAGAATGAGAGCTCTGGGCGGTTGGTGAACGCCCAGGCAGATTGGGAGAGACCACTGATGATCCTACTTATACTCCTGATCTGCCAGGCCGCACTATAGGGGGAGCATCCACCTCGACTGGATCGAGGATGGCTCAGCCCCATGGCTTGAAAAGAAAGAAACGCAAAATCACCTTTACCACCACACAGCCACCACCACAGCTACCACCATTCCACCGACCACCACTACCACCATTCCACCCACCACTACCACTAGTTCATACACCACTTCCACACCCACTCCACCAGATACACACTTCCCATCCACCACCACTACAACTCATCCACAGCCATCCACATCGATACCAACCCCAATCTTCTCTACATCCACTACCACCACCACCGCCCATGGAGTTGGGACCTCCTCACAGGTCCCACCTGTTTTTGGATCCGCTTATCCATCTGTCGGGTTGGAGGAGTAGTTGGCTAACCTTAATAGGTTAGTGCTGAAGCTCCTGGCAACGGATGAACAACGAGCCTCTCAGCTTAATCAGCTGATGAAGCTTAATGCATCCCAAGCCCAAAGGATAGAGGCCCAGAGCCAAGAGATTACTGAGCTGAGAGAGATGCACACATCCTCAATATAGAGGATACAAGATTTGGAGGCCCAGAACAAGAAGCTTATGCTTAGACTGAAGGGATCCAAAATGAGCCTCTAAAGATCCGAGAAGGGGATGGAGATGATGGTGATGACGGTAACAGTGATGATGATGAAGATGATGACTGTGATGATCAAGGGGATGACACTGATGCAGGTGATAATGTTGATCATGATGATGATGATGACGAAGGAGATGCAACTGCATCTAAATCAGCTCAAGGTCAAGAGAGGCGCATAAAGAAAAATCAAGATCAAGGAGCCCCATCATCTTCTGCTGATCCTACTGACACACCAGTGATTCAAGACAAGAGTAATGCATAGTTGTTTATGTTATTTAAACTTTTTGTATTGGAATATTGTATCTAATTAATGTAATTAATGTTTATGGTTATTATTAATGTTTACTAATCTGTTTGTTGACTAAATTATTGATGTGTTATATGTTTTAAATCAAGCAGATCCTAACTTTCAAAGAGATGAATATGATGTTGCTCCACTCCAACAGATCAAGACTCAACTCATGATGATTCTTGATCTGTAGGGGATTGTCAGGAGATTAGTGAATTACACTCCTGAAGAAGGAGAAATAATTCATGATCTCACCGACGAGCAACTAGCAGAAATGTTCTGACTCAATCCTGATGAAAATGTGAAGGATGCTCCAACTGTGCAAACAGAGAGTGACGATGAGCTTTAGGATGTCGATGAGATTGAGATAGAAGATGTCACTGCTCAACACTATCCTGAGTACACTGACAAGGAGGGAATTTCCATTCCCAATCTAGGAGACACTCTTGTCAGTGACACTTTTGAGACTCTGGACAGGATGGAGAAAGAGTCAGAAAAGGATAAAGAGAAGGCCCAAGCCTCAGACGCCGAAGTCAAAATCAAAAAGGCTGAATGGGTAGCATGTTTTGAAGAAATCAAAGCCCAACGCAGAGCTACAACATCAACTGTCTACACCAAACTGTATAAGGTCAAGAAACATCAAAAGGTGGCAGGCAGGATCATAGCATGGGCACATTTTGCAGACCTCAACGTTTACGTGGTTAAACGTGAGAAGGGAATAGAGTACTTCAGATTTCCATATGATCTGAAGACTCTTCCAGGTTTTGAGCTCAACCAGTTAGCAAAGTTAAACTTGCTATATGCTGACCCTCGTAAGATGTCAGGCTGGTTTGAAGCTGCTCTAAGAGGGAGTACCATACTAGATGGGTCAACTTCAAACCTCAACGACCAACGAGGTACATCAGAAGATCTGAAGTTGATGCCATAACTGGTAAACCTAGAGTAGTGCTGAAGTGGAGTCCACCACGTACGTACAATGTCTAAGATCCCACTACGTGAGATGCCACAGGACTTCACTCCATATTTCAAATGGTGGTACTACGATTGGAGAACAGGAGAGGCCGTAATAGTCTTGAACAGGAATGGCTTAATGGAAACCATAAGGGTGTTTGACCCGATGTGGCTCACCAACTTGTCAGCACAAGATGTTTATACTTTATACAAGTGGCCACTGTTCTACGACCCACAGGATATTGTACAAGCTTTACAGTTCCAGAAAGTGATAAGACTCTGTTTTGGTTTTGAGATAAACACAGGAGTCACCAAAGAAGCTAAGTACAAAAAGTTTGAGGAAATCATGAAAGATGTTAGACAATAGATAGATCTTGGTCCAAGGGGGAGTTTGTTGATACATATATGTACCTAGATCCTGATCTGAATGTAATATGTCTTACACTTATGTAATTATTGGGTACTTATTGAAATACAAAATGTTTGGTTGTGTCTATAATGTTTAATATTTCATTAATGAGTTGTTTAACGCATATTGACTTAATTATATAGGTTTGTGATTGTTTGAAGTGTTATGCATAATTTTATAATATTGAATACACTCAAACTTGGTAAAGTGAACTTCTCATGCGTCCGACTGGACCATGCGCCCCAACAGTGGTCATGCGTCCGAATGGCCATGCGACTGAGTGTCCATGTGCCTAAATAGTTCATACGCCTGAACAACTTCATGCGTCTGACTCAGTCGCACGACTGAACACTCAGTGGTGCGAATGGATCAACCGCATGACTCAATTGCACGAATGAACCATGACAATGGTTCAGTCGCCCGAATGAGCAACCCTAACCTATAAATACCACCTAATTCGTGGAAAAACGTAAGCATTGAATCCACTTCGACTCCAGAAGTACCCTAGCCGTCCAGAACCCTCTAAGTTCGTACTCCAATTTCATAGAACACTGTAGATCGATTCCTAATCGATTCTTGACGTTAGATTCAATTCGTTATTGTGTCTACGTGCGTTCTCACTGATTGGATCACCAATCAAATAGGATTCCGCACTATTTGGTTTGGTTTAACACCTTAATCAGTTGGTGTTTGATCAAATACTAGATCTTAACATCTTATCAATAATTAACGAGTTAAGTGTGTGAAAGTGAATGAGGTGAAACTCATAAGTCTTAGCCATTCGCACGACTGATAAACTTCAATCGCACGACTGAGCTGGCCGAATGACTCAATCGCACGACTGAGCTAGGCGAATGGCTGAATCGCATGAATGAACCATGCATCTGTGTTCAATCGCACGTCTGGTTCAGCAGTATGGTATAGCATACGACTAAGCTCAGTCACAGGCTCAATCGTACAAACGAGCTCAATCACACGACTAAGGCTCAGTCGCACTGTCCATTCACACGACTAAACAAAATGTTTCAAGCTCATTAAAGTTCAAATTTCATTCACTTACCCAAATTCTAACATTTATGTGTCTTGTGTTATAGCAACATGGCTAGGAGGTGGACGATGAGCACGAAGCACAACATCTGTGCTCATCTTGACGTCACGTCCCGGAACGCTTCTAAGTTTGCGGGTATTATTACCTTTCTATGGAGATCGAGGATCTTCAAGGCTATCTCGACACCGTGCATGCCATACAGGTCTATTCAGCAAGCTTTCTGGGAAAGTGCGGTTGTAGACAGGTCCTCTGAGCCACACTGTATTCAGAGTACCATTTTTGGAAAAGATATTGTGGTCAGCGAGGATGATATCAGGAGAGTTTGGGAGTTTGGAGAGGAAGGAGACTGCCCGACTAGGCTACATCCCCTGACTGTGTAGGGATGTTTTCTGAGGATCAAGTACTCTGGGGACATAAACGCTGGTGTGCTCAACAAGAGCAATATGTGTCCCCAGTTCAAGTACTTGGCGCATGTTATCCTCAAGTGCATTGCCTCAAGGAAAGGGGGTTTTGATGAGCTTTCAGATCAAATCCAGAATGCATACGTTGCTCTGGTACTGAACCACTCGTTCAGTTTCTCACGGATGATGTTCACTTACCTGGTCGAGAATATAGAGGCCAATGAAGGATTCTGCATGTACCCTCGGTTCCTTTAGATGATCTTAGACCAGAAGCTTCCTTTACTACCAAAGGAGAGTGATGATGCGGTGACACTAGACGTTATAGATGATACTACACTGGGTAGGATGAAGGTGAATAGGGGGAAGTAGGTGAATCCCCATGTCAGATGATTGTTTGGGCATCTGGCTCCAGAGGATTATGTGGTGCCCGCTAGGAGGAAGTGGCGTCACGATAACAGTGATTCCGATGTTGAGCCTATTGAGATACCCACCGATGACTCAAATGATGATGACGACCATGGCGATGGTCAAGGCGGTGAGGCTCCAGGTGGATCCGAGCCGGCCCCAACACACCCCGACTCTCAGATACATGACGAGGAGTCGGATGAGGAGCCATTGGTGCGGACAGTGGGCAGCAAGGTAATTGCCACTGAAAGAGGGCTTGCGGCGGTTGGTGGACGCCAAGGTGAGTCCCGGGATGCTGCTTCTGCTACTACTGATCCATCATATATCCCGGACCATCCCATCAGCCCAGGGGGATCATCCTCCTCTAAGGGATTGAGGAAGAAAAGGATGGATCAGCCCCAGGGGATGAAGAGCAAAATAAGGAGGAATACTTTGATTACCACCACGTCCACCTCCACCACTTCTACTACAGCTACCACCACCACCATCACACTCCCTACCACCACTACCACACCTTCCATCATCACTACCACACTTCCAACCACCACTACCACAGCCACTCCTTCACCACCCACCCACATTCCACCACCCATATTCACCACATCAACCACCACTACCACATCCACTCCTTCACCATTCACCCATATTCCACCACTCATATTCACCACATCCACCACCACTACCACAACCCAAAGAGCCGGAACCTCTCCTAACTTCCCACTGAGCCATGGAGCCACTCTACCCTCCATCAGGGTAGAGGAACAACTTGCCAACCTAAACCGGATGGTGCTAAAGCTGTTAGTTGCTGATGAGCAAAGAGCTACACAGCGAAGTCAGCTTATGGAGCTCAATGCCGCTCAAGCACAACAGATACCCAGCTTCAGGAGTAGAATGCTCATTCAGTTAAGAGGATTGAGGATTTGGAGGCAAAGAACAAGAAGATCATGCTCCAGCTGAAAGGGTCAAAAGATGAGCCGTTAAAGATCAGGGAAGGTGAAGGTGATGATGATGATGATGAGGATGAGGATGATAATGATTCTGATGAAGATGATGAGGATGATGATGAAGGACTCAACGGAAAGAAGAGAGATGATGATGATGATGATGATGAAGGTGATGCTGCTACATCAGCCTCTACTCAGGGTCAAGAAAGACGGACTAAAAGAGCACAAGACCAAGGAGTATCATCTTCAGCCCCTGCTGTTGAAAAACTGACGGATCAAGATAAAAGTAAAGATTAAATGTTTTGTATTTACAAAACTTTTGTACCTGATTCAAATATTACATTTATGTAATTAATGTTTATCTAATGTTTAAATGTCTTGATTAATTACGAATGATTGATGTGTTAAATGTTTAAATCAAGCAGATCAAACATCACAGCAAGATGAATATGATATTGCTCCCCTACAACAAATCAAGTCTCAATTCACCATGATTCTTGATTTGTAAGGGATTGTTAGACGGTCAGTGAGCTACACTCCAGAAGAAGGAGAATCATTCACGATCTGACTGACGAGCAACTTGCTGAGATGTTCAGACTGAATCCAGATGAGCTTTTCAAAGATGCTCCTATAGTTGATGTGATAAGTGACGATGAGCTTAATGATGTAGATGAAATAGAGATTGAGGATGTCACGACTGAGCACTATCCAGAGTACACTGACTAAGAGGGCAATATGATCCCCGACTTGGGTGACACTCTCAGCAGTGCTACATTCGACAATTGGATGAGATGGGAAAGATACAGATGAGAATGAAAGCCAAGCCCATGCCTCAGACGCAGATGTTGAGATTAAGAAGGCTAAATGGGAAGCTTGTTTTGCTGAGATACGAGCCTAACACACAGCTCAAAAGCAAAATGCCTACACCAAGCTCTACATGGTCAAAAAAACATCTGAAGGTATCTGGCAAGATTATTGCGTGGGCGTATTTTGAAGATCTAAATGTTTATGCTGTAAAGAGGGAGAAGGGAATAGAGTACTTCAGATATCCACATGATTTGGAGACTCTCCCAGGTTTTAAGCTCAATCGACTAGCACGCTTAAATCTGCTATATGCTGATCCTAGAAAGATGCCAGGCTAAAGTTTGAGGCTGCTCTAAAGAAGGAATACCACACCAGATGGGTGAACTTTAGACCTCAATAACCGAAGAGGTACATTCGTAGGTCTGAAGTGGATTCCATATCTAGAAAGCCTAAAGTTGTGCTAAAGTGGAGTCCCCCGCGCACAATGTCCAAATTCCCTTACGGGAAATGCCACAAGGCCTCACTCCACACTTCAAATGGTGGTATTATGACTGGAGAACAGGCGAGGCGGTCATAGTTCTAAATAGAGAAGGAAAAATGGAAACTAACCGGGTATTCGACCCAATGTGGCTTACAAACTTGTCTGCAGAAGATGTCTACACTTTGTACAAGTGGTCACTATTCTATGACGCGCAAGATATTGTACAAGCTGTCTAGTTCCAGAATGTTATAAGACTCTGCTTTGCATTTGAAATACATGCAGGAGTTAGAAGAGAGGAGAAGTACAAGAAATTTGAGGAGCTTATGAAGAATGTCAAACCTTAGAGGAACTAGGTCCAAAGGGGAGTTTGTTGATACATATGTACCTAGTTTATAAGCTTAATGTAAATGTCTGTCATGTCTTGCACATATGTAATGAATGAGTTGAATGAAATACAATATGTGATTGATGCTTATAATGTTTAATGTTTCATTGTTTATTGTGTGTTAAAGTATGTTGAACTAAATATATAGGTTTGTGGTTGTTGTGCATAATTCTTAGTCAATAATGGTTGAGAAACATGTTCAAACTTAATCATATGAAATCTTCATGCGAATGGACCATGCTAATGGACCATACACATGAATACTTCATGCTAATGGACCAGTCGCACGACTGAAACAGGAGACTGGATCAGTCGCACGATTGAGACATAAGATTGACTTAGTCACACGACTGAAACTTCAGTCGTGCGTGTGGATCAATCGCATGATTCAGTCGCACGACTGAACCATGCTAATGGTTCATTCGCACGATTGGAAACCCATAACCTATAAATAACACCTAATTCGTGGATAAACGTAATTTTTTGAGAGACTTTTGACACATACTCGTACCCTAGCCGTCCAGAGCGTCCGAAAGCCTGTTTTCAAGTTCATAGTTCGTAGTTGATCTTGTTATAATCGTTCTTAATGTTTCTTTAATAGCTAGATTGATCGGGATTGTGTTCTCACTGATTGGATCGCCAATCAAATACGATTCCGCACTATTTGATCTGGCTTCAAGCATTATCAGTTAGTACTCCGTACGTACACAGTCCTAACAGTTTGGTGTAGGCATTCAGCTTTGGAGGTGCACGTTTTGCCTTTACTTCTAATAAACAAGCTACCCATTCAACCTTCTTTATATTAACATTAGCATCTATAGCATGGGCTTTACTTTCATCCTTTGCTTTCTCTTTCTCTGTCTCATCCAGCTTGTCAAAAGTATCACTACCAAATGATTCACCAAGTCAGGGATAACATTGCCCTCTGGGTCAGTGTACTGAGGATAGTAGTCAGATGTGACATCCTCGATCTCTATCTCATCCATACCTTGTAGCTCCTCTTCACTCAAGACATGTACTTCCGGAGCATATTTGACAAGCTCATCTGGATTTAGTCGAAACGTATCTGCAAGCTGCTAATCGGTCAGGTCATGGATGATTTCTCCTTCCTCTGGAGTGTAGCTCACAGACCTTCTCATAATCCCTTACAAATCAAGAATCATAGTAAGTTGAGTCTTGACTTGCTGAAGGGGAACAACATCATAATTCACAGTCTGTGGAGCTTCATTTTTGCCTTGATCGTGTGTCTCTTCAGCTGGAGGTGCGGAGGACGCGGCTCTTTTGGTGCGCCTCTCCTTTGCTGCTTGATTTAAGGCTGATGCAGATGCATCACCTTCTTAATCATCCTCCTCCTCATCATCATCTCTTTTTCCATTTCCACTTCCTCCAGCTTCCTCGTCATTATCGTCTTCTTGTAATTCATCATCCGTCCAATCATCATCATCATCATCTCCACCATCATCTCCATCATTCTTAATCTTCAGGGGCTCACCGTTTGTTCCTTACAACCTCAACATAAGCTTCTTTTTCTTTTTCTCTAACCCCTTGATCCGCTTGACGGATGCCATCACAAGCTCATTTTGAGCCTTCAAGGCATAGTGAACTCGAACTAAAGCTCTCTCATGAGCAGCATTCTTCTCTATAAGCCGAGCTATCTGCTTGCCTTATGCGGTATTGACTGCCATCGACTGATTCATTTAGTTGGCTCTCAGATCATCTGTCGCTAGCAGTTTGAGCACCAGTCTGTTTAGGCTCGCCAACTATTCCTCAAACCCAACAGTGGGTAGAGTAGAGCTCTATTAGGTGGGGATTGGGTGGATGTCCCAGCTTGAAGAATAGTGGGTATAGTGGTGGATGTGGTCTAGTTGGGAGTAGCAATGGAAGTGGATTGTGGTGGAACTAATTTGGGTATTGTGGGTGAGGTAGGTGTGAATGTATGAGTGGTATTGGGAGTGTTGTTAGTGTGGGGAACAATGGTGGTGGTGTGGGGAACAGTGGTGGTGGTGTTGGGAACAGTGGTGGTGGTGGTGGCTATGGTGGTGGAAGAACTGATCAAAGTAATCCTCTTCCTCTTACCTTTTTTGCCATGGGATTGGGCCATCCTCTTCCTCCTGGAACCCTTGGCTATCGGGGCTCCCCCTGAGCTTATCGGCTGGTCGGTTTGTGTATGTGGGATCTGCGACATCAGTGTCACCACCCTTAGTACCAGCTTAGCGTCCACCAACCGCCTCTTTCCCCTTCTCGGTAGCCACAACCTAGCTTCCGACTCTCCTGGTGAGAGGTTCATCATTAGACTTATCCCCTTCATCTACCAAGAAGTCCTGGTGGATAGCAGCCTTCTTAGATCCACCAGGTGCATATAAAGTACTGTGTGGAGGTGGTGGAGATATGGTAGACGTGTCGGCGGCCCATGATTAACGAGGGCCAGCATCTCCACCTTGACCATCATCATGGTCATCATCTTCGTCAGTAGGAACCACTATGGGCTCAACGTCTGAGTCATTGTCATCGTGATGGCACTTCTTACGTGAGGTCACCATGTAATCCTCGTTGGTCAGATGACAAAGAGTCTCCTGACTGGGGGATTCACCTGCTTCCCCCGGTACACCTTCATCCTACCCAGGGTGGTGTCATCCATTACCTCTAATATCACTACATCGTCCTTCTCCTTAGGCAGTAGAGGAAGCTTCTCATCTATGATTATTTGCAAGAACCTTGAAGGCTATGCACTTGAGGAGCACATGTGCCAAATACTTGAACTAGGAGCACATGTTGCTCTTGTTCAGTATGACGACATTGATGTCACCAGCGTACTTGATCCTCAGAAAGCATCCACGAACAGTCAGGGGATGCAGCTTGGTTGGATGGGCTCCGTCTTCCCCCAAATCCAAGACTCTCCTCAGGTTGTCTTCACAGATCTTAATGTCTTGGCCGAAGATAGAGCTCCGGATACAGTGGGGCTCAACCGACCGGTCCACTATGGCACTTTCCCAGAAGTCCTGCTGAATGTATGGAGTGCATGGGGTAGAAATGGCCTTGTAGATCCTCAATCTACGCAGGAAACCAATAATCCTAGTGAACTCGGAAGCGTTCCAAGATGTAGCATCTAGATGAGCACATATGTTGTGCTTGGTGCTCATAGTTCATCTCTCAGCCATATTACTACAACACAAGAAACATATACATTAGATTTGTTCATAAGAGATAATAGTTGAGTTTTAGCTGATTTTGATCAACTGGTTCAATCGTGCGATTGAACCATAATCCTGAGTTCAGTCGTACGATTGAGCTTGCAACTGAGTTCAGTCATACGATTGAGCCTGCAACTGAGTTCAGTCATACGATTGAGCCCGCGACTGAACTTAGTCGTATGCTATGCCATATGGTTGAGTCAGTCGTGCGACTGAGTCACCGATTGAATCACTCCTGCGATTGAATCATGCGCCTGGCTCAATAGTGCGACTGAGGTTCATATGGCATGTCTAGTCGCATCTTGCTCTATTCGACACAATAAGTTTGAATCTTTGTCAAAACATTATATTACACTTTGTGCTTAGATTCATTAGGTTCGCAGGGACTCGAAATAGCACTTAGTGTCTTTTAAATCAACGTTTATGTCCCGTTAAGTGGTCTATTTTAGATTATTGTCCCGGTTATTTATTTTAAACATTTCGGTCATTGTGGGTTCGATTAATCCATTATTTGATCCGATTTCAGTTTCAAAGTACCTGAATGAATAGAAATCAATTAGTATCACAATTCGAGAAGAATCATAATAATCGAAAATTTGGGCGGAGTGTATGTGTATTAGGCGGTTTTCTGAGAGTTTTGAAGGGTGGTAAGGAATACGACCGACTGACCCCCTATTTATACTGTTTTAAGTTTCAGTCGTGTGACTAGACCCATACGCATGATTCATACATGCGACTGGGGTTTAGTCGTGCGACTGACTCAGACTCCTTCATCCAGTCATAAGATTGGTTCATTCTTGTGATCCAATCGCATAGTTGACCCATACTCATGGTCCAATCATGTTATTGGCTCATACTTATGATTCAATCGTGCGATTGGTCCATATTTATGATTCAATCATGTAATTGGCTCATACTTATGAGTTTGACTTCATATATTTCCATACACTCAAAATTTAAATTTTGATCTATAACATTTTGACCAATGATCATCTCAAATATGATCTTTTTAACAGAAAATCCTTTGATCACCTCAGACATGATCCTTTTAATTTAGAGCCAATTAGTCACCTCAGACGTGACCTTTTTAATTAGTGAGTCACAAAGTTCAACTAGTTATATAGTCCGACATCGACACAAAGAAGATAACGAAAAGAGAAAACAACTGAATTTAAAGCAAAACAAGAAAACAGAAAAACATATTTTGTCTTTTGGTTTGAGGTGGATTGAAACCTTTTAGATATTATCTAACCGATTTTTCCTCCTGAGCAGATTAGCTTCAATTAATTTTTATCATTTCTGGAAAGATTCATATGAATCATATAGGTATATCATAGGGACCCTTTTATAGTATTTAAATACTAGATTCTTATTTGTCTAAGAGTCAATAGCACTTTCAGGAAATCATACTAGAGCTATAAGATGCACAAAGTGATTTTGACTGTCGAGAGTTGTAGCTAAGATGGTTTTCAGTATATTTGTCAACTTAAATCCATATACAGATTTTTGACTCACATTGGTGATAAGTTAGGTTTTATTATTTCAACAAGAACTTGTGAATCCCACACTTATATGGTAATCAACATTCCTCAGGAGATTTTTGAGAGTTCCACGGGTATTAGACAAGAAGAGACATTCTAAGAGCTTTCAAAGAGATGTCAAGCCTCAGGTCAGTGCCACCGCACTAGGAGAGAGGCGCAAACTACAATGAATTCTAGAATATTTAGGTTATGCTTATCCTCAGGTCAGTGCCACCGCATAGCAGAGAGGCACACAACCTATCTTCTTTTTAGAGCAAGTTTTTATCTTTTTCACATAACGCACCAACAACATTAGTCATTAGCTTGATTGCGCTTAACAGTTTTTCCATATGCTTTGCTCATTTTATGGTCATCCGCACACATTTATGGCATTTATTTTGCTTATCACCCCTTATTGGAAATGCATTGATTGTGTTAACCAGAATAAGATGAAGACCCACAGCAAGTTGAACGAACTAGTTTAAATTTGATTCACCAATGAAGTCTACTCGTCTATTGTGTTGAATCTACCGACACATCATATAATGAACTAGCAACCCCTAGGCCTACTTTCTCTATGTTATCTCAGTAGCAGACTAGTTTACTATCATTTTTCCTTTATTTTACTTAGACATCTTAGACTTGTAACTCGAATATAGCATCTTGATCATTTAAATCCTTTTGATGTCCCAAACAATTAGTTCCTTGTGTACTATCATTTTCCATTTGAATCAATATCACAGATTTGATTTCTTGCTTTCAGCTTATACCCGCCCTCATTTTTTTAAGTAATTAAATACTAAAACTAATTTAAATTCTGAAACTGAACTATTCTCCCCCTGAAGGTCTAAAACCGAAAATGTTTTTGTGTTTTTGGATTTTGAAAGATAGGAAAATAAAATTAAAAAATAAGAAAACTTTGTCGGACTTAGAACTCGATTCTTCTAGAATCACATAACTTTTCTTTTTCACGCCATTACCTCCAAAAGATATAAGAACCGAGCTTTGTCAAAAGCTTTTGTGTAGAGGTCGGCACGTTGAAAATCCGTATTGATTTTAACAACATCAATTAATTGCTTTTCAAAACACTCACGTATAAAGTGATATTTAATACCGATGTGTTTAGTTTTGGGGTGTTGGACCGGATTTTTAGTGACAGCTATTACAGCAGAATTATCAACAAAGATAGGGGTGTTAGAAAATTGCAAACCGTAGTCTCGCATTTGCTGTTGTATCCAAATGATTATGAATACCAACTTGCAGCAGCACATATTTAGCTGCACATGTTGACAGAGCAACATATGTCTGCTTCCTACACTACCAGGTGACTAAGTGTCTTCCAAAGAACTGACATCCCGCCAATGTTGACCTGTAATTCATCTTGCAACCACCATAGTCCCAGTCACTATACATTGTAAGCTCAAAGTCATCATCATGAGGATACCACAACCCGAGTGTTGGAGTACCCTTCAGACAACGAAAGATCCTTTTTACCCCAATTAGATGATTCACTTTTGGTTTAGCCTAATATCTTGAATAGAGACACATGTCATACATAATATCAGGACGAGAGGCTGTGAGGTACATTAGAGATCCGATCATTCCTCGATACATAGTGGCATCTACCAGATCACCATTTTCGTCGGGTGCCACATCGTGGTTCGTGGCTAGTGGAGTCCCAGCAACCGTTGCATTCTCCATGTTGAACCAACTAAGGATATCTCCTATATATTTGGACTGATGCAAGAAGATTCCATTTGGTGTCTAATCCACCTGTAACCCAAGAAAGAACTTCATCTCTCCCATGGTGCTCATCTCAAACTCAGCTTTCATCACTGATTCAAATTCTTTACATAATGCTTCATTTTTGAAACCGAATATTATGTCATCCATATATATCTGTACCAGTAGTAAATCACCATGTTTCTCTTTGATGAACAATGTGTAGTCAATAACCCTTCTGCGAAAACCATGTTTCACCAAATGAGTAGAGAGTTTCACATACCAGGCTCGAGGGGCTTGATCAAGCCCGTAAAGAGCCTTGTCTAGTTTATAAACTCTATCCCGATGATAAGGATCCTCAAATTCTTTAGGTCGACTAATGTACATTGTTTCACGGATTTCACCATGAAGGAATGCACTTTTCATATCCAATTGATAAATTTTGATCTTCATGTAGGATGCATAGGCTAAGACGATACGAATTGCTTCCATCCTTGCCATAGGTGCAAACACTTCATTGTAGTCAATGCCTTCAACTTGTCTTAACCTTTAAATGACAACCCGAGCCTTGTTCCTAATTATAATCCCTTGGTCATCTTTCTTACACTTAAAAACCCATTTAGTGTCAATCACCTTTGCACCTTTTGGTCTGTCCACAAGAGTCCATATTCCTAACTTCTTGAACTAAAGGAGTTCTTCTTACATAGCACTAACTCATGCCTCATCGTTTAAAGCTTCACTTACATATCTTGGCTCAAATTTAGACACAAAACATCGATAAGCACCATCGTGTAGATATCCTTTTTCCATGACCGCGGCATAATCAACTGAGTATAGCTGATTTCATGTCTGAACTCCCGATAGTATATCCCTGATGATGTTGTCCAGGGGATGATGCACATTAACTCGAGTTCTGGGAGTGGTGGGAACAGCTACCTCATTATCTAGATTTTGAATTCCAGGTTCAGTTTCTATGGCTGTTGGAGTATGGGGTTCAGAGGTTCCAGTGGCACCAAGATCAGATGCTTGTGTACTTTCGGTGATGGGAACTTGTTCCTCCTGGTCCACATTTGCAGTCTCAACTTCTTCATCATCAGAGGAAGATTCACTTACCTCAAGCTCTCCCCCGGAAGGGCTAGAAGTATCGTCTAATGGAACCGATGATGTCGAGTCTATTGTAGGAGTATTCAGAACTTCGTACATCATTCGAGTAGATAGCTCATCATCAGGATGAGAAGGAGGTAGATTGAAGGACTTAAAAAATCCATCATAGTCAAAGAAGAAGGAAGGTCCTTTGGCAGCAAGGGGGTGGTGTATCTTTGGACATCAACATTGCACCACACTTCTACCTGACCCGTTGAGTTGTTATAAACCCTCTTGTCTAGTACTATATCCTAGAAAGATACCTTCTTTTACCTTCTCACAAAACTTCCATGTCAGAGTTTTCTTTAACAACATGCACGGTGTTCCAAATGGTTCTAGATACTCCAAGTTGGGTTTACGTCGCTGGAGCAATTCATAACATGTTTTTTCATGACGTTTGACTACTAACACTCGATTAAGAGTGTAGCATGCATTAGCCACTGCCTCGTTCTAGAATTGAACAGGCAGTTTAGAGTCGGCTAACATTGTCCTTGCTGTCTCTATCAAGCTCTGATTCTTTCTTTCAGCAACCACATTCATTTGTGGAGTGTAGGTAGAAGTAAATTGATGAACAATTCATTTCTCTCGACAAAATGCCTCCATCCACTGATTCTTGAACTCTGTACCGTTGACTGATCGAATCTTTCTTACTTTCATCTTGTAGAGAGATTCCAATGTAGTGACTAGATGCTTGAATGATTCAAATGTATCTAACTTGGCTTTCAAAAACATCAACCAAGAGAATCTTGAGTAATCATCAGTTACTACAAAGCAGCACAAATCACCAGCAATGCTCTTTGTGCTAACTGGGCCAAACAGATCTATATGTAGAATCCCGAGAGGAATAGCAATAGAATAAACTTTCTTTACTTTGTGAGACTTCTTGGTCTATTTCCCTTTCTTACATGCTACGCAGAAATCTGGGAGCTGGAAATTCTTGATTGTAACTCCATTTACCAAATCATTCTGAACCAGATGATTCATCTTCCTTGGATTAATGTGTCCCATTCTCCTGTGCCAGGAGACTGAATCCCTCTCTATTGCATTTGACAAGAAGCACTGGACTATAGACTCAGTTGTGGAGGCTTTTGATAGATCCAAGACATACAGATCGTTATATCTTGAAGCTAACATTAGAATTTTATCATCCTTGATAACATACTCCTTCAACATGTAGCACTTCTTGTTGTCAAACACAACCTTGTATCCCTTATCATAGATTTGGGAGACAGAAAGTAAGTTGTTTTGCAGTTGTTGAACGTAGTTGACCTTTTCAAACTTCACTTTCTCATTTCCCACTTCGCCTTGAGCAGTGATGTAACCCCTTTATTCCCAGCGAATGATACGTGTCCCCCTTTAATTTGCTTGACGTTGAAGAGGAGAGACGAATTCCCGGTCATGTGCCTAGAAGCCCTACTATCAATATTCCAGGTATTAGTGATAGTGCTGTGGCGGACACCCTACACATACAAAGGAATTGATTAGTTCCGGTTTGGGACCCAAGCCTTAACTTGCTTGGGTGACCCAGAGGTATCACACATCATGAACTCAACCCACTGTTCTTCAGAGGATGAGGACACATCTTTCTTCTTCTTGTTCTTACTAACAGATAAATTACTTGTTTTTATCTTCCATAAACCAGCTTTGTGTAAGGCATGTTTGTGGTTAACAGACGACTGGCTTATGGTTTGAACTTTAGGTTCACTAATAATCTTAGGTGTAACCTTAGGAGGAGTATGAGATCTAATTTTAGAAAAACATAGTTTTTCATCAAAAAGTTCAATTTTCCTTTTAGATGTCTAATAATAAGGACAATTTGGAGAGATATGTCCTCGTTTTCCACAACTGTAGCAGGATCTCCCTTCGATAGTTTGAGGAAAGCTTTGATGTGGGGTTGAGTTTGGTCAGGGTTTGCGATATGTCTGGTTGGGTTATTTCTCTTCCCTTTTAGATGTTTCACCTTCTTTAACAAACTTAATTGTTTTGACATTTTGAACATCTTTCACTTTCATTTTATTTGGATTTTGATGATTAGACCTTTTAGGTTCTGAAATAGACATTTGTGAACCTGATTCTAATTTAACCTTTTCAATTTTATCACCCAAATCCTCAATAGGTATCTTATCTTTTGATCTCAAAGTAGAATCCTTCTGTTTAGTGACAGATTTCATAGGTTCACCCATAGAATCTGGATCACTAACGAGAGGAGTAGACACCACATGATCCTTTACTGGGTTATTATTAATTGTTCTACATTTAGTGTTCAAAAGGATTTCATGTGGTGGTGGTACTACCTTATAACCCAGATCTTCCCCGACATTCCGTTCTTTCACTAGGTTCTGAACTATGTGAGAAGAACTTGCCAAACTGTGCAGTTTTTGTTTTAATGATTCAACTTCAACTTGCAAAAATGCTTTTTCCTTTGTAGTTTCCTCCAAAGAATTTAAATAGAACTTGATTTCATTTGACTGATTTAAGGCAACGACCTCGGTTTCCCTTAGTTGTTTCCCTAACAGTTCTATCTTTTCTTTAAAGCTGCACTCATTTTATTTTAAAATACGATTTGCTTCAGTGAAGAGTTGTAATTCATTTACTAGATTATCATTATGTTCTAATAACCTAGCAAATTTTAAATCAAACCTTTCCCTAAATTTATCACATTCAGTACATGCATTTTTTTCAAATAATTCATCTTTAGAACATACCTGTGTAGAACTTGACGAATCAGCCATCAAAGCATGTCAGACTCTTCGGTGATTGGAGATTCTGAGTTTGTAGCACTAAGCTCTTCTTCAACCAAATGATTAACGACATCCATAGCTTCTTCGATATCTGAAAGTGTATGCTCAGCTATGATGTCTCCTTCACTTGCAGATCCATCATCCAATGTGTCAACTAAGGCAATGTTTGATTCACCCTCAGAAACGAATTGGAAAGACCAGTCTTGTCCTTCATCACTTTGAACAGCCAAAGCCTTAGACTCTTTACTTGAAGATGAAGCTTCAATCTTATCCTTGTCTTGTCGATTGAATGTAGGAAAAGGATTTCCATTTCCAGTCTTTTTTAGCTTTACACACTCACATTTGAAGTGCCCCTTCTCACCACAATTGAAACACATGACTTTGGTTTTGTCAAATCCAAATGTCGTATCTTTGGTGGCAACCAAATTTTCCCCTATCTTTTTGACAAACTTCTTGGCTCTTCTAACAACACTAGCCAAAGCCCACATAATATCCATGCGTTCTAGCTCAGTTTCATCGACTTGCTCGTACTCCTCGTCAGCAAGATGATAGTTTCCAATCTTACCAGCAACTAACCCATCATAAGATTGAACAATAGCAGCTAGAAGATCCATGTGCTCTTTAGCAACTTGTACGGTGAAATTTTTGAGATTCTCGGTCTTTAACTTGGTAGTGTTTGCCTCAGGAACTATGTATTGGGTTCTAGATGACCCTGACGTTATGGTTCCTGACGCATTGCTTTGGGAAGGAGCAGAAGAGCTAGACACAAATGCCGTTTGTAGCGGTGCACCTGAAGCAGCCGGAGTTGGAACTGAACTGTATAGTGCAGGATTCTGAACATAGAATCCTTTCTTTGACTTGTATTTCATACGTAGTTCTTCCTCCCTTAACTTGAAAATAAAATCATTTATATTTAAAGTAGCAAGAGTGTCATTTTGTCTCAGATTCGACACAAATGGATCCCATTTGGTTGGCAGACCATTAGCAAAACTAGAGACTTTATCTTCCATGGATGTGGTCACACCATGAGTGTGCAACTCACTCATCAGATGATAGAATCTATCAATGATATCATCCAAGCTCTCATTCCCAAGCGGAGAGAAATTGTCAAATTCCTTTTAAGAGCTTTTGCCTTCAGTGCTTTCAGAGTTGCATTTCCTTCGTATCTCTTTTCCAAGGCCTCCTATAATTTCTTAGACTACTTGTTCTCAAAGAACTGATGAAATATGTCCTTAGATATAGACTGAGTCAACAAGGCATATGGTTTCTTTTCAGCATCATGCAGAGTCTTCTAGGATTCACTCATTCCTATCAAAGTCAATTTAGCTCTATTTGCACTGACTGGTACCGTGTAACCGGTCTCAATTGATGTCCAAAGGTTTGGGTCAACTCCATTCAAGTAGATTTCAAACCGCTGTTTCCACTGAGGGTATTCATCCAAAGTTAACAGCTTTGGCGGTTTGTTATGGTTTCCAATCTCATTCTCTAGAAGTAGAAGGTTCTGGATACACGAGTCCTTTCTAGCAGTGAATGCAGCAAACTGGTCTTCCATTGCTTTAAACTTGGTAAACTTGGTCAACTCCATTCAAGTAGATTTCAAACGCTGTTTCCATTGAGGGTATTCATCCAAAGTTAACAGCTTTGGCAGTTTGTTGTGGTTTCCAATCTCATTCTCTAGAAGTAGAAGGTTCTGGATACGCGAGTCCTTTCCAGCAGTAAATGTAGCAAACTGGTCTTCCATTGCTTTAAACTTGGTAAACTTAGAACATGATTGATTCACTCATGCGAATGAGCTATGCAAATAGGTCACTTGTGCGAATGAAGGATACGAATGAATTCAATCGGGCAATTGGATTCAGTCATGCGGATGAGCAGGGCGATTGTAGTCAATCGACTAGAGTTGCTTAACCGTGCGAATGAGAGATAAAACTGAGTTCAGTCGTACGAATAAGTGTATACGTATGGGTTCAGTCGTACCAATGGACCAATCGTGCGACTGAAGGCTGCTGTGTTTGAAAAATCGAATATTTGAATACTTTGACACAAAATACGAATTTTCTAGAAACCCTAATCTACCGTTTGATGAAAAATTAAAACTTTAACACATGCAAACGTCAAAAACACTTTTTGAAGAAAAAAGGTAACTCTTTTGATTCAAAATGTTAGTTTTAACACCAAAACCAATTGAATCCACACAAAATCATGAGCCAAAGCTCTAATACCACTTGTTAGGACTGTTTTCATATGGAGTACTAACGGATTCTGTGTGAGACCATATAAAATAGTGTGGAATCCTATTTCATTGGCGATCCAATCAGTGAGAACGACAACTTGATTGATCTAATGATTAAACAAACGTTAAGAATTGAGTATTAATGGATCATGAACGAACTATGAAGTTGGATAGGTTGTTTAGGGCGCTTTGGATGGCTAGGGTATGTGAATATTTGAAGTCTCATGTTTTCCACGAATTATGTGTTATTTATAGGTTTTCAGTATCATTCGTACGACTAAACCATTAGCATGGTTCAGTCGTGTGACTGACTCATGCGTTTGATTCATACGCACGACTGAAGGTTCAATCGTGCGACCGAATCAACCTTATGTCTCAGTCATATGACTGATCTATTCTCCTGGTTTAGTCGTTCGACTGGTCCATAAGTATGATTCATTCGTGTGTATGGTCCAGAAGTATGGTCCAATAGAATAAATAACCACCCGACTAAGTTGAACACATTTCTCAATCATTATTCACTTAGAACTATGTACAATAACCTCAAACCTATATATGATGTTCATACATATGAACTATATTAAATACAATAATAATATGAAATACTCAACGACAAACAAATATCAAGATGCATCTCATATATCATTACGTAGTCACATTACATATGTGTAAGAAATGAAAGACTTTTACATTTATGAACATAAACTAAGAACATGATGTATCAACAATTAGGCTAAGATGAAATTTTCATGGCCTAATATTGAGTCATAAGTGTTAATTGAGGGCATACAATTTTCGGGTTGAGGGATATGCAAATTGTGAACATACATTCATTTAGCAAAAGCTAATTTATGATATACATATACTTTTGGGTGACATGCATATAAGCAAGAAGTATAATATGTATCAAGGCTTGGGTGTGATGAATTGAACACATGGTCATGACGAATGATATAGATAGGCATCTTGTAAACCTTTTATATATATATATATATATATATATATATATAAATGAAAGTTTTTAAAGATATTGATTTCCATGTGTAAATTCGGATACGTGTTGGGTAGATTATTAAAAAGAATGTGGGTTTTACACATGTTTGTATCGGTTGTAATTGGGTTTTCAAGAGTAAATGTAATTCAAATGGCTCTACTGATAAGTAAAGAGCTTGTCTTGTGGCAAAGGGTTTTTTTAACATGTCAAAGATTTCTTTAAGGCCTTTAGTTTGGTTATCAAACCCGTCACTACTCCCTTGATTCTTTCTCTTTTACTCCTTCAAAATTGATCTCTACGTCAACTACATGTCAATAATGTTTTACAAGGCACACTACGTGAGGTTGTCTATATGATGTGGCCTGTGGTCTACATACACCACCTCAGTATCCTAATCACATTTGTAAGCACAAGTCTCTCCATGGTCTCAAATAGGTTTCACATATAGATCTCACAAGCTTTTTACTTGAAGTACTCAATTATCGCTTCAAACCCACCATAAGCTTCATAGATACACCAACATGGACACATTTTCTCCCAATTCATACGCAAGTTAACATACTATGAATCTTGGATACATCCAAATTCTGATTTTAGGTGTGTGATTCTGATTTGCAATAAGATCTTTGAAAAGTAGTGTGAAATGCTAAAGTTGATGTCTTAGTCACACTACTAAAGTTGATGTCTTGACTGAAGTATGAAGAAAAGCAATAAAAATATAATAGCGAAAACATAAATATAATCATTGTTATTTTAAAATTTAATTCGCGTAAGAAGTTAATATATAGAAAAAAACTAATATGTGTTTTAATAGATAACTAAGTGTTATCTTTCTTAAACAATAATAAACGTATATAACGTAATAAACGTAAATAACGTACCATTGTTTTCAAAATTAAACCTGACAAGCCGATCATACAAGTTTAACTACAACCCTGGCAACCATATATCATTTGGTTGGTCCTTTTAACATGTTGTCAGGAAACTTAAAACTGGTTAGTTTTAGTTAAAAGTCAGAATGAATTGGTATGCATGTCAAGATTAGACCTGTCAGTAATGGGGAAAAAATATTGACAATGCATATATTTGTTGTATTGTTTCCGTAGATACTTAGAAATATGAATATATATATATATATATATATATATAAAGTCATATGTTAAGTCCTTTAATTTTAAACTACTAGAGCGATTGAATCTTTGAATAAAGTCCGAGTGGATCTATATGGTTGGTAGGAGTATTAAAAAATATCTGAATCTGAAACGAGTTTGAATATACGAAAATCTGAAATTCGGATGTTCAAAAAATCGGATATCCGAATTATCGAGATTTCGATATCCAAAATTTAATATTCAGATTTCGATAGTGATTTTGAGAATTTTTAGATATTCGGATATCCGAAATTTTATATTCAGATTTGGATAGTGATTTTGAGAACTTTTGGATATTTGGATATTCGAATTATCTAAAATATTTTTATAAAAATTATAAAAGAATAAATAATTATAAATTTAAGATATTTGTAGATATTTCAGATATGCTTTTATAAAAACTTTGGATATCCGAAAATTTTTTCGATAAAATTTATTAAATAACTTTTTTTTGGAATTCGAATATCACCGAATCCTCGGATTCGAATAGAGAAATCCACTAGATATCTAAATTTTGAACACCCCTAATGGTTGGGGTGGGGTCAGATTTAGAACTAATGACAGTGTCATTTGAAATCAGAGTGGTAAAAAAAATTAAAATCTAAGAGTTCAAGAACTGCTCATGACAAATTAGGGTAATTTTTTTTTCTAGAATGTGTGATCTAACTCGTTGTAATAATATTATGTTATATAAATGCATTAATTATCGTTTTAAAAAGATATCCTATGCGGTTTCAAGATATCATATTAACCATTATATAAATAAATACTATAATATATGTGTAGTATTATAGTATGGGTTTCGTTAAATAGACACCCTAATATTTTAAATCAACACCCCAAAATTTCTATACGTGTCGTATAGCCCCATACGCATCGTATAGAGGGGGGGGGGGTCGTATAGTGCTATATATGTCGTATAGGGCTATATGGGTCGTATAACCCTTTGACAGCCCCCTGAATTTTTCTTCGTAGACAGTTTCGAAATTCGCTATACGCGTCGTATAGCCCTATATGTGTTGTATTGGGGGGGGGGGGTCGTATAGGGCTATATCGGGTGTATAGCTCTCTGACATCCCCTTTAATTTTCCTCGTTTTTAGTGTATTCGACCCTATACGCGACGTATAGAGGGGTGTCGATTTATATAAGTAGGTGTGTATATATATATTAGGACCCTTAAATAATAGACCAAAGAGAACCAATTAGTCAACTAAACGCGTAGCTAACAACCCAAGTCACATGTAGATCTATTAAGATTTCAAAAGGTGTCATCTTGGAAGAAGTTTGGTAGGAAGAGTTATACCAAAATTCAGCCTAAGGAAGGTATTGCAACCACTTACTTGGGTGATCAGTGACATAGCATCTTAAATACATCTCCAAACAGCGGTTAAGGGCCTCGGTTTGGCCATCCGTTTGCGGGTGGTAGGCGGTGCTAAATTTGAGAGTGGTACCACTAAGACGGTGCAAGTCTTTCCAAAATATGGTCATAAAGCGAGCATCGCGATCGGTCACAATTGAAAGAGGAATACCATGCAAATGAATGATGTCGGTAACAAAGGCTAAGGCAACAGTATGGCTAGTAAAGGTGGATGGTAAGGCAATAAAGTGTCCATATTTGGATAGCCAATCAACGACCACCACAATAATAGTCTTGTCATGTGAATTGGGAAAACATGTGATAAAATCCATTGCAATATCTTCAAAGACGGGGGTCGGAATAGGTAGGGGTTGCAACAAGCCACTAGGGGAGAGGAAAGATGGTTTGGTTTGTTGGCACACCTGACAGTGAGCAACATATTCTTTGACATCAGCTTTCATTTGTTTCCAGTAAAATGTGGCGGATAAACGTTGGTATGTGCGAGTAAACCCGGCATGGCCCCCTACTTGTGATGAGTGGAATTCGAAAAGTAATAGGTGAATGAGAGCAGAATCAGGTGGAACCACCAACGACCTTTATAGAGGAGCAATCCGTCCTTAACAGAAAAATCAGGGGTCTGGTGTGGGTCCGCCATGATACGATGAATCTGGGCTGTTATGTCGGAGTTCGCCCGAATAGCAGCAGCTAAATCCTGTAATAAATGAGGAACAAGGGATGAAATGGCCAAAAGTTGACCAGACGGCAGGCGTGATAGTGCATCAGCAACACTATTTTGTTTTCCCGGATGATAAGCCATGTCAAAATCATATCCCAACAATTTCCCTAGCCACTTCTATTGTTCGGGAGTCTGAATAACCTGGTCTTGAAGGCGTCGTAATGACTGCTAATCAGTAATGATGGTGAATTTATGGCCCAACAAATATTGCCGCCATTTGGCTATGGCTTGAGTGATAGCATACATCTCCCTCCAGTACGTCGAGGCTTGTTACATGCATGGGCAAAGTTTCTTGCTATAGTAAGCCAGCGGATGATTACCTTGGGACAGAACAACCCCAATTCCCGATCCGAAGGTGTCGGTTTTAATGATAAAAGGCTGAGAAAAATCCGAAAGAGCAAGCACAGGTGTGGAACTCAGTAATTGTTTGAGCTGGTTAAAGGCTTGTGAGGTTTGTTTAGTACAACAAAATGCATCTCTTCGTAATAAATCCATGAGGGGTCCTGCAATAGAGGCGTAATTCTTGATAAACCGACGATAATAGCCGGAAAGACCCAAAAAACTCCGAACATGCTTCACGGTTGTAGGAGCAGGCCACTGGAGAATAGTAGTGATTTTATCTGGATCAACCGCCACCCCAGTGGAGGATATTACATGCCCCAAATAAGCAACCTGAGTTTGCCCAAATATACATTTAGATAGCTTAGCAACTAAATTATAATCCAACAATAATTGTAATGTGAGAGTAATGTGGTGAAGATGGTCAACCCAAGTTTTGCTGTAAATGAGAATGTCGTCAAAGAAAGCTAATACAAAACGCTGCAAAAAGGGTCGGAACATGTTGTTCATTAGGCGTTGAAAGGTGGAGGGTGTGTTAGTAAGCCCGAAAGGCATTACCAAAAAATCATAATGGTCGTCATGGGTACGGAAGGCTGTTTTCATAGCATCCCCGTTGGCAATTCGAATTTGATGATAACCAGCCAGGAGATCAAGTTTAGAAAAATATCGGGCACCATGTAATGCATCGAACAACTCGTCAATGGATGGAATAGGAAAACGATCTTTAATGGTAATAGCGTTCAATGCTCGATAATCCACGCAAAAACGCCATGTACCATCTTTTTTTTGAACCAATAGTACCGGGGAGGAGAAGGCACTTGTGCTAGGCCGGATAATACCTTGTTGTAGCATCTCAGCGACCAACCTCTCGCTTTCCTATTTCTAAAAGTGTGGATATCGATACGGACAAACCGACACCAGTTGGCTGTCCGGCAGTAAGGCAATGTGATGATCCTGAGAACGAGGAGGGGGTAAACTGTTGGGTGAACAGAATACAAGTGCAAAGTGATCCAACAAGGCTTCTAACTCCGGTGGATAAGTGGGGGTGGTGAGTCGGGAGAGACTAATGTCAGTTGATACATTTGGTCGATACTAGCATGATGGAGTAAACGTTAGAACCCATGAAACTGATAACCTAAGCACTAGGGGCATCCCCTTGCCAAGTAATGTGTTGCCCCGACATGGAAAACTCAAAGGTAGATTTGGAATAATCTGTTAGAACTGGTCCCAAAGTGGCTAACCACGACGCACCAAGAACCATATCCCAACCTTGCAGAGGTAAGACATAGAAATCGACCAAAATAGAATGGCCCTGAATTACCAATTCAACTGCTCGAGCTAAACCTGAAAAAGGCAAATGTTCACCACTACCCACCAAAACTAAAAATGGTTCAATCGATTCAATTGGGAAATTTAGAAATTTGGCAATTCTAGTCTGCACAAAACAATGTGTACTACCCCCATCCAATAGTACCTGAACAGACTTACCATGGACTGTACCCGTAAATCGTAGGGTAGTAGAAGAACACCCTCCGGATAGTGCATTATAAGAGATGGCAGACTGGGATTGAACTTCTTCCATTTGTAATTTTTCAGCTAAGAGAGAATCCTCACTCGTCGGAGGAGCTGGATCGATAGTGGCCCCGGAATCCGGGGAATCTTCATCGAAGAACAACAACTGAGGAGTGGATTTACATATGTGATCCCAAGTATATTTGTCATCACAACGATAGCAGAGCCCTTGGGCTCGTTTCCGAGCAATTTCCGTTGGAGTGAGGTGGCGGAAGCGAATTGGGGAAGCGGGTTGTGGAGGAGGAAGGGATTTGGTTGGAACATGAATGGATGGCAACGTGGGTAACACTAGAGACCTAAGGTTAGGTAAGAGGGGTTTGGAGGACCCCAAGTAGCGCGGCCCAATCCGCATTCCAACTGGATCCGATTCTCATGGAGTTGGGCCTTATCCATAGCATCCTCTATAGTGCTGGGTTAATGGCAGATCACCGCCTGTTTAATGTCAGCGTGTAACCCCAAAATCCAGCAGCTGACCAAAAACTCCACCAGCACGGGCATCGTGCGATTAGAGATAGCTTCAAACCGGGAATGATAGTCCACGACAGTCGAAGTTTGAACCAATTTGGCCAATAAACCTTTAGGGGCCTCGGCATCTGAAGAACGAAAACGTTTTGTCAAGGTCGTGGTGAACCTTCCCATGAAGAAATTTGATTATGTCGTTGAAGCCAATCAAACCAATCGACCACCGCATCGTCGAGGTAGAAGGAAGCAATGGTGAGACACTCTGTCTCGAGAATCTTATAAAAGGTAAAATAGTGATTGGCTTGGGCAATCCATCATTCCAGATGTTCACCATTGAAGCGGGCCAAATATACCAGTGCGAGTTTATGAAGACCCAGAACACCAGGGGTGTCGCCGGACGAGGAACCATTAGATTTCACTGTAACTAGTTTCTTTCTGAAGCTAACATCAGAATGCTTAATCAATTCATGTATGGACGATTGCAGGGCAGAAATTGCTTGAACAACCCCATCGAGATCCTGGCGCATGGTCTTCTGATCTTCCTGAACACCTTTGATAGATTCTTCCATGATACGAGTACGAGTACCTCCTGCCATCGATGTAGAAGGTCGATGAAAGCACCAATTTTCTGTGAATTAAACCAATAAGAACTTCTGATAGTATTGAAAGGATGAGATGAGAAAACAGGGAGAAGAAGGGGGATGGGAATAGAGAAGATAATCTAGGATATTAACAAATTTGCCTACCTAATGATCACTTCATAATTACATTAAATAGAATGGTGTAACTAATTCGGTTATGGAATTGCTGATGTGGCTCCCAAAACGTGGTCCTTCAATTTCTTTAATTGTATTTTTACTCTTTCACTCCTCCTTGTTTGATATGGATTCATAACCGGTACCTCATTTACCACTGTTTGGTTAGTTGGGCTCATAACATTATAATTATAAAATCATAGTTAAATCCTTAAATAAAAATTCAGATATAAGTCTGACTTTGGTTATTATGCTATAAACTTTTAGAAGATTTTCAATCTTATTAGAACAACTACTAACATGTTTCTAATTTAATTCACTACATCTTATTATAGGATTTAAACCATTAAACTTTAATATAAAAGCAATACATGTTACTGCTATAACTGTCCTTTTAAGACACTAAGATTTTATTTGAAGTATGTAGTAAAATAGTATATTAAGTATTAACCTTGTAAGGCTTATATGAATGTTGATGCACCCAAAACAAACCAAGTGCTTCCTGTATGCATGCACTTTGTATTAAGTAGAAGTTGTTTCGGAAGTTTCATATTCTGCATAAGAAAATATTCTAAGAATGAAATCTTCCGTACCCAAGACCAATATTTTTCGAAGCCAAAAGTGAGGTCTTTCGAAGGTTCAAAGAACGTTTTTCGAAGGTTCAAAGACAAAGTCTTCGAATCCAATAAAGTGAAGACCGATTTCTTTCGAAAACTATGAAGGATATGCTTTCTCTGATGTACTTTTCATAAAGCTGACCAACTTTCCGCTACAACTCTGTAGACTTACCAACTTATACAAGTTGGTGAATGATTCATGCTTTTTGTAACTATATATTAAGGTCTTGAGTCTGTAACTTTCTACTTTATATACTTTTATCCTTTTTGTAATATATTAGGATGTGAGCTATGGCATGTCATAATCACTAGTCAAAAGACAAAAATTTATATTTTAACTTTATATTGATCTTGTTGTTGTCTAGATTAGTGTTTCCAGCTGTCACATCCCAACCTTGACGGCGGAAACGTCGAGATGTGAGGGTTAACATCGCTCACATCCACATAACGCTATTATTAAACTCAAATATCATAAGTTTTAGATGTATCATTACAAACATAAGTCTCAAATAAGAAATCAACAATACATAATAAGAAATATTTCAAGTTCATTCATTTATTTAACTAGGTCCATTAACATCATGTAATTTTGGTTAGCATTGTTATTCTTGTAAGGACCATTGTTGCCATATGTGAAACTTATGGGCCATTTATGCTTATCGTCTTAATTGTTTTAATTCTTTAATTTGAAAGTTAATATTGTTAATTATTACTTAATAAATAAATAATGATCATAATAATAACAAAAATAATAATAATAATAATGATAATATTAATAATAGTAAAATAATAATAATAATAATAATAACTACGAATAAAAATAATAATAATAATAATAATAATAATATTATTATTATTATTATTATTATTATTAATTTGTAAAAAGTTATTAGACTTAAAAAAGTTTAAAATTTGGAGTTAAGAAGTCAAAGGGGCTTTATTGTCATTTAGGAACTTTAAAAACAAGGTTCTTACATAAAATGATAAATCAAAACTACATGGACTAAATTGTAAATTTCCAAAACCCAACCCCCCATTTCTTTTCTCTCCTCGTATTCCCGGGGGGGCATTCCGGCCACCGCCGACCATCCCTCTGGCAACCCCCAAACGACTCTTTGTTGTACAAAATCGATCCCCATACCGTTCCAAATGCCATCGGGATTACGTTTCGAACCTTAAGAACCCTTGAATTTTAGTTTAAGACGATAACGAGTGTCGGTTTAGTTCGGTAACCGTTGACCATAATCCCTTAAACCGATCGAACGTTAAAGCGCAATAATAATCCAATTAAATGATACCTAATTTTTGGATTAATCAATTCTAAACTATTATCAAGTCTAATTCTATCTGAAACACACAAAATTGTCACAATCGAACATCATCTTCATCGTGAGTCTACAACTTAATCGACACCCACCTTCCAATCAAATCGAACCGAAATTGACAAGGGGCATTACATCAGGAGCATTGACTGAAGCTACCCACAAGGCTAATTCGATTACCTACATCACTTTCACATCCTTTGATTTGACATTAAACCACGACTTGTTCATCTTTGCTTCTTGACGTGTTAAGCTTCAAGCAGGTAATTGAAACCACCTACACATTCATTTCATCATAGGAAACAAAAGCCCTATGGTTCCAAGCACTAAACTAGTTTATTTGATCTTCAATTTGGATTAATCCGAATCTAGGGTTCGTGGTTTGGGGGGAAGTCCATTGGAGACATGCTTTTAACTGTCAAAAACCAAGTTTAACCAAGGCCTTGGCCCTGGTTTGATGGTTAAGTCTTTGCTCTCCTAAGCATGAGGTCCCGGGTTTGAACCCGGGCACCATCATGCTTTATTTTTATTTTTACTTTATTTTTAAAAGCCTTTAACCTTAATTTAGTTTTGGAAATTTTTTAATAAATATAAAAAAACTTTATAAACTTCTTATATTTTTAAAACCCACCAAATATTTTTTTGTAATTTTCTTTTTAAGTTTAATTAAACAAATATTTTTTTAAAACATTTTAACAAAGAGCGTTTTAAATAATTCTTATAAAATGGATTTTAAATAATAATTGATAAATTGTTGTTGGTCTAAACGTTTCTTTTTTACTTAATATTGTTTAAATCATGCTTATTTCAAATAATTACTCAAATATTATATTTAATCTTTAATATTTATGAATGATTTAACTCCACCTTCTTTATATTTAAACATATAAAGAATATATTATTAAAAGTACATATAAAAATGCCCAAATCTACTTAAAACCATAGCCCTCGTTAATTCACCAAACTTAATATCATTAAACTTAAACCTTGCAAATATATTTATATTTAGGTGCCTTGAGATGGTTTACGTTTGAATGACTATTATTTCTTACTAATTATCAATTATATATTTATTGAAACATGTGAGTATTTTTATACATCTTTTTCATATTTTCACACTTTTGGGTGAAACATGTTACTTTATATTCATTGTACTTGTAAATTTGTTTGATTCTTCTAAACTCTTTGCAATTCACTTATATGTTGTGATTAGTTGATCTTTGTAATTACCATGTATTGTTGATTATATGTACGATCATTAACTATTGCTAGCCTGGCGACGTCATAGATCTATGGGCTTGACAAGCCTGCTTGATTAATCCAAGTACACTTAGCTAATCGTATAAACTTGTAAACGTGGAAACTTGTAAACTGTCAAGGTTTGATTGTGTATCTGTCTTACATCCCTAGTTACTTTGTTCACTAATTTATAACATGAATTGCCATCTTTTATATACTTATATATTGAAAACTATGAAAATCTCACCAATATTATGTTGAAGTTTTATTTATAACATGTTTCAGGAATTGCGCAAGTTTGATTATCATCTTGAAGTTCTTTCACATCTAGGATTGGACCTAGCTAAATTAATGAAATGACTTGGTTTATTTACATCTTATGTTATGTCTATTTTCGTATTTGAGACTTATGCTTGTAATGTTACTTTTGAAACTTATGATTAATATAATTGGGTTTAATAATAGCGTTATGTGGTTGTGAATGATCTTAATCCTCACATCTCGATGTTTCCTTCGTCAATGTTGGGGTGTGACACCAGCTGGCCTTCAAAGTATGGCCGACTGTAGGATGTAGTATAAAGTGTCTCAAGTCCTTGTATCTTATTCTTATGCTTTGTAAGACTTGTAAAAGAACTTGAGAAGCAATATACTACAATCTTGAAAACCTTTACTTTGTTGTTGTCTTCTTAAGTTTCTATCTCTTGTTTACTTGTGTTCATAGTATCATAATATAAGTACTGATTCCTTATTTGATCTGATAAGTGTTCTAACACTCTCCTCATTATGAGACTAAGTGTATTGACCATCCCTTAAATGGTCCTTCAATTGGTATCAGAGCATTCAAAGCTTTTGATTGTAAGATCTCACTATCTTAGATCCCTCAATTTCACAAAATACTTAACATCTCAAATGCCAGCTCTCACAAAGGCTGATATGGAAACCGAAACCATGAAAAAGTCCCCATTGATCACTCTTGAAGACTTTGACACTTGGTTTCAAAGAATGAAAGGCTTTATCAAGTCTCAAGACTCTAAGATGTGAGAATCTGTTGTGTTTGACCTCATATACCAAGAACATCTTTAGCTACTACTAAGGATGGTATGATTTCAAAGGAGGTGGCTGACTATTCTAAAGAATACAAGAAGAGAATAGATATAGATCAGAAAGAAAGCCATGGCTGCCCTCCAAACTACTCTTCCAAACTCCATATACAAGGGCTTCAAGAATTGCAAAACTGCTAAGCAAAGGAGAGCTACACTCAAGGAAGTCCATTGCAAGAGACAAGCTTTTCAAGCTTTTGTGTCTGCTGATGAAAGCACTGGCAACTTTCTCTTCACCCTTGAAGATCTTGACTGTATGCATCTGATGATTTGGAGTACATGGAGATAGTTTAGCAAATGGCTCTTCTCACTCATAGAGCTAAGAATTTCTACAAGAGGACAAGGAGAAAGTTTCCTAGCAATACAACTAGTGGAAAGTTTAGGCTAGACAAGAGTAAGGTGAAATGTTACAACTGTAACCAAATAGGATACTTTACTAGGGAGTGCATGGCACCAAGGACAAATAGTGGCCAAGCACAAACCAAACCAAACTACACTGACAAAACAAACCAAAATGAGAAGCCAAAATAATAAGTTTTTGTTATTGAAGAAGAAGGCTTTGACTGGAGCTTTTAGGTGGAAGATGCATCTCCAAATCAAGCACTAATTGCTGACCATGATGAAGCCAAGGTATTGGAACATCTCTGTACACTTAAATGTATTGCTAAAGTTAACATATATAGGTCCTATAACTTATAGATGAGATCTAATCTTGAGTTTTTAAAATATCTTAAAATCTGATTTTAAAAGTGTTGAAAATGATTACAAACTTAGAATGGAAGATTTAGAGAAAACCATTTCAACACTTAAACATGAGCATACCAACTATAGGACTCAAATTAATGATCTTATCAGTAAGTTAACTGAATGGCAGAATAAGCTGTGATTAGCAAAGATAGGACATAAAAATATGTTCTTAAATAAGAGATCTTCAAGAACATAATATCCTCATCCTTGCATAAAAAAGTTTGTTATCAGAATAAGCAGGTACTAGGATCTATTGAGATAGCTCTTCCACACATAATTCTGTCTCTAAGATCTCCTAGGTGTGGAACTTGTGAAGATGAGCTTCCTTTCATAGACCCTATGAGTAAGAGGATGAAGAGGTGATAGTGAAGGATGACACTAAGAAGAGTGAAAAAGGAATCCTAAGAAGTGTCACTACTCTCATGAGGAGAGAAAAAGAGTTGGGATGACCAAGTCTAGAAGGAAAAACTTGATCAGAAAGTCCAAAAGAAAGTCCAAGAAGGCTTAAGAGATTAAGGCACTTTTAACTCTATGAAGAAACAAGTTTTCATTTCTGCAGGTTTTGAGGTGGTTAAGACTAAAGACTCAAAGTTCAACTCTAGTATCAAGAGTTCTAGTTCTTGTTCAAATCATCCTAAAATCATGAAGAAGGCTGATCAGTTGTGTATCACTACTACACAACCTGAACCATCTAGCTCCAAAGGTAGTTCTCATCCTAAAAGAATTGCCATATCATTTGCAAAAATGAAGATGGAGAAGGAAAATGATCAAGTTCAGCTTTGTTCTTAAAGGAAGACTCTTAGAAGGAAGAAAATGGATTGCATTATGTGTGGCAGTACTTCTCATCTTGCAAAAGATTGCCTTTACAATTCAAAAAGTATTGTCCGTATGACCAAGAAAGAAACTTCTGATAAGATAAAGAATAAGCAAGCTTCAGAAGGGAACTATTTTCCTTTTGGAAGCTCCAAAATGAAGAAGAAGACAAGTGAGAACTTGCCTTCGGAAGAAAAGTTGATCTCGAAAGAAATGAATACTTCCAAAGTACTAAAGCCTGCTATAGTGTTAGCAAGATCTTTTGAAGGTTCAGTCTCCAAAACTTCTGTAGTTGTAGGAACTTCCAAAGTATTAAATTTCAAGCCTAAGCTTCTAAAGGTGGTGTGGAAGACAAAGAAAGACCATGTGACTGAATGTTCATCATCAACATCAGCAAATGATCCTCCAAATCTGACAATAGGATCAATTACTATTGCATTATCTTCAAATTCTTTTGATAAGCCCAAGACTAACAGGCTTGGTTTCCAAATATAACTAACAATCTCTTTTATGCAGGAACAGCTCAAGACAAATAGGAATGTATGGATCATTAATAGTGGTTGTTCCATGCACATGACAAGCAATGGTTTTCTACTCCAAAATATTGAGAAAATTGATAGAGGGCCAGTTGTTTTTGGAAGAGATGTTGGTGGTTACATTACTAGAAGGGGCAAGCTCACAAATGGTAAGCTCAATATTGAAAAGGTAAACTTTTTCAAGGAGCTTAATTGCAATCTATCGAGTGTATTTCAATTTTATGATCATAGACATAACATGTTTTTCACTTAGTTTGAGTGTTTTCTTCTCAAGCCCGAGGTGGTCATTCTTCAAGAGCATATTTTGCTCAGAGCCCCAAGATGGACTTGCAAAAAACATCTCCTTCAGGAGAAGTTTCATGCTTTCTATCTATAGCAAATAGTGATTAGTCTTTCCTCTAGCATAAAAGAATGTGCCATGTGAACTTTAAAAAGATGAATAAATTGATTAAGAATGATTTGGTAACTAGAATTCCAAAGAAAGAGTTTACAAGTGATTACCATTGTATTGCATGCCTCAAAGGGAATCAACACAAGGTATCTCAAAAGCCAAAGGAAAGAAGCTCTATCACTACTCCCCTACACTTATTACATATGGATCTCTTTAGCCCCACCAGTGTAATGAGTCTAGGAAGGATCTCATACTGTGTTGGACCAAAAGAACCAATGAGCCGGATCAGAAAAACCTTTAAGTCCCACAGACATCACAACAACTACTGAAGACCACAACAGCTGAAGATAACAGCTGATTACAAAGTCTGAACACAAGTACTAAAGACGAAGTCTGAACACAAGTGCTGAAGACAAAGTCTGAAGACACAAGTGCTGAAGACAAAGTCTGAAGACACAAGTGCTGAAGACAAAGTCTGAAGACACAAGTGCTGAAGACAAAGTCTGAAGACACAAGTGCTGAAGACAAAGTCTGAAGACACAAGTGCTGAAGACCAAAGTATCAGTCGTTGTCTCAACAGCTGAAGAGGTCTTTTTCAGTAGTTGTGATGGTTTACCTTTCAGTAGTTTCTTGTTTCAGTATTTGTAAAACAACTGAAGAGTATGTTCTTCAGTTGTTATTATTTCAGTAGTTTTCTTTTCAGTTGTTGTAATAATAGTTAACACTTAGTATTTTTGTAAGAAGATGTCAGCTATTTGACATCTTCAGTAGTTGTGTTAACTATCAGTAGTTTGTGATAAATTCTGTTAGATGTCACTATCAAGTGACATCAGCAGACGTCACATCTCTTATATAAGAGGTGTCGACCTAATTGTAATTGTGACATTCCGTTACCACGAAAGCGAATATTGAATGAAATATATTTGCAGAATTCTCTCTATCTATAACCGTTTTGTTCTTACTTTGCATATCGTTTTGTTCTTGTGAATTGGCTAATTCATTGTTAGAATTCCGCTGCTATACTCTCTAATCAATCAAATGTAGATCACTGATCCTAACATACTGTTTAGTGATCACTAATGATTTTACAAGGTTCACTTGGGTCTTCTTTCTTAGAACTAAGGATGAGAATCCTAAGATCTTGAAGAATTTCATCTTAAAGATTGAGAATCAATATGATCACAAGGTCAAGATCATAATGTGATCAAGGAACTGAATTTAACAACCAAATTCTTCATACATTTTGTGATGAAAAAGGTATTTCAAGACAATATAGTGTTCCTAGGACTCCTTAGCAAAATGGTGTTGTCGAGAGGAGAAACAGAACACTAATTGAAGCTGTAAAAACTATGTTGTCTGACTCTAAACTAGTCATCACTTTCTGGGCAGAGGCAGTACACACTGGTTGCTATGTACAAAATAGAGTTTTAGTAGTCAAGACTCATGGTAAGACTCTTTATGAACTTTGGCACAAGAGAAAAGCTTTCATTGGTTTTCTCAAGTCAAAATTGGATCACCATCTTGAATCCGAAAGATCAAATAGCCAAATTTGATGAGAAATTAAATGATGGGCACTTTATTGGATACTATTCTCAAGCTAAGGCTTATAGAGTATAAATCTTAGAACTAGAGAGTTGAGAAGTCAGCTAATGTGACTTTTAATGAGCACACTCATAGTGTGAAATGTTTTGTTCGTGATTGGCTATTTGATCTTGATTTAATTACCAGTTGTTTTAACAAATCTTGTGAGAATGTTTCAGGATCCGTAAATATCTTATCAACAATAGATCCTGACCTAAAATTTGAGCTGAGAAGACCTTTAACACAAACTACTTCAGCTCCAATGGTAACTAACTCTGCAAATGGAGTTCATATCAGCATAACCATGTCAAATTCAAGTAATACATCTGATGTGCCAACAAATTCCAGATCAGAAGCACAACACTCAAATGAATGAACTTCAAATGTGGAAGGAAATGGTGGTGGTGATAGTGATCAAGAATTTGTTCATGCTAAAAACCACTCCACGGAAGACAACATCAATGATGTGACGCACTCATTGGATAAAGTTTTTATTTTCACACACTCACTAATCTAAATTTCTCTAATTTCAATCTCTCCAAGCAACTTACTATGGTCCCTCAACTCAGGATCCACAAGTCTCACCCTACCATAAACATCATTGAAAATGTTGACATAGGGGTAAGGACAATAGAACAAACTCATGATGCAAATGTTTTTCTCCAATCTTGTTTCTTGTCCCATATAGAACTAAAGAAAGCTGATGAAGCTTTAAAAGATGGAAGTTGGGTTGAAGCTATGCAGGAGGAGCTACTTGAATTCAAAAGGCAAAAGGTTTGGAACCTATGTCCTCTTCCTCAAGGGAAGACTACCATATGAACCAAGTGGGTACTTAGAAGCAAGAAGGATAATATAGGTCTTTTCATAAAAAACAAGGTTAGACTAGTTATCCAAGGGTACACACAAGGAGAAAGAATTGATTACACAACTGTCTTTGCTCTTGTAGCAAGACTTGAAGCTGTCAGAATATTCCTAGCTTTTGCTGCATCCAAGGATTTCAAGTTCTACCAGCTTGATGTCAAGTGTGTTTTTCTATATGGGGTGATTGACGAACAGGTGTAAGTCAAACAACCACCTGGCATTACAGATCCTGATCATCCCGATTATGTTTGTAAACTTGATAAAACTCTTTATGGGTTGCATCAAGCTCCAAGAAAGTGGTATGAGACTTTATCTCAGTATCTCTGTTAGCATGGCTACAAAAGGGGTATTATAGACGGAACTATCTTCATCAAAGGAACAAGGAATAACTTAATGCTAGTTCAAGTATATGTAGATGACAATATTTTTGGTTCAACTAATCCAAAGCTCTACAAAGACTTTGTAAGGCTAATGAAGAATAGATTTGAAATGAGTGCCATGGGGGAACTCAATTTATTTCTTTGTAACACTTGTAAAAGAACTTGAGAAGCAATATACTATAATCTTGAAAACCATTACTTTGTTGTTGTGTTCTTAAGTTTCTATCTCTTATTTACTTGTGTTCATAGTATCATAATATAAGTTTTACTTCCCTATTTGAACTGATAAGTTTCTCCTTATTGTGAGAATAAGTGTATTGACCATTATCTTTTAAACGGTCCTGCAAACCCACCTGTCAAATTCTATCTTGAATTTTCTAAATAACAAAACACATAATTTTGTTTTCAGTTCATATGGTTTGAACCATATAGTTCTTTTAGTTCATTAGTTTAAATTGACTTTTTAATACTTGTGATTATGTTTCTTTCCAATTAACAATATTTCCACTAACAACATCCAATTTTGTCATACCATAAATCCATGTAGACAATATACGAAGGATACACTAAGCATGTTTATATGGTTGAAAAGGACAAGTTCACTCATGTATGAGGTAAGTGTTATGATTTTGATTATCCATAAGAGGATGTGATATTACAATATTAGGCTTTCTAGGCAAGATATGGAATTTAGTTCAAGGTCTTTAGGAAAGTATAGAGATTTGCTTAATTTGTTGCAATATGTTGACAATTATAAGCTTATTGAGATATACATAGAGTGAGGGAGCACATAATTTGATGCTTATACCTAATATTAGTAAACATGTAATTAAGGAACTAAGTAAGCCTAAAACTTAAAATAAAAGAAGTTGTTTTTAAATAAATCACTAAAGTATATAAGAAACAACTAACCCTACACGAGTATGAGATAGTGCAAAATGATCATGATATGATTGGGAAAGGTTTGACACACGCATGGTTCATGACCATGCAAATGAGGTGTTGGGTATTCTACCCTTGACGAAATTGAAGATTTCCAATACTATTGAAGTTGAAGACTTGAAGAACAGAAGAAACAAAAATATTAGTCTAGGGTTTATCTTGTAATTATTATAATTACTAGACTAGTATAAATATAAGCATATATCATCAATTGTAAGGTGAATAATTCTTCACCAAGTGTGGGAATTAGTTCCATCACCAACAACATCATATCATCATTCTTCATGGATGATGATTTCATCATCAAATCAATAAACATCAATCATTAAACACTTTTTGTGTTCATCATTATTATTATTTTAGCATCGAATCGTCAAGTTTTGTTATTATCAATATTAATCCTAAGATCCATGCTCATTGTTCCCATTCATATCGGGAACACACAATTGGTATAAGAGCCGGAGTTGATGGATTCATATTGATTTTGATGAGATTTCATGGTTAGATTGCTAAAATTGTTGAAGATATAAAGAAAGCAATTTCATCAACAATCCATTCAACAATACAAGACCGATGCACACAATGCAAGGAATCGAAGAAAAGGCTGTGGATTTGCAGCTGCCTAATGAAAAGGATTGCGAATGCGGCTTCCGAAGGTGGCCTTAGCTGCTAAATGAAGGTGGCCGGCGAACCAAATTAGGGCTGCCCTAATTAGGGTTGCTCAAATGGAAGGTGAAGCCGTAGGAGGCCTTCCTCGGCCGAAATAGGGTTTGCAACCTAGGGTTGCAAATGGGCTCGTGAACACCATTGGGTTTGTTATTTGGGCTCAATCATTAAATCAAAAAGAAAAGGTGGACTCGAATTTAATTGTTTGGGCCGCCAACATCAAAAAGAAAATGTGGACTCGGATTTGATTGTTTGGCTGCCATTATCAAAAAAGAAAATATGGATTAGGGTTTTAGCTTAAAGCTTTGAAGAAAGCTATAACCACAAAACAAAAACAAAAATTGCTTGTTCTAAAGTTTTGAAGATCTCGCTTCCGCATCAACAACATTCTTGACTTTGGATAACTATTCAGCAGAATCAACATCAAGCTTCGATTCATATCGGAAATCTATAATTTAGGGGGAGTATTGTTGGGTATTCTACCCTTGAAGAAATTGAATGTTTCCAATACTATTAAAGTTGAAGACTTGAAGAACAAAAGCAACAAAAATATTAGTCTAGGGTTTATTTTGTAATTATTGTAATTACTATACTAGTATAAATATAAGCATATGCAGGAATGATGTTTATCACTAAACACTTATGTTTTTCTCTCAAACTCACCTAGAACAATACTCTGGATAAGATAGAATCAGTAAGAGTTGATCATAATATAGAAAGTAATAAAGAACACAGGAAGTAATTTTAAGGTACTTTTATATATTGCTTCTCAACTCAATATTATAAGACTCTTACAAGCATTGTTGATAAGTTACAAAGAGAACCTATATATAATACTACCTACAGCCGGATATACTTTGATACCAGCTGGGATCCTATAGCTAAAGTCTATACTACAAGACTAAAGTTTAAGGTATCTTGGATAAAGTCTTATCTGAGATTTGGTAGTCAGGACATGTCCCTAACTTACCTTTTGTCACCAACTAAAGTTGGTAATTTGTACTATCATGAAAAGGTGAACATTGGAATAAAGTATGGTCAACTGCATGGCTCTTTAGGAAGAAGCCATACAGTATTAGAGGTCTGCAGCGGAGTGTTAGAGACCATACTTGTGTCCATTGGTTCATAGCAGTGTCTTCCGAAAGTTAAATGGCTTCGGAAGAGTAAGTACTTCTGAAGCCACTTATACTTCGGAAGAGACTGCTTTTTCCAAGGCTGGAGACTTCTACTTTTCAACATACTTCGGAAGTGGTTTTCAACTTATTTTATTCTAAGACTTGAACTTCAGAAGTATACACTTGACTTCGGAAGTTAATCTTTCACATTGTCTTCGGAAGAACTCTACAACCTTCGGAAGTTTCATGCTAAGCTTCAGAAGCCTTTGCATGCAGCACCAAAAAAATTATCTAAGTGACTTAGTTTTGGTTGCATTAGCCTTCTTCTTGATCCAACAAACTCCCTCTAGGCTGATGCTACCAAAACTTCACTTGTTTCTGCTTCTCAAAACTTTCAGCACCAAGGAGAGTAAATATTTGTCTGTCTCTTTGTTCTTCCCTGATGTGGTGCTGAGAAGTTTGTACTGATCCTTGGTAGACAGGAAATCCAGTCTGTCACCTTGGATAACATGTACTCTCTGTTGTTGCCCTCTGAAAAGAGTTAGTTGATGGGAACTGTATTCATATTCTCATCTGACTATAGGTTCCAATTCTGGACCCTCCACCATTTGTAGAAAGGTAGTGCCTTTGGTAGAAGGTCTTTCCTTGTCTTCCTGTCTTCTCAATCTCAACTCTTCTTCAATCTTGGCATTTGCAGTTAGCTCAGCTAGGTGAAGGCTGCTGAGATGATTTCTGATGAGTGCAGCAACTTCAGAGTTGGAGGGGTTGGAGAATGGCTTCTCTGCTAACTCGGCAATATCAAATCTGCTGGAATGTAGCAGAGAGGTTGCATTAAGTCTATTGACTTCGCCATTTTCCCTTTCCACAACAAAGTTGTGAGAAGTTTCATCAAACCTCCACTGAACTATTTTCTTTCTAGGCACAAGAGACTGACTAGGAATCTTGTCCTCTTTCTTAGTGTCCAACGGAGTCACCGGTTTCCTTCTAAGTTTCTTCTCTTTATCATTTAATGAATCTGAGTTGAGGCCTAGAAGTCTAGCTGCCTGGTCCAGTGTTCCTCTAGGTAAATCAAGAAATTGATCTCTTGTGAGGGAACAGGAGGATCCATCAACATAGGTAATGTTGACAGAATCTTCCTCACATGAGACTTCACTCAGAGTTGTGCAGTTGATGAGGTTGGTCTTGAGTACCTTGAACTCCTCAAGAGAGAGATGTTGAGAAGGCTGAGGGGATGGTTTGGATGATTGTTGGGTAGGTTGAGGTTTAGAGGTTCTGGCGAGTGTTTTGGGTTGAAGGATTGGAAGTTTGGGTGGTTGTGGTGAGGGAGAAGATGTGGGTAATGGTGTGGGTTCAGGGGTGAAAGGCTCGGTTTTAATGGTGAAGGGTGAGGGTGAGGGTTGTGGTTGAGAGGTTGCAGTGAAGGTCATCCCTTTTACCCTTCTGTACATCTCTTTTCTTTTCCCCATCTAGATGTCAGCCTTGATTTCACTGACAATCCGTTGAAGTGTCTTCTCAGACATGGGACCCGCCTGCCTTCCAGAGAAGCCATGGGCCGAAGATAGTTTTTCATCCAGGCCTTTTCACTGAGCTTCCTGGTTGCAGTGTCCCTAGCCTTTTCTTCCTTCTTCTTCCTCTTATTTGCCTTTACTCTTGTAGCCTTCTTTCTTTCTTTCTCTATTTGATCCTGCTCTTTGTTGTGGAGCCAAAGGATCGTCTCATCATTGTGTGGTAAAAGTTTTTGAAGATTAAAACCTTTAGAGAGTAGGAAATTTATCCTGTCTCTCCTCATCTGCAGCTCAGCTTCCTTCTGTTTTTCTTCTTCTTTCTCCAAGGCCAACCTGGGTTTTTCTTCAAGTTTCAGCCGGGTTGCCTTCTCCAGATTCACCAACTCCTCTAGTGGTAGCAGGAGTGTCTCTTCATTGGCAGCTCCTATTTGGATAAGCTGGTCAATGATCTTTTCCCTTTTTTATTGTTGACATCCTCCTGATTGGCTGTAGCTGCTTTTGTACTGGCAGCTAGCAACTTCTCAGTTGGAAGTCTTCCTTTCTTCTTAAGTTTCTCAATCTTTTCCTCTTCCTAAAGCTCTTCCGCAGTCATCTTTCTTTTCCTTTTATCTTTTGAAGATCCTGACTATGGTGGTTCTTGGAGAGTGGATTCTGATTGTGAGAGAGGCAGAGATGGTGTCTAGGATGGAGGTAGATTCAGAAAGTCCTTGCTGTTCACCTCAGATGCCATTTCAAGGATTGCATCTGTGATGATCAATTTTTTGGACATTTTAAATAGTCCTTCCGCAGCTTCCATTTCAGCTTTGGAAGATTCGGCTTGTTCTTCCGAGGCTTTAACTTCAGCTTCGGAAGTTGGAGGAGATGCAAATTATGTCCCAACTATTTTAGTTGCTGGGCCATCAGTCCCCATTTCCCTTTCGAAACGAATCTTAGGCTCTATGTGGACCTTAGGTTGACCAACTTCTTCCATAGTGGTAGAAGGTGCAGTCAGCCTCGAAAGCTCTTCAGCTCCAAAGTAGAGCATTGCAGCATATGGGCTTGGCTGATCAGTGGAGGATCTCAACAGAAACTTGGTGAAGAGTCTGTAGAGATCGCTGAGCATCTTTGAGTCAATTTACAAAATGACTTGAGATGGTTCAGACACAGTAATGATAAGAGTAGATGAAGTTGAAGTTGAAGGTGTGGCTCTGTTGTGGTCCTTAAGTGTTTGTCTCTAATCATTCTTCTCCCCCTTTTTGGTAGCATCATCTTGAGAGCTAGATGAGCTAGAGGAAGAATTCAATGAGACCTGAACAGGTACATGCCTAACAAACCTCTCTGTCTGTTTCTCAGCTAGTTTGGCCTTGAGATTGTCAATCTCAAGTTGCTGAGTGGCGGACCTTTCTTCTAAAGTCCTAACCAAAGATTCAAGGTTTGAGACTTTAGATAGAAGGTCATGAATGAGGAGTTTCATTCTTCCCTCATCTTCTTTTAAAGAATCATGGGGAGATGAGGTAACATACCTGGTATGTTCAGCCTCACCACCAGATGTGGTTTCTTGGCACCCTGGTTTCTCGTGCTCAATGATGTCTCTTTCAAAGTCATCAAAGGCTCGGTTATTGTAGATTCAGTCTGAGATGTGTTACCACTGTCCACAAGGTCCATTAAGGCACCTTCTGTAGTGGCAGCTGAATCTGCATGAGTCCCCTCCACATCAGTGGGGCTCACCTCAGTTATAGGTTGCTGATAGGGGCTAAAGATAAGGGATTTCTCCGGGCTCTGTTGATCTTGAAGAGGGTGTTGTAGATCAACTTCATTGCCATGGAGAGATGTTATCTTTTCATCAGTTTTGAAGAGAAGATCATTAAAAGATAAGGAGGTTAAGCCTATTGAACCGGACCTTGATCAATGTCTATAGGCATTGAGCCTTTGGTGGGGTTGTCCCTAGTTGGCTATTCAGAAGAGTGTAGATACTCATTCTGAAGGCTGCTGGTTTGGGTGTCAGGCTCCTGGTTTTGAGACTGAGGAGACTTAAAACCCATATTGAGGTCAAAAGAGAAGGATGGAGAGACCTCAGACTGAGTGGGAGCCCATGTTTCCACTCTAGTCTTTTTGGATTGAATAGGAGGGGCTTGTTCAATCAGAGTAGATTGAACAAGGGTTCGTTTGGGGCATCTTTGATATGTGATGGTGATGGGTGGAGAAGGCAGTGTTGGTATTGTGGTGGTGGTTGCTGGTGTGGGTTCATCACCTATGGAGTGAACAAGGATGTCACAAGGAGATATGCACTCAATCATACCTGGAAGCTTTTGAAGATGGTAGGCCGCATGTGGGGGACAGTCAGAGCAGCTGCACAGATAAGCATGCTCTGGTCCAACTCACAGTTGATGATGTGTTGAATGAATCTAGGATACACATAAAATGTCTCCCTTTGTAGATTCCCAATCAAATTAGTGAACACAAATCGTGAGTAATTGAAGCGCAGGCCTCTCACCAGTCCATGAACTAAGCAGCCTAGTTCATATGGGATTTGATCCCATCCGCCGGACTTGTTGGACAAGCAATGGAGAACAACATGCAGGAGGAACTTCCAGTTGTAGGAGAAGTTGAACTTGTATACCATTGACCTTCTATGTCTCCGCCATATCCCATTAGGATGTAGGTGCTGTCCAAATCTGCCTTAGGGAATTCAGTAGGAGCTCCTTCATCATGAAGCTCTAAATGCTCCCTGATGAGTTGTTCAGTAATGATCAACTCCTGTCCATAAATGTTGGACCTCAGTACTCAAATCCCATTTAGGATTTCGGCTTGACCATTTCCCCAAAATTCGGCCATGTGGTTGGAGTAAACAGTGGGGTTAACGGTAAGAGCAGTGTAGTAAGGTGATTGGGTGAGAAAGGAGATGATTTTAGAGAAGTCGGCATCCCTTGAAGAATCAAGAAGTGCGACTTGGTTATGCTGAGGGTTAGGTGCCATTTGGAGAAAGGTGAATGTGGATGATTTTGAGCTTGGGTATAGTTAGAGAAGAGAGAAATTTCTAGGGCAGTAAAAATTGCAAGTAAGAAGATGAGATTGAACAGTCGAGATTATTTAAAAGAGGGTGGGAAGGCGGTAATGGGGGTTAGGATAAGGTGATGTGATGTTTAGTGGATGAAATGATAGTGGCGGTAAGGTTAAAATCAGTTAAATAATCTTATATCATTAACAAAATCTTTGCTTTTTACAATGTGAGGCCCAAGAGATTTACGTTATACAGTAGAATCTTTCTTCCGAATGTAAAACATTTTCGAAGGTAATTAGTCTTCCGAAGGCAATTCTTACTTCTGAAGCTAAAACATTTCTTCCAAAGGTTAGAGTTGCTTTCCGAATGGAGAGTTTGTAAACCTCGGAAGTAGATCTGATATGTAATCAATCGCTTCTTCCGAGACCAAAAGTTCTTCCGAGAAGAAAAATTATCCTTTGAGAAATTATGCTTCGGAAGATATAAAAATAACTTCCGAGGGTTAATTTCTCAACGGAAGAAATTTACACTTAGAAAATTTTCAGAAAGATCTTTTGTAACAGGCTTAAATTGTATTGATAGAGGACATTACATATTAAAAGGTTTTCAAAGGAGGTGATCTAATCAATCTTTATCATACCAATAGTTGTTATGAGATACTTAAATCTTTGCTCATCAAAAGCTTTGGTGAACAAATCAGCGTATTGTTCATTTGAGTCAACTTTGATTAGTTTAATCAAAATTTTCTCATGAATATCTCTAATGAAATGGTACCTGATGTCAATATGCTTTTTCTTGGAGTGCTTCACCGAATTTTCAGTAATGGAGATAGCACTATTGTTGTCAATATGGATAGGAGTACTCATAAAGTTGAATCCATAGTCTAACATCTGATTCTGAATCCATAGCAGTTAAGCATAGTAGCTAGCAGTAGCAATGTATTCAGCTTCAGCAGTTGATGTAGATACATAGGATTGTTTCTTGCATTGCCATGAGATGATCCTTCCACCAAGAAATTGACATCCTCTGATGTTGATTTCTTGTCAATATTGCAGCCACCATAGTCACTGTCAGAGTATCCATAGAGGTTAAAATCCTTGTTTTTGGGATACCAGAGACCTAGTTTAGGTGCTCCTTTGAGGTATCTGAGGATTCTCTAAACAGCAGCTAGGTGAGACACCTTTGGAGCAGCCTGATATCTTGCACAAATGCAAGTAGCAAACATGATATCAGGTCTACTAGCAGTAAGATACATCAGAAAACCAATGATTGCCCTATACTGATGTTGATCAGTATCCTCCCCCTCAAGGTCAGGACAAAGGTTATGGTTTCTGGGTAAGGGTGTCTTTGTAGGCTTGCAATCCTTTATTTCAAATCTTTCTAAGATGTCAAAGACATACTTAGATTGATTAATGAAGAACCCTTCCTTCATTTGCTTCACCTGAATTCCAAGGAAAAAGTCCATTTTTCCCATGGAACTCATTTCCAACTTTTCTTTATAATGCTCTCAAAATCCTTACACATTTGGTCATTCGAAGAACCAAATATGATGTCATCAACATAGACTTGAACGAGCAAGATGTCCTTTCCAGACTTTTTAATGAAGAGAGTCTTGTCAATGGTACCTCTAGTGTAGCCGTTCTTCAGAAGAAATTGAGATAATGTCTCATACCACAGCCTAGGTGCTTGGTGCAGCCCATATAGAGTTTTATCCAATTCGCACACATAGTTGGGATGCTGTGGGTCTTCAAATCCTAGAGGTTGGCATACATAGACTTCCCTATCTATATCCCTATATAGAAATGCACACTTGACATCAAGTTGATAGACAGTGAAGTCCTTGGATGCAGCATAAGCAAGGAAGATCCTAACTGCCTCAAGTCTTGCAACTGGTGCAAAGACATCAGTATAATCAATTCCTTCCTCTTGTGTGTATCCTTGAACTACAAGTCTTGCTTTGTTCTTGATGATCAAGCCTCTATCATCTCTCTTGTTTTTGAAAACCCATTTAGTGCCTATTGGTACTTGACCAGATGGTAGCGGACATAGTTCCCATACCTTCTGTCTCTTGAATTGAAGCAACTCCTCTTGCATCGATTCAAGCCAGCTACTATCTTTTAAGGCATCTTCTACCTTCTTGGGTTCTATCTGGGATAGAAAGCATGAGTACAAGCAGACATTCCCATGATGAGTCTGTCCTCTTGTTCTCACACCCTCAGTGACATCCCCTGTGATATTCTTAGCAGGATGAGTGTTATGAATCCTAAGGTGAGGAATCACTTCCAGTTGCAGAGATAGATCCAGGTTGGACATATTCTGCTCAGGAACTGGAACACTTGTCTTGCTTCTATTTCAAAATCATTCAATGAGGACTGATTGAATGAGTGAGAAACATCATCAATGGTTGGTAGTGAGGTAGTATTAACAGTTTCTTGTTCCTTCAAAACACTACTTCCTTCTAGCTGGTGTTATGGTGGATCACCTGATGAGTTTTGAAGCTCGGTAAGTGATTCACTTGTAGAAGCTTCACAATTTTTTGATATAGTCAAGCTATTAGATCTGTGAATAGTGGAAACTTCGTTTGTTGCAGCTCTTGGAGAATCTAGACTAGGTCTGGGTAGCTCAAACAGTTGATCATCAGCAGTAGCATCAACATCATTTTGAACTCTTGTTCCAACTGAAACATTCTCACAAGAGGTTTAGAATAGTTTGGAAACAATTCTAAATTGAAGATATGATCGGGGCCATTCCCCCTAACATAAGGAGTGTGCTCATTAACAACTATGTTGGATGACTCCTCAAATTGTTGATTCTTAATGTTGTATACTCTATAAGTTTTGGAGCTAGAAGACTACCCAACAAAGATGGCATCATCCGACTTTTCAGCAAACTTTGCTAAATTGTCTTTTGTGTTAAGTATGGTACACCTGCTGCCAAAGGACCTTAGAAAGCCAATGAATGGTGGCCTCTTGTTCCATAGCTCATAAGGGGTTTTTCCATGGGGCTTAACTACAAGAACTCTATTATGTACATAGCATGCAGTGCTGACTGCCTCTGCCCAGAATGTTAGAGGTAGTTTTGAATCAGCTAACATAGTTCGAGCAGCCTCAATAAGTGTCCTATTCCTCCTCTCAGCAACACCGTTTTGTTGAGGAGTTCTAGGAGCACTATATTGTCTAGCAATCCCTTTTGAGTTACCAAATGAGTCAAGAACGAAGTTCTTAAACTCATTCCATTGATCACTTCTAATGATTTTAACCTTGTGATCAATTTGATTTTCTATTTTAAGAATAAAAGATTTTAGTGTTTCAGTAGTTTCATCTTTAGTTCTTAAAAAGAATACCCATGTGAATCTTATAAAATCATCAACTATCACAAGGCAATATGATTTCCTTCAAATGCTCATTATACTTGTGGGACCAAAAAGATCCATGTGCAATAAGTGTAATGGAGTAGTGATAGAGTTAACACACTTGGATTTATGAGATGTCCTGTGTTGTTTCCCTTTCAAGCATGCAACACAGTTATCTTTACAGAATAACTCCTTTTTAGGCAAACCATGTACCAAGTTATTTTTAGCAAATTTATTCATTGTCTTAAAGTTTACATGACACATACGTTTATGCCATAGTGTTGCCTCATCACCATCAGCTTTGGAAAGAAAGCATGATACTTAACCCATTGGGGAAGCATTGTTCATATCAAGCTTGTACATATCCCCTTTTCTGGGAGATCTAAGAAGCACCAATTCCAGAGGAATTGTCATACCAGGTTTAAGGATAATGCACTCATGTTTTGTGAAAATCATTTGGTGCTTTTGATCACAGAATTAAGAAACACTTAACAAATTGTATTCAAGCTGTTGACAAAGTGAACTTTGTCAACTTTTAATTTACCATTGGATATACTCCCTCTGCCAGAAATATATCCTCCGGCCTCACCTCCAAATTGGACAGGACCTCCATCATAGTTCTGAAACTGTTGAAGGAGAGATCTGTTCCCTATCATGTGCCTGGAGCATCCACTGTCTACAATCCAGACATTGTTGTTCTTGTCATATGGATGTCCCTGCACATAAGATAAGATTCTTAGTTTTGTTTGGAAGCCCAAGCCTTGTTGGTCTTGGGTTCTTCCAAAGATAATGAAATAATTGAACCAAATGTTATGCATAGGGGTTCAATAGAGGTCTTTGAAGAAGAGGTTTGGGCTGCAACATCTTCCTTGATCTTCCAGTCCATCCTTTGGTTAATCTTGAAGGATGAGCTTGTTGAAGCTTTAGCAGCATGGCTATCTTCCGAAGCTTCTTTCTTTTCGGAAGAAGTCTTCACCACATTTTCTTCCGAAGCAGTCTTCTTCTAGGGAGGTTTCAAGGGAACTTTCTTGTTCTTCCGAACTTTAGTAGCTTTTGCTTCCGAAGCCATTTTCCCTTCGGAAGAAAGAGTTTCTTCCGAAAGCAACCTGGCTTCAGAAACTAGCTTTCCCTTTTTCATCACTTGAATCGTTTGAAAAGGTCCAAATATGAAACCTTCCTTGACTCCTTTTTTAACATTATTTGCATAATGTGTGCTTGCAGGATTGGAGTAACAATCTTTTGCCATGTGGTTTTGTAGACCACACATTATGCATGCAATGTTAGTTCTTTGGGAATGTGAGGGTTGCTGTTTCTTGGGCTTCGTTTCTTCATCAGCAATTTTTCCTTCAACTTCTGATCCTTTGGCAGGACAAAAGTACTGGTATTACACTCCTTTCCTGAATTAGAAGTACCTAACACTTGGAATCCAGCTGAGATAAAGACACCCTTTTGCTTTGGGTCAATCTTCAGCTTGGACTCAGCCACCTTCTTAGCAGTTTTCCTAGCAGATTTAGCTTTACTTCTTCTGGCCTTAGTGGTTAGGATTTGTTCTTCACAGGAGGAGATGGGTACATCTACCTGTTCTTTCCCTGTGGTGACCACTATTGTTGCTTCATCCTTTAACTCTAGTGGGAAAGGATCAGCAGTTGGAACCTCTTGCTCCTCGGTACCACATCTAGGCAGTCTAATAGACTCATAGGAGTGTGGTGGAGCAATTTCACTGGTTCTCAACCCTCCTTTGTTCTGATAACAGAGTTTAGAGTGGGAGGATGATGCAAGAATAGCTTGGAAGTTTTGCTCAGAGATAGCATGCTTCCTGGCCTAAGCCTTAGCAGTGACAAGCTGGGCTTGAGCCTCAGACAAATTGGATATCAAATCTTTTATTTGAGTCTTGTAGTTGGTGTGTTCATGTTTTAAAAGAGACATAGTTTTCTCTAACTCCTTAATTTTCTTTTGATAGTCAAATTTAGCTCTTTTAAAATCAGATTTTAAGATATTTAAAGACTCTATCAGATCTGAATTTTTATAATACTGATAGAGTTTAACTTTAGCTATATAGGCTGGAGTGTAGAGATGTTCATATACCTAGGCATCATCTGTTCTGGCCATGAGAGCTTGAGCAGGAGTCACATCCTGTACCATGAAGCTCCGATCAATTTCTTGAACTATTGCAGTTGTTTCAGTTGACTTCTTAGCGGGCTTTGAGGTTGAGGGATGTATGGAGGCATATGGGGTTTTCGGATTGGTCTTGGGAGCCTTGCATTCCCTTGCAAAGTGACCCAGTTGGTTACAGTTGTAACACTTTGCCTTGGTCTTGTCAAACCGAACTTGCTGGTAGTTGGGTTTTGAGGGAAGTGCCTCCCAGTTCTCTTAAAGAACTTCTTCGCTCTGTAAGTTAAAAGAGCCATCTGTTGGACAATGTCCACATACTCTACATCATCTAGACTGAAACACTCAAGATCATCAAAGCAGTATTGAAAATCACCAGAGTGTCCACTTCTTGAGACAAAGGCATAACTTTCCTGAAAGGAGGTGTTTTGAGCTTGTTGAGACTTTGGAGTCTCAGGAAAAGTGATGTAAGGTCCAGAAGAGCAGGATGGCTACTGATAAGTCAGGTAATGCTGAGGTTGTGGGGTTAATGAGCATTCAACAACCATTAATGTGTTGCTAGCAGAAAGACTCATGGGTCTGCTTGTTTGGTGGCCCTTCTTACTCTCCATCTCTAGGCAATATCCATCAAGGATGCCATAGAGTTCGGTTATGGTGGGAGTGTTTAAGTTCTATGTCCTCTTGATGGAGACATAGTAGAATGTCCACTCGTTTGGAAGAGCACTCATGAACTTTCTATTGAGATCTCTAAGTTCAGGAGTGATCTTCACAGACTGAAGAGAATAGATAAGATCCATGTACCTGAAGTACTGCTGGCTGAGGGTCTCTCCAGCAATATGAGTGAAGTTCTCAAACTGCTACTTCAACGAGTCTTTCTTTGAGTCATTGGAGCTTGAGTACATCTGAGCTAGCGCATCAAACAATTCTTTGGCAGTTGTGCAACGCTCGAATCCCACCATAATGGAGTTCGGTATTGCAGTCATGAGAATGGTCATGGCATTGCTGTCGATGTCCATCTTCTTTCTGTCTTCATCAGAATAATCCTCCACAGCCTTTTCTATCATGGCACCGTTTCCACCAGGTGATGACACCTTTGGTTTATACGGGCCATTGACGATGGAGTTCCACATTTTGTTGTCTTAATATCTGATGAAGCCTTCCATTCTCCTGTTCCAAGACCTGAAATTTTCAGGAGTAATGATGGGAGCCTTTGTCATGGTTCCCATCTCTACCTTGGACTTGTTAAGGGCCATTAGAGTGAGTGGGTTGTAGGGAAGAGTGAAAAACAGGTTGATTTGGATGGTTAGATCATGCAATCAAGACCCTGAGAAGCTCTAATACCAATTGCAGGAACGATGTTTATCACTAAACACTTATGTTTTTCTCTCAAACTCACCTAGAACAATACTCTAGTTAAGATAGAATCGGTAAGAGTTGATCACAATACAGAAAGTAATAAAGAACACAGGAAGTAATTTTCAAGGTACTTTTATATACTGCATCTCAATTCAATATTACAAGACTCTTACAAACAGTTGTTGATGAGTTACAAAGAGAACCGATATATAATACTACCTACAGCCAGATATACTTTGATACTAGCTTGGATCCTATAGCTAAAGTCTATACTGCAAGACTAAAGTTTAAGGTATCTCGGATAAAGTCTTATCTGAGATTTGGCAGTCAGGACATGTCCCTAACTTACCTTTTGTCACTAACTAAAGTTGGTAATTTGTACTATCATGAAAAGGTGAACAGTGGAATAAAGTATGGTCAACTGCATGGCTCTTTAGGAAGAAGCCATACAGTATCAGAGGTCTGCAGTGGAGTGTCAGAGACCATACTTGTGTCCACTGGTTCATAGCAGTGTCTTCCGAAGGTTAAATGGCTTCGGAAGAGTAAGTACTTCCGAAGCCACTTATACTTCGGAAGAGACTGCTTTTTCCAAGGCTTGGAGACTTCTACTTTTCAACATACTTTGGAAGTGGTCTTCAGCTTATTCTTCTAAGACTTAAACTTTGGAAGTATACACTTGACTTCGGAAGTAGAGTTTTGTCTTCGGAAGTTGATATTTCACATTGTCTTCGGAAGAACTCTACAACCTTCAGAAGTTCCATGCTAAGCTTCGGAAGCCATTGCATGCAACACCAAAAAAAAATTACCTAAGTGACTTAGTTTTGGTTGCATTAGCCTTCTTCTTGATCCAACAGCATAAATCATCAATTGTAAGGTGAATAATTCTTCACCAAGTGTGGGAATTAGTTTCATCACCAACAACATCATATCATCATTTTTCATGGATGATGATTTCATCATCAAATCAGTAAACATCAATCATTAAACACTTTTTGTGTTCATCATTATTATTATTTTAGCATCGAGTCATCAAGTTTTGTTATTATCAATATGAATCCTAAGATCCATGCTTATTGTTCATGTTCATATTGGGAACACACATGAGGAACATATGGTTCATTACGATCATGTTGATTTAGAAGCTACCAAGGACAATGTATTTGGAGACAAAAATGAAGATTCGATTTCATGGTTGGTGAGGTGAATATGATTAAGGTTGTGAAGGTAGACATGGAGGAATATAGATCAGTTGTTGACATGGATATTGGTGAAGATCCTTATGAAAATCAAAGTGAAGATTATGATGATGATGCTCAATTTGATCTAGATGATTTGAAAGTTTAAGTGATCTAGAAAATGAGTCTTTTTATAAAGCATGGTGAAAGAGCTAAAGAAGAAAAGAAAACAAAACAAAGATGTAGTAGGAGAACCATTTTACATTGAAAAACAATGTTCAAATAGAATGGTATCAAGGAAGTTGTCAAGACTCATGTAATTAGAAGTAAAAGACAACTTACCGTTGTAATAAAATAGAAAATAAAAAAACAATTTCATGTAGTTTGTGTAGAAATCAATCCAGTCTTGAGAGGGCGAGTCAATACAAGCGTTGTTGAGCGTAAGAGTATTCATATCTCATTCTTCAAATTATGTAAGTGTTTGTTTTATATTATATGAGATGGTTATGACTGAATGATAAAGAATATATATTGTTCAACCCCATACTTGAGGTAAATATTGTTTATCGACATAAATCTGTTAATATTTTTTAAGTGATTATGAATGGAGTCGAGAGAAAATATAATGATAAAAAACATTATTTGATTAACAAGTAGAGAGAAAGAATGATTTTTATTTTAATTATAGAGACGACGATGAAAAAATGAGATATGAATGCTCTAAAACTATAAATTCCAGGTTCTAGAGTGTATGTGAGTCAAGTAAATTAGGAGGGTTAAAGACTTTAATAAACAAACCAAGAAAAAAACCAAAGCCCACTCGCCCTTAGAGCTTGCACATATCTATCCATAATCTATGTGATTATAATGATGACATGACAAGATCCAAACCTAGGACAAGCGTGAAATGTTGTCGAGAGAGTGTGCAACCCAACAAGTTTAATAGGTAGTTCAAAAGGATCCGAATATGATTTGTAAGGCCCTGTTCCTGGAAACCTCACAGTTGGTCAATCACAATAGTTAAAACATTAAACATTATAATTATACAAACTTAAGCAGCAGAAATAATTTATCAAAAACCATTCATTTCATTAAAACACCGTTGTTAAGCAATACATCATCATTAACGGTTTACAAAAGAATTGTTTTAACGCATTACAAAACAACAACAACATAGAATACGAATGGATGTCAGTCTTTCCCTGCCGAGTAGCTTCACCCTCATGCCATCCTCAGCAATAATTACCTGCAAAACTGAAAATGTATAAAAGTTAGCGTTGCTGAGTGAGCTCTAGTTTTATAGGTAATAAAATACTTTCTATATGTTGTATATGAAAATACTCTTTTCTGTAAAATACATCTCTGTACTGTATATGCGAGCACGCATTAACTGTATGAACAAATATTGTTCGTTCTCTTTACTGTATGCCTTGTCTGTATACTTTTATCTTTATGTTTCACTTTCTGTATGGACCAATGAGCAATACCCCAACTATATGCGCAATGGAAAACGGGTGATGGGCCATCTATATCCCCCGAAAGGGTTAACTATATCCCTCGAAAGGGTCAACTGTATCCTTCGAAAGGGTTCTGTGTACTGTGTACAAGGCCGACCCAATCACCCAGGGTATGCAACAAAGGTCCTGCCAATCTCAATTGATTGGCCCTGTGTGCATAATAGGGTAGCTAACCCGCAGCACAGTTGAGCTAACGATAACATGGTCGTGCACCTCCTGTAAGCTTGCAAGACTTGTTAACATTTTCATTAATGTTCCTCTTCTTTTATTTATTGCTCTTTCACTTTATTATTACGATATACTTTACGTCACGATAATAACATACCACGTAAAGTCACATACTATAAATAATAATAATAATAGCAATAATAATAATAAGGAACAATCATACGTAATCATATCATATCCATGCATGAAACATCATCATTATCAAGCCCTATTCAACCTTGGTCAAAACCCTAAAGCACAAACTCCTAGAAAATTCCGTAAGATTTTCTAAGGGCTTAGGCGCTTGGGAACTATTTGGGCGCATGAGTTCTATTCGGGCATTTCATCACTATGTAGGCGCATCAGCCAACACTTAATCATTTATCACTTTAGGCGCATGAACTATTCAGGCGCATGGGCACTATTTGTGCATATGAACACTTAGGCGTATGGACCATTCGGACGCATGGACACTTAGGCATATGGGCCTCTTGGGCGCATGGGCACTATTGGGGCGCATGGCCCTAAGTCGTCCGGCTAACATTTCTAGACGCATGGACCACTATTCAGGCGCATGGGCTATACTTAAACATTTCTAAGGTAATCTTAGGCGCATGGGCTACTGTTTAGGCCCATGGATTACACTTAAATCTTTCTAAGGCATTTTCAGGCGTGTGAGCCTTATCTAGGCGCATGGACCTTCTGTGTAACATGTTTCTCGTATGTTTTCAAACCCAATCATCGAACCCATTTGTTCAAAGCTTAATGTGGCTATTCTAAAAATGAACAACCTATGAGCATTCAAGAATCAACATCCAATCATGCACATTACATACGGGTAAACATACAAAAGCTGTGAAAATCGTTTAAATACATTGTCAGCCCCAAAGATAGTTTAAAACAAGTAAAACCGGGGTCTGGAACTCACTTGCTGCAACTTGGGTGTTTCTTCCTTTCTAATCCGCTTGCAATGAGTTCAAACACCTAAAAAAACACCACACACACGCACCCGAGCACATACACAACACATGAGCACATAAACACATAACCGGGATAAAAAACCCGTCATAAACACATAAAACCACGAATTCTTACCTTGAATTCGTTCACTTCTTCTTCAAAACCCGAAGTTGTGCTTTTCTTCCCTTGTCTCTCTCTTTAAAACCGAAAGTAATGGTGATGTGAAGTGAGGGTGGGCGGCCATGCCCACCTTTACACCAACTTTATCAAAGTTTTGTCATTTTGGACACTTTTAATCCCTCTACTTGGACTTTATTACATTTCTTTCTTTTATTCTTCATTTCATGTCTTTTTAAAATAATCAGGTGTTACATGATTGGGGGCTTTAAAGGTAGTTTTTAGAATATGTGGGGAGGTGAATAGTTGGTTTAGATGTATTTTTTATAAAGGGCCATAACATGGATATATTTTGAGTGCGATTGGAGTCTATTTAAAAAAAATAGCATTTACAAAATGTTATACAACATGGTTGATGCTAAAATCACTTGTTCTTAGAGTGCCTAAGGCATGACCAAGATTTGTTTTCAAACTCCAACTTACTCATTATTGACAAGCAAAACTCATTTTCTATGTTTTCATAACTGTTTACTCAATGATTTGTTTACTCATTAATATGGCATGTTTATTAAATAAGAAGCCTAGGTGGAGAGCTCATATCTTCACTAATATGTTTGTGGAGGTGTGCGTATGAAACAACAACGATAAAGTTTAATAAAAGAGTGAAAGATACACACAACCAAAATCAAGTTTGATATGACTTTTTAAACCAGATTCCGCAAGTCTATTAGTGAAGAGCTGCAGGATCGTTCAAGGGCTTGAACACAATTACAACACAACAACACAGTGAGAAGATTAACTAAACGTTAATCAAACAGTGAACTAGGTAACCAAAGGTGATGCAGAGAACACAAGTAAAGCAAGAGACAGAACAAGAGAGTATAGTTTTCAAGGGAGCAGTATATTGCTTTCTCAAGTTCTTTTACAAGTGTTACAAAGCATTAAGAAAGATACAAGAACTTGGAATACTTATACTACAACCTACAGCCGGCATACTATGAAAGCCAGCTGGATACAATTGACTAGACACTAACAAATTCAATTGTAGGATCAAAAGGCATATCTGCCTTTTGACCTTGTGACTATGACATGCCATAGCTCACATCCTATACATTACAAAAAGGATAAAGTACATAAAGTGGAAAGTTTCGACTCAAGACCTCAATGTACAGTTACCAAAAGCATGGACCTTTTCACCAACTCTTGTAAGTTGGTGACTTATCAGAGACGCAGCGGAAAAGGTGCTTTATGGAACAGTACATCAGATAAAGCATGTGTACTAAAAGTCTTCGGAAGAAATCTGTCTTCATAGGTTGAAGCTTCGGAAGACTTTGTCTCTTCAAGCTTCGGAAGACTTCATGTTAGGCTTCGGAAGATATTGGTCTTGGCTTCGGAAGATATTACACTTGGAGTATTTTCTAATGCTTTGTGTAATTCTTCCGAAGCATTCTTCACTTCAGTACTTAGTGCATGTTGCTGAAACTTAGGCAGTTTTGGGTTGCATCAGACTTCAGAAATCCTTACAAGAGCATTATTCCAATGGTATGTTCCTCGCCTTCTTGTATCAGGTTAACAATATTTGGCACATGAGTAATCAATTTATGTTTTTAACTTGTATAAGAAGATAAAAAAGTGATGCACATTTGAACAACTTAGGTGAGGTGTTTAACACACATTTAGTAGATGGAAGAGATAAGCTTGTCATCAAATATTTTGAATATATTAAATAGTACCTTATGAAAAGAATCTTGGGTGTGAATTGTTTCATTGCCAAGTGTGATAGACCTTTGATTCCTAATCTAAGGTACTTGAAACCATAAAGTTAGGCCTTCACAATGTATATAAGCATCTAGAATGGGTTTAATAAATATTAGGTTAGGTTCATAATAAAAGATGCTGTAAGGGAGAGGATGCTTCATAAAATAAACATACAAAACCATCACTATTAACCAAATTAGCACCCCTAAAGTATATAGCTAAACTATTAATAATAGATGTTGTTTGGCCGCAGGAAAATGAACCTTGAATCTTGTTGACTAGGTTTAACATGTTTTGGCTTACTTCATTCATTTGTGTTTTATAGATTTTCTAAATACTCATTCTGTGTTTAATAACATGTTTCTATAGATGTGCATATTACATTGTTCTGATTAAATAAGATATTTTAAATACCCTCAAACTCCTCTACTAGATTTAAAACATAACTAGGCTGCTATAACTTAATTATAAATATGTTAAGAGGATAGACATATTACTATATTTTTTTTTCCTAAATAGCTTCTTAAAATACTTAATCCATGCTATCTAAAACTAGAAAACGTTTATACTTTAAAAGATGAGTAAATCTTCATGTCTTCAACATACGAGCATACAACCAACATCAAAGTACTATGGAAACACCTTATTCTTTTGTCAATCTAAACTGAACGTAACTCTTACGCTCTTCAATGATGAAAAAGGTTTTGTTAGATCTAAAAGGAACTGTAGATTCCAACTAAGCTACAACAATGTATATAAGGTAATTCTCAAACTCCTTCAATAGATTTAAAACACAACTAGGGTACGATAACTTAACACGATTACTTGTATTTTCAGATGAATGATATATAACTAACTTTCTTCTTAACAGACCTTTAAATGCTTAACCTACAACGTCCTTCTATTTTGCGAAACTAGGAGCATTTATAATTTAAACGATAAGTGAAATCTACATGTCTTAGATATTAAATCATACAACCAACATTAATTATAAAATAATCTCATTTTTTACCAATCTAAACTGAATCTATCATAACACATCAAAGATTTTCTCAAATACCCGTTACATGATGTACACAAACATTTAAAAAACCGTTAAACACGTAAAAACCGCTCAAATTTTGAAAGTGAAAAACATCAACCTTATGAAAAGTAGAAGGTGTAATCAAAATAATCAACGAAGTAGAAGGGACGAATATTGATCCAAGAGTATATAGTGGATATTGGATGGTCGCCCGTTTATATGAGAAGACGAGCATATGCAAAAGTCAAAATGTCAACATTTTGACCTAGCTCCACAGATATTTCTTGGATCTTCCTGAATCAAATCAATCATATTTTCTTCGATTGTTGGGATCAGATCTCAACAGCGATAGGCGCAATCAGGTCGCAAATTTCAATCTTTATGCATATATCGATTTTCTTCGTGTTTTCTAGGGTTTGTTCTCATCAATTTCCGATCCCCTTTTCAGATTCACGTTGTTTGATCGACGAACGGAGTTGCAGCGTCATCTCAGATTAGGTTTTTTTTTTCTCTGATCTTAAACGATTTGTTGTTGATTGTTGTTGATTTATTGTTTTGATTTTGACTTTGATTTTGATTTTGATTTCGATTTTGATTTCGTTGCAAATACATCTAAACCTAATTTTCTTCAAGCGGCGGATTTTTGATCTGAACATTGTTATTTGTTTTAAGTTTCGATATGTAGATCTTGGGTTACTTTAATCGTGTGAAGAATTAAGCGATGGCTTGATCTTTGCGATCGTTTGATTTGTTTTGTTCTAGGGCGTTTCAGTTTTGCAGATGTCATTGATTTTGATTTTGTCAAATTTTTGGTAGTTTATGTTGAATATTAGTGATTGTTGATCTGGAATTGGAAGTTTGTGAAGCTTGTTTGAATTAAATCTATAGTCTTTATCTTATCTTATACTTTAATTTGGGACATATTGTAGGAAATTTTGGTAACTTTTGTTGAATATGGGCTATCTTGATTCGTTGTCATCTGCGGTTGCGGGTCAATCCAATGGTGATTCTCCGGACAGTGGTGGTGGTGTGAGTGAAGATTCAAAGTTTAGCTATGGGTTTGCGAGCTCTCCCGGAAAGAGATCTTCAATGGAGGATTTCTACGAGGCAAGAATCGATTGCGTGGATGGTGAAACGATCGGTCTGTTTGGAGTCTTTGATGGTCATGGTGGTGCTCGAGCTGCAGAATATGTGAAAAAAAATCTTTTCAGTAACCTCATCAAGCATCCAAAGTTCATATCTGATACGAGAGCAGCTATATCTGATGCATACAGTCATACTGATACCGAGTTTCTGAAATCAGAGAACAATCAGAACAGAGATGCTGGGTCAACTGCGTCAACCGCCATCCTAGTTGGGGATCGTTTACTGGTGGCAAATGTTGGCGACTCGCGTGCTGTTATCTGCAGGGGTGGTAAAGCATTAGCTGTTTCTCGTGACCATAAGCCAGATCAAAGTGATGAGCGACAACGCATTGAGGATGCTGGTGGTTTTGTCATGTGGGCTGGAACTTGGAGGGTTGGTGGTGTTCTTGCTGTTTCTCGTGCATTTGGTGATAAGTTGTTGAAACAGTATGTTGTGGCTGATCCTGAAATTCAAGAGGAGAAGGTTGATAACTCGCTGGAGTTTTTAATCCTCGCTAGCGATGGTCTGTGGATGTTGTGAGTAATGATGAAGCTGTTGCGATGGTGAAACCTATTGAGAGCCCAGAAGATGCAGCAAAAAGGCTGATGCAGGAAGCTTCTCAGAGAGGTAGTGCTGATAATATTACAGTAGTGGTCGTTCGTTTCTTGGACAATGAAGCTAGTGGCTCGACTTCTTCTCGTTGAAAGGTAAGTGTGCACTAAATCTGTTGGCTTTGGCTTTACTGACCAACTTTCTACTGTGTGTGTTGAAAACATAATAAGTGTACAATTTTATGTAATTCAAAAACTAGTTTGACTAATTTCTGCACTGTTTTTGTATGAAAGAAAATACGTTTGTTTCCTTTGGTAATTTCTTTGTGATATTTATAATGTAGAGATTGAAGCTCATGATTACAGTTGAATCTTGTGTTGATGTGAATTGTGATGTGGACAAAACTGCATTATCTTATCGCCTTCTCAGAAGGGTGTTGGCAGGTCATGTGAGTTTACTGATGATAGGTTTTGAAAGGAAAAAAAATCTAATTTAAATATATAAGTTATATGAATATGAATTCTCTCTAAAGTTTTCTTGTGATTTGAGACAAGTATTATGTTTTTAAAAAGTTCAGTTACATTTTTAATTATGTTATTTGGTGTTGGTTGACATGGGTGTTTAGTATTGGATTGAAACATAAAAACTAAAATTCGAAATGATAAAGTGAATTCGAATCGAATTCACAAATTGGTTTTTGTGTCAAGTTTCGAATTCTCAGTTTATGAACGAATCTGCATCCAAATATAGTGATTATGTAATATATCATACAAATAAGAGTGACTTATAGTTTTCACCGTTTATATTTATATCAAATTGTAGGTTTTGTTTTTAAAGTTCACTAATTAAAAAGTTGTCACAGGTTACATCATTTCAGGTAACTTGTTAAAATTTTGTGTTAGTTTTTAAAAGATGACAATTTTACCCTTTGGTCTTATGTATAAAAATAATTACATTAATTACATAGTAATTGTGTAAAATTTAGACACTTGTGTGAAGTTTTAGATCCAAAAAAAGAAATTACTGAATCAACTCAAATGTAAAACGTTATCATTATTTTAGAAACGACTAACAATGAATAATTCGGAGGAGAAGATGAGCCAGTTTACAAAGAAAACTGGAGGCTGTGTTGTATCTGGTAAAATCTGGATTCCTTTATCAAACAACAGTTGTGGAAGAAATCTACAAAGCGTCCGTACACCAATTGTCATCTCAACTGCATCTTCCAACCCTTTGCATTCTTAAAAACATCAGCAGCCTCATGCCCTCATCTAACTATTCTCTTTGAACACAATATGCTTTTGTCTCCACAATCACTCTTGAAACACGGCCGACCATTGGAATTAGTATGAGTAACTCTTAGCTGACATAGCCTATTGAAAAACGTGGAGGTTGTAATCAGATAACCACTCTAGAAAATGCTTTTTGAAATACATGTAGGGCTCTTCAATATTCGAATCGGATTCGAAAAACTCGAGATTCGATTCGAGTCTAGTCGAAAATTACTGATTTGAAATTCGATTTCGATTCAATTCGAGATCTAAATGTCGAATTCGAATCAAATTTGTGATTTTCGATTCGATTTGAAATTCGAATTACAAATACAAACACATACATTTATTTATTTTGTATATTAATTTAGTAATATGCATATAAGAAATTAAGGATCTAAAATTAAATATATGATCTAAAATGTTAAAGTCTAATTGATACCTTTTGACTTATTTAAAACTTATAATATTTCATATGTTACTCTTTTTTAATATTTCAATTAAATCTTTCCATTAAATACGAATTGAATAAATTAAAATTCGATTTGAATTTCAACTTTTTTCGAATACGAATTGAATACGAATTCTGTTTGAAAGTTTTGAATTCGATTCGATTCAAATTCGATTTATCTTTTTCGAATTCGAACCCAGTTTGAAAATTTCAAATTTCAACTTATTCGATTCGATTAACTCGAATTCGATTTGATTAACTCGAATTCGATTCGATTAACACCCATACATATATGTATGTATATTTTTATTATAAAAAACTACAAGACATTAACAAAACCCAATAACAATAATTATTTTAGCCAAATTAACCTTAGGGTTTATTAACATTTTAAATAGTTTAACCCACTATTATTTATTCAATCTAAATACACTCTCTACTCGCTAGAAGAGCCTCAAAAATACGATTATGTAAGTATATTAGATTATTATGCTACAATAATTTTGTTTATTAGTATAACGATTATTATAGTATTATTGACTATTTATATACGGAGCTATTAATTTTATATTATAGGAACTCATTTTTTTCTACTCGCCTAAGGCCTAATTTTTTTAGTATTGTCCGGGATGGCCTTGCTTCCAGCAAACTCCTCTGTATTGTTGTTGAGATCTGGCTATGGTGGTTTGACTGATTGCAATTGATGGGGTTGTCGTGAAAGTTGGGTTTCTATCACTGGAAAAAAACATGAGATTGGGGTTGGATTGGCTAGGTGGAGTCGAACCCATGTACCTACTAAGAAGCACCTTCTTGGCACCATCCTGAAATGGTGTTCTTGCACAACCTAAACACATCCCTTTAATATCTCTATAATTTAGACAACAAAGGAATCACATCTTTGAGGTGACTTGCAAGAGCGAGTGGTGTTCCCTCTTAGTTAGCCTTCAATACACAACCTTTCCCTGCATGCACTTCATCTGGTGATTTAGTTGTCGAGACTCGATAAAAAAGAAGTTAATATATCAGTATTAGCTACTTTTATTGCGTAAGGTCAAGTAAAGTCGTCTCCACGAGGAATTAGCAGAAAGTTTTTAACAAACAAGAGTTGATTAACTTAAAGACCGAACTTTCAAATTAAAATTAAGAACCTTAGATGAATTAAAAAGCATAAGTGCAAAAAGCAAGAAACTTTGAAACGAATTTACTAATTATGGAAAATAATCACTTTCAAGTTTTTAATTCCGCAAGATGAACAATCAGTATGCTTAAACTAGGGTTTGCAAGAACTTAACTTCAAGATTTTCTTTTGATTTAAAGTGATAACCTAAGAACAACCTTTTAAGACTCGTTCGCTCATAAGATTACCAATTTACTCATATCAAGTTGTATACCTTTCTTAATGAGCTCACGATGCAAGAAAACCAATAATTAATAATCAAACACATAACTTTATATACTAGCAAACCTTTTAAATCAACCAAAACATAACGTTTCATTCAATAATTTGATGTTCAATACAAAACCCTAATTAAAGCACACCTTTCACTTACCGAGAATTGTACACCCAAAAGCAAGCAGAAAGGAACTAGCCACACATCATCTTTATTATATCTTCAATCATTGTTTTGATGATAATGGTAGATGATTTTGGGATTAATGCGAAGGCTTGAAATCACCAAAAGTTAGCTTAGAATCTTCAATTTTCGTGTATGGGAAGTTTTTCTTCGAATTGGGATTAAATTGGTTTAAATAAACTTGACAATCCCCAAAATCCGGATATTTGTTCAGTCACCGGCGTATCATAATCTACCTCGGCGTATTATACGCCTGGTATAAAGTTGTACGAAGCTTATTAACTGGATTCTATTTAGGATATGGTGACTGATATGGTGATCAACATATGATACGATGGTGCCTGATTGACTTAATTTGACTATTTTTCGTGTAATTGCACATCCGGTCTTTCCACTTTACTATTTTGCTTCCTTTACATCAAATTATGCACCTTTAAGCTTCAACACCTATGGATCAAAACACAAACAAAGTCATCTTATTTCATTATAATCACGATGTAAAATCATGTATTTAAGTATAACAAACCTAAGATATAAATAGGTGATCACCTGGCTGGAAGTTAGTGAGTGGAGGGATGAGAAGTGGTTAAGTTAAGGAGAGATGTTGTAGGGATGCGGGTGTTAACTTGCTATTTATACATTTGTAAACATGAAGGTAAATATTTAATTTTCTTATTAATACTGAATAGTATTTTACCATCTCATGTTGTGACGGCATTTGACGTGACATGATAAAGTATAGGCTTTTAGGCCCAAGTTGAGCATCTGACCACTTGCTTAACAAAATCCATGGCTGATCATGCTTCAACAGTGAAACTTCAAAAGTTTCAATTATCATCTCAGCAATATGAGAAATTACTAAATTCTCATATTGAATCAAAGAAAAGGTCTGGGTTGGGTTATAATGCTGTTGCACCACCTATAAATGATAATTACACATCTTTACCTACAACAATGACCAACACTCTGTCAAATCATTTTGTTCCTAGCACCAAGTTTGAAACAGAATCAACTCAAATAAACATTAACAATGAAGCTGAGGTAAGTGAAACTGAATCCTCTGAATCAGAATTTTTAAATCAAAATGATTCAGAATTTGATTATGATAATTGTGATGACTTGGATAATTCTGATAAACCTGATGTTGATCAAATGACCATTGGTAAAAATGTTCATATTAAAACCGGTATTCCAAAAGTTCTTGAAGAATCAAACCTACAATATCCTCCAAAGCAGAGAAACATGCTGAAGACTATCTGTAAGAGGATTGCTGAACTCATGAAGGACTTCAAGAACTTCAAAAAGAAGTTGATGGCTGCGGATCAACTGAAGAAGTACTTTTATCCCATGCAGATAAAGGTAAGAAGATACAAGTATCAACTAAACAAAAGAAAATACTTCAGTAAAACATCAGCGGAAAGCAAAGTCTGCTAAATCCGTAGAACTTCTTCGGAAGAAGAAACCCGAATCTACGGATGAGGTGCCAAAAAGAGAAACTATTAACAAACAAAAGATGTTGAATCTGAAACAACAAAAGTCATCAAAGGACAAGAAAGATTCAATTGATTATGCTTCAAGGAACAGCAAGAACAAATCAAATTCTTCAAAAGAAGAAACAAAGGCTCCCAAACTAAACAAGAAAAAGAAGAAAGATGAGCATGAAGAAGAACCTGAAGAAATGTATTGCAAGTGGTGTGATATGACAAATCACAATACAGAAGACTACTACTTTAACAGTTACTGTTCCATATGCAATATGAACAATCATATGACTTCAGAGTGTTACTTCAACAAATTCTGTGCTATTTGCAACGAAAATAATCATTCAACTCAGGAATACTATTTTAATAAAAAGAACAAAAGCAAAAGCACAAAGAAGTCAAAAACTGATTTGACAGACTCAGACTCTCAATCTACTGAAAGTCAAGATGATTCAAAGCAAAAGAAGGTAAATCAAAAGAAAAAGTCAAAACCAAAGCAGAAATCTTCTGAAGATGCTAAATCTATGAAGAAAACAACATCAAGCCAATCCAAAACACCTCATAAAAATGTGGACTTGGCTGAGAAGAAGTCAATCATCAGTGATAATTTCTTTGATCATTTTGAAAAGGGATCACATGTGTCTCAATCAAAAGCAAAAGATGATGAAACCTTTAAAAGTGTAGGTTCATTTTCTAAATCAAAATATCAACCAAAGAAAGATAAGGTGAAGGAAGAATCAATTAAGAAAGAAGACTCCAAAGCTTCTGCATCAAATCAAAATGAATCAATTAGATATGAAATTAATATTGAAACTTTAGGATTAAGTCATAAAGGAGTAAACATTTTAGACACTGTTGACAAACCCAAGATCATTAAGACTTAGGTTGTCACTTCTAACTGATATATTTCTGAATGCGAGAACAATATTGGAGAGCTGGCAACAAGTGGTATGTTGACAGTGGTTGTTCCAGGCATATGACAAGAAACTGTTCACTTCTCCATGATTTCAAACATAAAAATGCTTCTTATGTGGCATTTGGTGGGGATAAAATGGGAGGTAAAATTGTTGGTGAAGGGATGATAACAAATGGTGTGCTCAAGTTTGAGAAAGTAAATTACTGTGAAAATTTACAGTATAATCTACTTAGTGTGTCTCAAATTTGTGATCAAAGTTATGCCATATTGTTTGATAATACTAACTGTTACATTCTTAAGCCAGGATTTATTGTTCCAGAAGAATGGATCCTCCTCAAAGCAGCAAGAAAAGGAAAAACTTATGTTTTGGATATAAACAACACTTCACTCACAAAACATGAAACATGCCTTATATCTAAACTATCAGAAGATTTGTCTCAATTATGGCATAGAAGGCTTGTCCATTCTAACATGAAGAACATGAATAAATTGGTGAAAAATGACCTGGTCATTGGATTGCCAAACAAAGAGTTTCATTGCTCAACTCACTATTCTTCTTGTTACAAAGGAAAACAACATAGAGTATCACATAAATCCAAAATTATCAATACTAATACTACACCACTCAAATTGCTTCACATGGAACTGTTTGGTCCTACCAATGTAAGGAGCATTGGTAAAGGCAATATTGTCTGGTGATTGTTGATGATTTCACAAGATTTACATGGGTATTTTTCTTAAAACAAAAAAAATAAAACATCAGAAATATTAATGGACTTTGTGATCAAGATTGAGAATCAACTTGATACAAAAGTTCAAATTTTTAGGAGTGACAATGGTACTGAATTTGTCAATTTTGAACTGGATTCCTTTTGTAGGAACAAAGGTATTGCAAGGAAATTTAGTACACCAAGAACTCCATAACAAAATGGTGTTGTTGAAAGAAGAAATAGAACTCTCATTGAAGCAGCCATAACAATGCTAGCTGATTCATAATTGCCATCACTTTTTGGGCTGAGGCTGTGAATACTGCATGCATTGTTCAAAACAGAACATTAATTGTCGAAGAACATAATAAAACTCCTTATGAGCTCTTATTTAAAGAAAACCTTACATAGGATAGCTTAAAGTCTTTGGATGTCATGTAACTGTTTTGAACATAAAAGAGTCATTGGGAAAATTTTCAGAAAAAGCATATGATGATTTCTTTATTGGATACTCTTTAACATATAAATCATATAGGGTTTATATTCCACAACATAACATTGTGGAAGAGACTCCTAATGTATCTTTTGATGAAATTGTATTTACAAAGTTAGTTAAAGGTTCATCATGGTTCTTTGACATAGATGCTCTATCTAAATCATTTAACTATGATCATTGAATAATACAGGATCTGATGAAGTATGTTATCCATTTGTTCCACCTCATATGACTGAAGTAACCTTATCTGCTGATCCTCCAAGGATACCCCCATCCTCGGGTGAAAACACTTCAGTAGCAGCAGATACTACATTTGGAAATGAACATGGTACATCCGGAGATGTGCATACTGTCCCTTCAACAGAACCAGACTCTCAAGTGAATACAACAAACATTGGAAATGATTCATGTCCTCACTTATCATCTGGAGAATTTCCTACGGAAGAGCAAAATGCTTCCAGAGAAGTTCCTACGGAAGAGCAAAATGCTTCCGAAGAAGTTCATACGGAAGAGCAAAATGCTTCCGGAGAAGTTCCTATGGAAGAGCAAAATGTATCTGGAGAAGTTCCTACAGAAGAGCAAACAAAAACTGGAGATGCTCCTGCAGCCCATACTGAAGACACTCATGATCCTTCAACTCATGTTGAACATTTTGACTATTTCTTAAACTCTCAACCTGAGTTGGATTAGTGTGAGGCAATGGAATTATCTATACCAGTTGAATCAACTCCTTCAATGAGAATTCATAAGACTCATCCAATCAATAACATTATTGGAAATCCTGCAAAGAGAACTACAAGGAGCCAAAGTGGTACTGCCAACCTTTGTATCTTTACTTGTTTTCTTTCTCAAGTGGTCCCTCCAAACATCACTGCTGCTTTAAAAGACAATAGTTGGATTGAAGCTATGCAAGAAGAGCTTCAACAGTTCAGAAAGCAAAAGGTATGGTCTCTAGTTGATTTGCCTGAAGGTCAACATCCTATTGGAACAAGATGGCTATACAAAAACAAACTGGATGATAGAGGGATTATTATGAGAAACAAAGCAAGGTTGATTGCACAAGGATATACTCAAGAAGAAGGAATAGACTATGATGAAGTTTTTGCACCAGTTGCAAGAATTAAGGCCATAAGAGTGTTTCTGGCCTATGCATCAAATAAGAAGTTTATTGTGTATCAGATGGATGTCAAGTGTGCATTCTTATATGGGAAAATTGATGAGGAGGTTTATGTGTCACAACCCCTAGTTTTGAAGATCCTCATTATCCCTATAGGGTATACAAACTAGATAAAGCCTTGTATGGTCTTCATCAAGCACCAAGAAAATGGTATGAAACACTATCATCTTTCTTGCTCAAGCATGGCTACAAAAGGGGAACTATTGATCAAACACTCTTTCTCAAACAAGAACATCAAGATCTCTTAGTAGTTTAAACATATGTTGATGATATTATATTTGGTTCAACTAATAAGAGATTGTGTGTAAATTTTGAAGAGCTAATGAAATCTGAATTTCAGATGAGTTCAATGGGTGAATTAACCTTCTTCCTTAGCCTTCAAGTTCATCAAAAATTAGATGGGTTCTTCATCAATCAAGAAAAATACATACATCAAATTATGAAGAAATACAATCTTGCTGAAGTATCCTCATGCAAAACATCAGTATCAATAATTGATAAGATTGTTCCTGATCCTTTTGGAAAATCTATTGATAAAAAATTATATAGATCAATGATAGGTTCACTTATGTATTTAATTGCCAGTAGACCTGATCTTATGTTTGCTGTGTGTGTATGTGCTAGGTACCAATCTGATCCCAAGGAGTCTTATCTCAATGTCATAAAAAGGATTTTCAGATTTCTCAAAGGAAAACCAAGACTTGGTCTTTGGTATCCAAAGGATGAAGACTTTACACTCTACTCATACTCAGACAGTGACTATGGTGGATGTAACAGTAACAGAAAATCAACAACCGGTGGATGTCAATTCATTGGACCAAGGCTAGTATCATGGTAGTGCAAGAAACAAACCAATGTTTCTGTATCCACAGCTGAGGCTGAGTACACAGCTGCTTCAGCTGGTTGCTATCAAGTTCTTTGGTTGCAAAACCAATTGCTTGACTATGGTTACAAGTTCCTTCAAACTTCAATTTATATAGACAATCCTACTGCTATGTTTATCAATGCTAATCCTGTGCAACATAGTAAAACAAAACATATTGAGATAAGATATCATTTTCTAAGAGTGATTAGAAAAGGGTTTGATTAAGTTAGTCAAAGTGGATACAACATATCAGCTTGCTGATTTATTCACTAAAGCCTTTGATTCAGTCAGATTTATTTTCTGGTTGAGTCTCTAGGCATGATTAACTTAGATTAATCAAATTAAACAAACAAAATATTGTGTGTACTGATACTTAAGCATGACATATGCATAGGAAATGATAGTACAATATAGCTTTGCTTATTCTTGAATACATAATAACAATAAATCTCAGCAAGTTTCTTGATATGTCAGTAGATTCATCTTGAGTGGAAACTAAACTGAGTGCATGCCAAACATAATGCTAAAGTGATTGTTTGTGGGAAACTTCATTTTGAGAATACAAGGTGAGTCTTTTTCTAATGTGACCAAATCACTCATCTAAACACACTATGTACCAACACTTTATAATAGCTATCTTTGCAAATTATACTCCCTCTGTTTTGTGTAAACAAAGACCTGGGTGTATGGTCACCATACTGAAGTTCTTACAAACGGTGAAAAGATCATGATCCTCATCAGCCCTCTGTTTTGTGTAAACAAAGAGCTGGGTTAAAGGCACATCTGTTTTACGTGAGTAAAGACCTGGTGACCTGATGATGATCAAATCTAAGCTCTCAAAAGAATCCAATGTGATCAATTGTATATTATCTTGAGCTTTTTCATAATTACATTAATGAGATGCCAAATGCATCTCAAGATAGAACTTATAACTTAAAGTACATATTTCTTAAGTGTGAAAAAGTGATGATTTGACTTACAAAGGGAGGACAAAATCTTTGTGAATTGAATGTGAAGCCCATAATAGTTATTTCCAAATCAATATAAAACATGATAATTAGCATGCCTAGTTGATATATGAGCTCTTGTATGGATTTAAGTGGACAATATAATTGCAATCAGAACTTTGTTTAGGTATCAATTCAACAAAATAACTCATCAGGAAGAGGCTTAGTATTATAGTATGATCCTATCATATATGTGTATATATGTCTGATCATCATCATACAGTTAAAAATCATGTTATTCCTCTTAAAAAATTTATGATAAATGCTTAATTTCACCATTAATCACAAATTTAGGGGGAGTAGAATACATGAAGTTAAGTTTTTCAATCAGCAACATTGTCTATCTCATTATCAATTTGAAGGAATTGGAATCTGAGTATCATCTTAGCCTTTGGATACATGAAAATTTTATTAAAATCATTTTCAACTTTCTTGTGCTAAATTGCCATGTATACAAAGTCAACAAGGTCCTAAAGCAATAAATAGTTCTAAGCAATGGACTTGGACCATACATACAACAATATTTCTCTGCATTGTGCTATCTTAAGCATCAGCAAAAGCTACAGTGCTATCTTAAGCATCAGTAGAAGCTACAATATGGAAAACTTAAATGTTTATCCGTAGATTGGTAAACTACGGATGAACAAAGATCAACAAATGTAATTTATTTTACAGTTTGGTAATCGGTGAAAATGTAAGTTACACTTCATCAGCAGATGTTGTTGATCCGTTGATGTTGTGCGGAAGAATACGTTGAGGGTCCCACTTAATTAATGAGATAAAATTAATCTGTTTGAAAGTATAAATGATGTGGTTTGACTTCTCAAATTTATTATTCACTTTTCAGCTCACTTTTCAGACCTAGAAAAACTCACTCTCAACAAACTTTTCCCCCTTCCATAGCATTTAAAATTTTACCATATCAAAACATTAAACAAACATATACCTGTGTTCCTAATATGTTGTTATTAAGGTAAAACATGTCGTAATATTCAAGAATGAACTGCTTGATTCGTGTTTTATCTTACAACTGTTCATATTCTCATATCAATAATGTGATTCTAATGAAATCTTCTTTTTATGATCGGATGGATAATCGATTTGCGAGAGAACACAATGTGTGTGCCTTCTTAAACCCTGCCGATCTTGTTTCAGAAGGGTGTCAAGAAATAGTCAGATATCTAAAAAGATCAAGACTATCCTATGCCTTATCAGCAGAGCCTGTGATTTATCGATCACATATTACTGATTTCTGGAACTCTGCATACGTAGAAAAAGATGGTGAATTTATTGTTGCTGATGTTAAAATTGAAGGCTGAGAATCAATGAACAAACAATAAGAAGAGTTCTTGAGTTGGGAGATGTTGAAGCCAGACACCCAAATGTGTTCGAAAATGAATATATAGAGAAAGGTTTTTCTCATGATGGGGTATGATGGTGATTTTGAAAAGAGAGAAATCAAGAAAGGAAGACTCTATAAGCCATACAGATTTCTCTGTCACACATATCTGCAGTGCATTTCAAATAGAAAATCTGGCCTTGATAGATTTTCAAGACATATCCCTTCTGGCATCATTGGTATTTTTGAGGGAAGAACCTACAATTACTCAAAGTACATCTTCAACTGCCTATGTGATCACACTAAAGTGCAGAAGGCTGATAAGATGTATATGTTTCCAAGTTTTCTTTAACTAATCATCAATGCAGATCTACCTGGAACTTCTGTGGATGGTGGTGTGTTTGTTCAAGCACACCTTGGCACATTTGTTCTGAACAAAATTTCTGGGAAATATGAAGGAGGTGACATGGACATGTTTGCACATGTGGTTGATGCTACTGCAAATATTCCTCAAGAGCTTGTGTGGGAAGATCAACATGAGGACTCTCCAGCCAATTCGGTTCAAGACACTCATTCACCTGTTATATCACCCATACATCATCAACCTCAATCATCCCTACCAATTCACCAGCAAGCCAAAACACTAAACGAATCTCTCCAATCCACCATCAATCCCCAAATCAACAATAAACATCCCAACCACAATCTCCAGTGAGCCAAAACACAGAACCAATCTCTCCCATCCAACCCCAATCACCAAATCAGCTTCAAATGCAACTTTATCAACAACCTCTAAATCCAGAAAATTCAGCCACTAAGAGCATTTACACTGGGGAGACAGAGTTAGCCTCTGTTGGACCAAAAGAACCATGAGCCTGATCAGAGAAACCTCTAAGTCCCACAGGACATCACAACAGCTGAAGAAGACCTGATTAGCTATTCTACAAAGTCTGAAGAATACAACTGCTGAAGTATTTCTGAAGTACTGAAGACAAAGACTGAGACAACAGCTGAAGATCTAAAGTCTGAAGACTTCAACAAGTACTGAAGACAAAGACTGAAGATCAACAGCTGAAGATCTAAAGTCTGATGTACAAGTACTGAAGACATCAGCTGATGCTAACAGCTGATGACAACAGCTGAAGAGGGCTTCTTCAGTTGTTGATGGTTTTTCTTCATCAGTAGTTTTCTTTTCCTTCTTCAGTAGTTTGTTTACTTTTCTGTAGTTTTGTTTCCTTTTCAGTACTTGTAAACAACTGAAGAGGTTGTTCTTCAGTTGTTGTAGTATCAGTAGTTTTATGTTTTTCAGTAGTTGTAAATAAGATGTTTAACACTTAGGAACATTTGTAAGAAGATGTCAGTTGTTGACATCTTCAGTAGTTGTTAAACATCAGTAGTTATAAAACGGTTACATGTCACTTTCAAGTGACATCAGCCTACGTCATTCTTTCCTTTATAAGGAAGGATGACTCACCTGTAATCGTGCCATTGAGGCCGACAATCTTAATGCAATATTCCTTTTGTCAGATATTTCTCTCTCTCTATAACAAAATTCTTTTATCGCTTTATATCAAATGTTCTTGCTTGAATTTGTCTAATTCTGAGCTATTCCGCTGCTATATCTGTTCAATCGATTAAACCAAGAGGCTGAGATCCTAACAAATGGTATCAGAGCAGGTTAATCATTGATCGATCTAACAATTGATCATTGAAACTGTTCATTACGCTCTAAGTTTGATCGAATTAGCAAATTCGCAAGGATCTGTTATAGAGATTGAGAGTGTATCGCTTCTGGCCGTTTTATTTGAGGTTCTGTGTGGTTCTGAGCTAAATTTATTGTGATTTTACTTGAATCTGTCTGATTTTCCACAATGACTACTTCTTCGAATGATCCTTTCAATACTGGATCCTCTACCAAGCCTCCGATATTGGTGAGGAATGAGTATAACATTTGGCAGAGAAGATTGCTCCATCACCTGTCTGTCAATAGCTCAGGTTGTTGGACATCTGTGGTACATGGACCACATAAGCCAATGGTGAATGATCCGGAAACAAACCAGTTGGTTCCAAAGAAGAAGGAGCAATACTCCGATGAGGACAAGAAGTTGTTTGAAATTGATGCAAAAGCCCATGGAATTTTGGCTATGGCTATTCCTAATGAGATTTACTCTGGGCTTCTGCATTGTGAGTCTGCTCATGACCTCTGGAAAGCCATCAAAGAACAATTTGGTGTACTGATGAGGTTTCAGCAAACACAGGGAAATCCTCGCCCAACAATATGAGACTTTCTCTCATAGAAAGGGTGAGACTCTGACTCAACAATTTGAGCGGTTTTCATGTTTAATCTCTGAATTGAAAATGGTTAAACATGAATATACCAGGAGTCAGATGAACCATAGATTCCTAAGATCACTGCCTGAGAGATGGAACACATATACCATTGTTCTACGCTCAAATGCTGATGTTGATCGCCTATCTCTCACCAACTTCATGGGAAACTGCTTACATTCGAGAGAGATAGAGCAGAAAAGGAAATTGGCTTCATCTGGCAAGCTTACTAAGGATTTTGTCCAAGGGAACACTGCCCTGATTGGACATCAAGAGTCAGAATATGCGTCATCTGAAAGCCAGTATGATGAGCATATTGATTTCTCTACAAACACTTCTGAGCCTACCTTTGTGAGTGTTGATAGTTATTCTGCTGGTAGTAATAGTGACAATCTATGTTTCATCATGGATGATCTCAAGGGGATTGCTGATGATGACTTAGAAGAGATGGATATTTTGAGCCAAATGGCCTTGATAAATATCAGATCTCAGAAGTTCTACAAAAGAACTGGAAGGAAATTCCCAGGACTCTCTGGCAAAACCAAAGTTGGTTTTGACAAGAGTAAGTTGAAGTGCCATAAATGCCACAGGCTTGGACACTTTGCAAGAGAATGTAGATCATCTGGATCTAACTCTCCTGTACCTTTTGTGACTTTCCCTGGCAATAGTCAACAAAACAGAGGGCAACAACCTGTCAATTCTGGTTATCATCATCAACCACAATCTCCTGCATATTTTGTTCCACAGGGGCCAATGCCATATCCATACCCCTGCTATTACATGCCACAACCAGGCCAGGTTCAAGCACCCACTGCTCAGCAACCACATGCACTCCCTGAGCCTCAACCATCCCAATCTCATCAACCTAATCAACTTCAACAACACAGCTTCTTCACACCAGGAGTTGTTGACTGGAGCAGCTTACCAGATGATGTGTCTGGTAATGAACAACTGTTCTCAGGTGCTGGTCAACATGGTGGTGAGCATCCTTTTGGAAATCTAGCTCTCATGACTTTGGAATCTCTGATGGATCATCCTCAAGTACCTCTTCAACACAGGTATCACAGGTATCCTCTGAGGCTAAGGCCAAATTATGTTCTGAAACTTGCATAGCAGCATTTGCCTCTATTAGAGAAGCAAATGTGGCTTTAATCAATAAAAATGTAGAGCTAGAACAAATATTTCCAAAAATAAAGCTGAGTTTGAGTCTGTGCTGAAAGAGAAAACTGATGAGATTTATAAATTAAAATGCCAAATCTCTGATGATAAGGCTAGGGAGGATGTACTCTTAGAGAAGTACAAAGACCTCAAAGATACTCTTGCTGTCACCCAAGTAGAGTGTGATCGATGGGTACAATCTTGCAAGGGCTTTGAAATGCTTCTTAGTAAGCAAACAACTTCCAATGTGAAGTTTGGAATTGTTTAAACACACTGCTCCTCCTACAGATTTTGCTTCAAGAGCAGGAGTAGAATCTGATGGAGAAAGTAATGACCAATCCACCTCATCATGTGATTCACTACTTGATAAAGCACCATCAGTAGTTGAAGTCAGTAGTAATCCCTCTGTGAACCTATCAGCTGATATTGATGGTTCAACTGCTGACACTCACATGATCAATGAGTTGATCAACCCAAGTGTATCCCTAGAAGTACTGAGGGTACTGGAGAGCAGGGGATAACATCTGGAGTTCAAATCCCAATAACTGACAGCACTAAAGAGAAGAAAACTGTCAGTAGGAAGGATTTGAAGCCTACTAAGGGAGTTGACAAGAAGGCAAAAAGTGCTTCTAAACTGCTGAAGAGCAAGTCTTCAGTAGTTTCATCTTCTTCAGTTGATGATCAACAGAAGATGAAGAAGAAACCATGTGAAATATGTGGTCTATTCATCATCTCACAGATGATTGTTGGTACAAAAGGGATCCAAACTCAAACAAAAGGAGAAAATTAAAGAAAACTTGGCTAAAATGAAAACTGAGTTTGAGTCCAAGTTTGTACCAGCAGCATCAAATCCTGTTACTCCTATGCCCAAAAGAAATCTAAAAGGGAAGGAGTGCAACAGGCAACAGCTGAGGTTGCTCAAAAGAAGATGGTGCAACACAAGAACTCATCATCAAACACCAATACCAATGTGTCTGAAGAGCTGAAAGCTCTTTCCCAGAATCAGACACAGCTGGTAATGATGGTTCAACATCTGTTGGAAGAGTTAACCAACTTGATGGCCCTGTGTTGAAACCCCAGAAAAGGAGATCCAAGCCACATGATTCTCTTCTACACCATCTCCTTCACCTCAAGCTATTGTGCCCAATAAACCTGTTAGTTTACCATCTATTGATGAGACCAGGCCCAAAACCAAAAAGGTTGGGTCTCCAAAACTAACTGATTGTTTATTAATGCAGGTTTCTTCAACATGCCAAAGTAGCATCTGGTATGTAGACAGTGGGGGATCTATGCATATGACTGGGAACAACTCACTTCTTAATGACTACTCTCCAGGAAGGAAGGGTTTTGTTTCCTTTGGCAATGATGCAAGAGGTTACATCATCGGGAAGGGCTTTGTTTCCAATGGGGAAATAAAGTTTGATGATGTCAACCATGTGGAAAATCTCAAGTATAACCTCTTGAGTGTCAGTCAATGTGTGACAAAGGCCATGTTGCCCTTTTCACAAGCTAGAACTGCAGGATTCTGTCATCCAAAGTTCTGAGTTTGATTGACAAGGTATTGGATGCTCACACTCTCCTGAAGGCCAACAGGACAGGAAGAGTGTATGCCTTAGATCTTTCCAAGAAAATAGATCTCAAAGGCCATCCTTGCCTATTTTCCAGGCCTCTCCTCAAGAATCTAATCTATGGCATAGAAGGCTGGGACATGTTAACTTCAAGAACATGAATCAGCTGATACACCATAGTTTAGTAAGGGGAATGCCTATGAAGGAGTTCAAGTGTGAAAACAACTGCACTGCTTGTTTGAAAGGAAAACAGCACAAGGTTTCATTCCCACCTATTGAAGAACCAAAGTCCACTGCCTGCTTACAACTTCTTCACATGGATCTCTTTGGTCCTGTGAGAGTGATGAGCATGGCAAAGAAGAAATACTGTCTGGTAATTGTGGATGATTACTCCAGATTTGTATGGACTTTCTTTCTACATTCAAAGGATGAAGCTGCACAGAAGATCATAAACTTTGTGTTGTATACTGAGAAGCAGTATTCCTCTCAGTCAAGTGTATTAGAAGTGACAATGGAACAGAATTCAGGAACAATACACTTGATGAGTTCTACCTTTCCAAGGGAATAAAGAGGCAGTTTAGTATTCCAAGAACTCCTGAACAGAATGGGTTGTGTGAGAGAAAGAACAGGACCCTCATTGAAGCTGCAAGGTCTATGTTGGCTGATTCTGGACTGCCATTGACTTTTTGGGCTGAAGCTGTCAACACAGCATGCTATGTGCAGAATAGAGTGCTAATAAATCAGAGGTTGATGAAGACTCCATATGAAGTTCTACATCATTTGCCCCCTCTCATTTCATTCGTTAGAGCATTTGGGTGTCCCTGTTTCATTCTCAACACAAAGGATCAGCTCCAGAAATTTGATCCTAAGGTGGATGCAGGGTACTTTGTTGGTTATTCATCAACTTGCAAGGCATACAGAGTCTTCAACTGCAGAACAAAGATGGTTGAAGAGACTCTACATGTCAAGTTCAATGAATCTCCAAAGGACAAGATTCCACAAAGCCCTGTGGAGCTCTTTGATTTGGACATACTGCAATATGTTCCTTATCAATCTCCTGCTGTTGCTCCTGTCAACAGTTCACCACCTGGTGTTACTGCTGAAGATGATGATGATAGTAGTAATCACCTCTTCAGGTTTAGTGACCAACTGCCTGTGTCCTATAAACCTGATGCTCCTGTAGCTCCAGCAGCACCATCCATAACAAATGCTGACGAGATTTCTGCATCCTCAACTTCATTTGAGTTGCCACCATCTTCATGGTTTCAAGAATCTGCATCAACATCTGCTGCTGCTGAAGGTCCTACAAACACTTGCACAGATTTGATTGTTTACCAAGAGCTGAAAAATCACCCAATGTCTCAAATCCTTGGTGATATCAATGCTGGTGTTTCAACCAGAAGCCAGTTGTCCAATTTCTGCTTCTATGCTCTCTTCATCAGTCAGCTAGAGCCAAAGAACTATCATGTAGCTTTGAGAGACAATGGATGGGTTGAAGCCATGCAGCTTGAGCTTCTTCAGTTCAAAAAACAGCAAGTGTGGGAGCTTGTTCCTCTACCCAGGTAAGTGTGCAATAGGCACTAAATGGGTGTTTAGGAATAAAACTGATGAAAATGGGCTAATTGTTAAGAACAAGGCCAGACTGGTTGTGCAGGGGTTGCACAAGAAGAAGGTATTGATTATGATGAAACCTTTGCCCCTGTAGCCAGACTGGAGGCAATTAGATTGTTTTTAGCCTATGCTGCACTCCACAATCTTAAAGTTTTTCAAATGGATGTCAAAAGTGCTTTTCTATATGGTAACATAAAAGAAGAAGTTTATGTGTGTCAACCACCAGGCTTTGAGGATAATAAGCACCCAGAATGGGTATATAAGCTTGATAAAGCTCTTTATGGTTGAAACAAGCACCTAGAGCCTGGTATGAGACCTTATCAAACTTTCTTCTACAGAATAATTTCACTAGAGGCTCCATAGATAAAACTTTATTTATTAAGAAGGTGGATCAGCATAAGCTACTTGTTCAAATTTATGTTGATGATATTATATTTGCATCCTCTGATCCCCATTGTGTGAGGAATTCCAAACTTAATGCAACAGAAGTTTGAAATGAGTGCAATGGAGAATTACAGTTCTTTCTAGGTTTGCAAATCAAACAAAAAGCTGATGGAATTTTCATTCATCAGTCTAAATACACAAAAGATCTTTTGAATAAGTTTGATTTACAAAACTGTAAACCCTGTTCTACTCCCATGTGCAACACCACACAATTGGATGTTGATCAGAAAGGTAAAGCTGTTGATGAAACTCTTTACAGATGTATGATTGGTTCCTTGATGTATTTAACAGCTTCTAGACCAGATATTATGTTTGCTACATGTGTTGTGCTAGATTTCAGGCTGCACCTAAGGAGTCTCATCTGATTGCAGTCAAGAGGATCTTTAGATATCTGCAAGGTACACAATCTCTAGGCTTATGGTATTCCACTGGACATTCTTGCAAATTTTGCTTTCTCTGATAGTGACTATGCAGGGTGTAAGTTGACCAGGAAATCAACTTCTGGTGGATGTCAATTCCTAGGCAACTGTTTGATTTCTTGGCAGAGTAAGAAACAAACATCTGTGCTACATCCACTGCTGAAGCCGAGTACATTGCTGCTGCAAGTTGTACATCCCAAGTACTCTGGCTTCAGAATCAACTTTTGGATTATGGCATTACAGAGACTAAGACTCCATTATTAATGGATAGTGCTTCAGCTCTTTGCATTGTCAAAAATCCAGTCCAGCACTCTAGGACCAAACATATAGAAATTAGACATCATTTTATAAGAGATTGTTTTGAAAAGGGTCTAATTAATCCTATGTTTGTGCCTAGTGCTGATGAGCTTGCAGACATTTTTACTAAGCCTTTGGATAGTTCAACTTTCCACAACCTGGTGTTAAGGCTTGGTATGCTGCAGCTAGAATAAGTGACAACTACTGATGATCTCAGTAATTACTGATGATCATTGGTAACCATGTCACATATAAGTACTGATGAGTTATTTTACCCTCAGTAGTTTTTATAACTACTGAAGGCTAAATGCTTTAAGTACTGTACTTTATCTGTTCTAAACTACTGATGTAGTTACAACTACTGAAATCAGTAGAAACAGATAAGTACTGATGTTCTATGAAACAACTGAAAACAGCAAAAAGGCTGATGAGTAAGTGTTGAGGACAGTATGAAACAGCTGAAAGGCTATGAATTGACGACAACTACTGATGAGTACTTTCTCTTCAGTAGTTCACAAACTGCTGTTTCTTCATAAACAACTGAAGCAATACCATGTCTTCAGTAGTTTCACAACTACTGATGACTAACACCAAGTCTTCAGTTGTTTACAACAACTGATGGCACAACTAGGGTCTTCAGTAGTTTCACAACTACTGATGACTAATACCAAGTCCTCAGTTGTTTCAACATCTGAAGTCCAACTTGTCTTCAGTAGTTTGTTTTTTTAAAACTACTGATGCCTAAATCAGAGACTTCAGTTGTTTCAACGTCTGATTGTAAACACCATGTCTTCAGTTGTTTTATAACTGCTGACCACACCAATACCATCAGTCGTTTCAAACCTCTGAAAGTTAATACCACGTCATCAGTTGTTTCAAATACTGATGACTAACACCAAAACCTTCAGTCGTTTCATAACCCGTACCCTATATATATCTGATCCCTCTTTCAGAGTTTTTCATTCTTTCACGACCTAAAATTCAAAAGCTTTGAAAATCTTTCACCTTCATTAATGGCGACCATGCAACTCAAGCCTCGACACAACTGTGTTGCGTACCTCACTAAATCGCCCTTCTGGACCAATTCGATAATGCTATAGATCTTATGGTCCAATCACCACTGAAAACGGCCTTCCTCCTAAATCCAATCATTTATGCCGATTCGCTACATCAGTTTTGGACGAATGCAACTGTTAATGGAGAATCTATCCATTCGTCCATCAACTCTCATAAGGTGGTCATCTCTATTGCTACCATCCGCCGGATATTACTATTAGATGATGCTGCCTACCCTGTTGGATATCCTAAGCGCCAAATTGATCTTTCATTTGGACAACATGGATATCAAGGCGATCTAGTGCTTCGACCATCCTGAAGAAACATTTTCCAGATGCTGAACGATTGATATTTCATATGGTAAATGTTTGCCTGGCCTCGAAGACTTCTTCTTGGGATCAACTGTCTTCCAGATGGCAACAGGTACTGTTCTCTCTCCTTGAACAAGAACCACTAAACTTTTCTGAAATAATTTTTCTTGAAATCAAGGATATGGCCACAAAACCACTTCTAACCGTTGGATACTATATCCTCGGTTTATAATGGCCATAATAGAGAATCAGCTTCATGCTGAGGGACTAGTTGGTCTGGGAGTCCCTGCTTTGGCTGTATTGCCGGAGGTATACTCCCGACACAACACTGACCAAACTCTTAAACAGGCTGCCAAGCTGCGCAAACCCACGCAGCTGGAACCACAGCCTCCACTTCCACATCCAAAGTCCCCTCCAAACCCACAAAGAAGAAGCCTAAGAAGGCTACTCAGGGAGTTGAGTCCCCTGAGGATGCTCCTGCTGCACCAAAGCAGGTTATCTCTACTAGAAATAACCCCCCAGTAGAGACTATGACTCCACCAACCGAAGCCGCTCAGGTTTCCTCTCAAAAGGAACCTGATGCAACCACTCAAAGAGAAGCCACACTGCTGGGATCCTCCTCACTTGAGGGGATTACCATTGAAGAGCACCACTCGCCCCGGGTGCACACTGCTTCCACACCCTCTCCTGATGCAACCGCCCCTCAAAGCCCTACAATAATTGTTGCAAAAGTGCTGACGCAGTTGCATTCCTCACCCCCCACCCAGACACCAATCACTACTGGGATAACCTCAACACCTGAGGGGGAGGATCACAATGCTTCTGTCAACCCACAGCACAGGGGTTATCATGTTCCATCTCTTGGTGTAGACAAGGAGGTGCGACCTTCTGGTGAGGCTGCCACTGCCTCTGACTCAGCAAATGACCAGGATGCAGTTGGTAACATCTCTAAGACCTCACCAGCAGCAACAGCTGATGAAGGACATAGTCCCGAGGCTGGAAGTCCCCAGAACCAAGAACAAGGGGCACATGCTATAATTGATCTACACTCAAGGCATGTTAATCCTGACGCTGTCAGGAGGTCAGGTGATTCAGTATCAACTGATGATGACCTGAGCTTCTTCTATGATTAGTTGCTCAAAACACCATCCTAGAGGATGAGGTTAGCAGACTCAAAGAGCTGCTGGCCAAGATGTCTCAGGATGAAAGTCCATCTGCCACCACAATACACCCACAGATGGCACCTTCTTCTGAAGGTCCCCTAAACACAGAGCCAATACATACTTCCAAGCCACCAGCCTCTGCTTTTGGCACTGATTCTCAGGAACAGAACCATCCTGATCAATCAGTTATAACCTTCAAAAATCCCTACCTCTCATCACTCCATGATCACAGATATAGTGATCAAAGCCCTTGATGAGAAGCTTCCTACAATAATACAACCCCTGGTGGAGGAGTTGGTGACCAAATCACTTTCTACTGCTCAAACCCTTGCACCCAATGCAACCAAAAAGGGGGAGAGTCAGTCAGTTAAAGGAAAAAGGAAGAGGACAGATGGGGAGAAGGAGAAAGAATCAGAGAAGGTAAATGAGAGGAGTTGGCTGTTATAAGTGTGGAGGAGACTGAGTTTGATCATGAAGGAGAGAGAGGAGAGTGAGAAGAGAGCTGAAGTGAATGAAAGTCAAAAAGACTTTCATGTCACATATCAAAAGAGGAAAGAAGGAGAGTCTGAGAAGGAGAGGAGCGAATGAATGATATGGTGAAAGAAGCTGATGCCAACCATAACCGTTCAATGGATAAAATCATTGATCAGTTATATAGGCAGAATTTTGACATCCAACAACTAGACTCCGAGATCAGAAGGTTGGAGACAGAGGAGATCAACTCAAGATGGGCTAGTTATGATGCCTTAGAAAGAGAAAGACTGGAGATAATGATTAGATTATAGCCAAATACTTGGGAAGATCTCTGATAGAAATAAGGGCCTGGACCAGGGACAACATCTTGGCAATAACCACCAAGATTTGTTCGTCTGAAGCATACTCCAAGGGTTTAGTGATTGAGGCATTAAATGAAGCTGGGGTTGGAAACCGAAAAGAACTGACAAAATGTACTAAAGCCTTCCTTACAGCCAAAATGCTAAAACAGTCTGAAAAGCCTCTATCCTCAAAATCACTACCTCCACAACCCACTAAAAAAACCCCTTTACCCTCTAAACCAACCATCCAACCCACAAAACCAAATCCTTTACCCCCAAAACCCACTGCCAGTGATGTACCTAGACAAAAGAAAAGAAAGGTACTGAGGGCTGATGAAGAAGAAGAGGAGGATGAAGACAGACTGCCACTCTCTGCAGTTATCACTTTGCCTAAGGCTAATCCAATGTCCATCACTCCTGCTTCTCAAATGCATGCTGTGATGATAAAGATTGAAGAGGAACAGATGCAAAGACATGATGAGGAAATGCTGAAAAGCATTGACAAAGCATATGCCACATCCTCTTCAATGTTAGCATGAAGAGAAGAAAGAAGTCTTAAGATTGTACACCCTTGCTAATACCTTTCAATACCGGAAAAAGTAAGGATATGACCTGATCCTAGGGTGGCACACAGGATTGTCAAGAAAGAAATTCCTTCAAAATACAAGGGCCGAGTGAAGAGGGTTGTCGACGAAGACATCACTGTGGTTCTTGTAGTGTCCCCCTGGGAAATTGTAGAAGAGTTCAAGAAAGCTATGAAGCCAAACAACCACCCAAAAGATGTTGGAGAATAAAATCATAAAGAAGGGATTGGTTTACAAAAGACTTGAAAACTTCAAACAAGATAAGCTCAACCTGCTCTTAGAAGGGACTCATCCAGATGAGTTTGCTTACAGACAAATAACCACGGTTGAGCTCAAGAATGGAAAACAGGCCAAGTACATCTCTGAAGTGTATGGCCGAGAAGGATTGTTTGATGGTGTGCCCGAGGTGCTGACAATGGATGAGCAGATCATGTTTCTAAGGGCTTACACCAGGGAATCTTATAGGCTGATACACGGGAAGTAGATCTCATGGTTGGGGTAACAGCTCAGTGTCCAAGTCCCCAATACAGAGCTCCCAACCATGTCATGCAAAACAGATCATCAGAGACTTCTTCCCAGGCCGGTGCTGAAAAAGGGTCACTTCTCATCTGATCAAGAGGATAAAAAGACCAATCTATCTGCCAAAATAAGTGGGACTCGTCAATAACTTAGAGGTTTTGGCTGCATTGGTTCAGGGGGAGTTTGTTGGACCAAAAGAACCAATGAGCCTGATCAGAGAAACCTCTAAGTCCCACAGGACATCACAACAGCTGAAGAAGACCTGATCAGCTGTTCTACAAAGTCTGAAGAATACAACTGCTGAAGTATTTCTGAAGTACTGAAGACAAAGACTGAGACAACAGCTGAAGATCTAAATTCTGAAGACTTCAACAAGTACTGAAGACAAAGACTGAAGATCAACAGCTGAAGATCTAAAGTCTGATGTACAAGTACTGAAGACATTAGCTGATGCTAACAGCTGATGACAACAGCTGAAGAGGGCTTCTTCAGTTGTTGTGATGGTTTTTCTTCATCAGTAGTTTCTTTTCCCTTCAGTAGTTTGTTTACTTTTCTGTAGTTTTGTTTCCTTTTCAGTACTTGTAAACAACTGAAGAGGTTGTTCTTCAGTTGTTGTAGTATCAGTAGTTTTATGTTTTTCAGTAGTTGTAAATAAGATGTTTAACACTTAGGAACATTTGTAAGAAGATGTCAGTTGTTGACATCTTCAGTAGTTGTTAAACATCAGTAGTTATAAAACGGTTACATGTCACTTTCAAGTGACATCAGCCTACGTCATTCTTTCCTTTATAAGGAAGGATAACTCACTGTAATCGTGCCATTGAGGCCGACAATCTTAATGCAATATTCCTTTTGTCAGATGTTTCTCTCTCTCTATAACAAAATTCTTTTATCGCTTTATATCAAATGTTCTTGCTTGAATTTGTCTAATTCTGAGCTATTCCACTGCTATATCTGTTCAATCGATTAAACCAAGAGGCTGAGATCCTAACAGCCTCATAAGCAAGTACAATTCAACTGTAATTATCCAAAACTAAATCCCCTGTACTCTCAAATGAAACTAAACCAGTATCTCCTCTCACTAACCATCAACAACAACAACAACCACCACATCAATAACCAGAAAATCAAGCTATTGATGCCAGTTCAAGCTCAGCAAGTGTAGCACATAAAGAAGTAACAATTGATGAGATTGCTTCTCAACACGAGGAAAGAGAAGAAGAGGAAAACTATGTTGATGTGATTGCATACAATGAAGATGATCTAAGTGATAATGATATCCCTATCAGCAAGAGTTATCTGGTTGCTGAGTACAACAAGCTAGTGCTGAAATCAAACAAAAGAAAGCAAAGAATACAGGAACTGAAGGGAGTTATCAGAGAAAAGGATGAAGAGCTGATGAAACAAGAAGCTAGAATAAATAGGCTGAGAGAAGATGCTCAATGCAACAATGAAGTCATTGATGCTCTACTTGACAAGGAGTCTGAGCTTAAGGAGTCAGTAGAAACTGAAAAGGAAGAAAAAGAAAGGATGATGATGGAGCTTGAACAAGCAAATAACTCTATGTTTGCTCAATCAAATGTGATAAAAAGAATAAAAGAAGAGATTGAGCAACTCAAAATGAAGATCTGTGCATTAGAGTCAAATGCTGATGTTTCAACTATTCAAACAAAACA